>CM019150.1:51849708-52377208 GCA_009733165.1 Naja naja | reverse complement strand
GTAAGTGCCTTGTGTTATGTGAAATTCCAGGGAAGCTATGAAAACACCTTTATAAATCTTGGATTATGAGTTTTGAAAAAAGAGGCCCCGAATAAATTTTGCCTTTTCAAAATGAATTACTGCTGCATGGGAATTAAGATGATTTTTAATGGATTGGAAATAAGTGGAAGAAGCATAATAAAACAATAGATCAAACTGAGAAGAAACAAATCTAGAACATGAAGAATGATGGATACTATGAATCTATGTTACTATGTATAAATCTATGTATGAATTTAGTTAACGTTTTCATGAATGAGTTTAAGAAAATCTTTAAATTCTTCTTTTCCCCTTCAAGAAAGTTTCACTAAATAAAAACATAACTAGAGCCATCAAGAGCATTACAATTGTGAACATCTTTGTTATTTTCAGGAAAGACAGGTCTGGCTTGGTGATATCACTAAAAGCATACTGTTGCATAATGATCTCCATTTTCTGAAGCAGTGAGTTTTAATATTACTCAAGTTTAGCTCTCTTTGGATGAAGGAACACTGGCAATGGATGGAATGTTTGAAACATTTGCCTATACTTACAAAAATGCAAAGTTACTAAAGCAGCTCTGCAGAGTTCATGTCAGGACCATGTTTCGCAAAGTGGTCCTGGGCAAGATGCTGTCAGTGGACCACTTCCCAGAATAAGCTTATCCTGTTCTTCCTGCTGCCCATGTATTTCTTTTCCTTCTCTGAGCTAAATGCTAATATTTCTTGCTCTTATTTATAAAGGGAACAGAGGAATAGGCAGTGATATTAAAGCAGAAACAAGAGTGGGCTGGGTATTTTATTGTGGTAAGTATCTTGCAGTTGTTACATGAACAGTCGTATACCATTCAGCTAGAGCAGGGGTGTCAAACTCAAGGCCCGTGGGCTGGATCCGGCCCACAGGGTGCTTAGATCTGGCCTGCAAGGCTGCCCTGGAAACAGCAAAGGACCTGCCCACAGTGCCTCTGCCAGTGAAAATGGAGCTTGGTGGGCCACATGCTCCATTTTCATTAGCAGAGGGCTAACAAAACAAACTAAAAGCAAAACAAAACAAAATGAGAAATGTTTCCCCTTTTGCAGGTGCCATGCCCACCCTGGCCACACCCGCCCAGCCTTCCAAGGTCAAGCACAACCCTGATATGGCCTTCAATGAAATCAAGTTTGACACCCCTGAGCTAGAGGAATCTTCAAGCTTTGATCGCTTCCTCCTTCTGGCGAGATCTCTAGCTTTTAGAAGGACATATATCCTATTTTGCCAATGAACCACCACCCAACCTTTCCAGGGAATTAATGGGGAATCTGCCTAACAAATGATATGGCTGGGCTAATATTGTTGATGTAGGAAACATAAGCCCTGCTTAAAATGCACGACATAAATGTAGCTTTGGAATGCACCAGCAATGTCCTAACCAGATGCTTCCAATTATAAATCCACAAAATATTGATTTTAGTGCCAGAAGTATATTATAGAAACTTCAGACAGAAAGAACATAGAAGATTCCTACTGTGAGTTAAATGTGTTACAATTCAGGGACATAAGGAGTGCAGACAGTAATGTTAGTGTTTGACAATGAATAGTACATCTTCTCCAACCTGGCACTATCCACATGCTTACTCCTTCAACTCCTATAATTGCCAGCCAAAGAGATATCAAGTTGGAAAAGTGAAACAAAAGGCAGATGGAAATTGATGGCAAACTGAATTGGTGGTGCTGGGGGTCAAGGATTCTTTGCTTCCAATGCCAAACTGAACATTCCCTTGAAAGAGGCCATGTTGCAGTTGGCAAGGACAATAGTAAGGCAGCTCAATAGTAACTAGTGCAGGGGTGGGATTCTACCAGTTCGCATCTATTTTCTAGAACCAGTTGTTAACATTCTAAGCAGTTCAGAGAAATTACTGGCCTAATCCTGTAAGGAAGGCAGGAAGGAAACATTCTGGTGTTGCTTACAGAAACTGCCTCTCCGTTAAGCCTTATTACATTCTTGGCAGGACTAGACTTCCTGTCTCAGGAACATCTCTGGAGGTTTTTTTTCCCCTTCCTTTGCTGGTACTTTGCTTGTGTGGAGTGACCAAAGTTACAATGGCACTGAAAAAAGTGACTTATGACCATTTTTCACACTTAGCAGCATCCCCACAGTCTTGAGAGGCCAGGCGAGGAGATGCATGCCTTGATGTGAGTGATATTGAGTTGGCCACATCCAGCCAATAACATGACCACCAAGCTATGTCCACTCAGTCACATGACCACCAAGCCACGCCCACCACCTAAGTCATGCCCACAGAACTGGTTGTTAAAAAATTTGAATCCCACCCCTGAACTAGTGTGAAAGTGATTAGAACTTCTATACCAAGTCAGGATCATGAACTTACTTTTTATCATTCCAATATTTTTATTTTTTAAAAACAAAAATACAAACCTCTATTCATGTTAACAGTGTTCATGTCATTATTAATACATACCTCTCCTTTTATACATAAACATCAGCTCTTATTTCTATCCTCCACCCATTTGTACCACCTATCCCAAACCGCATAATAAGCCGAATCATCTTTGCCTCTTAACTCCATTGTGAATTTATCCAGTTCCACACAATCCATTATTTTTTGTGTCAAGTCTTCTTCAGATAGTATCTTTTCCTTCTTCCATCCCTGTGCGAAGGCTATTCTCACCGCAGTTATATGTATAATGATGTATCAGATGACCTTGCTCAATTTTCCCTTAATAAGAATATTTCCGGTTTGAGTTCTAATTTGTGCTCTGTAATTTCTAATAACCATCTTTGTACCCTCATCCAATATTTTTTAACCTCTAGATGCTGCCACCACATATGGAAGAACGTTCCTTCTTTGTGTTTATACTTCCAACATTCTACTTTTGTGTTTGGATACATTTTGGCCAGTCTTGCTGGGGCTAGGTGCCACCTACAAAACATTTTATATTGGTTTTCTTTAAATGCTGTTGACAATGTCAATTTACAGTTGTCAATCCACATTTTTTCCCAATCCTCTAAATTTATATTATGCCCTACATTTTTTGCCCAGGCAATCATTGATCTGGATCATGAATCAGGCTCATGAACTTACTGATGGTTTAACTTGTACATAAAATTAGTCTGTCAATCCACTACCAACAAAAACCCTGTGGATCTATCTGGAGTAGAAGATATACCACTGGATGTCAGGTGCATATGTCACTGTTTCTTATCTTCAGTTAACTAAATACCATTAGCTACTGCAGTGTTTCTCAACCTCGGACTCTTGAAGATGTGTGGACTTCAACTCCCAGATTTATTTATTTATTTATTTATTTATTTATTTATTTATTAATTATTGGGACTTGTATGCCGCCCCATCTCCGAAGACTCGGGGTGGCTCACAACTAAGAAACAACAGCAATAAATAATTAAAAAGAGATTAAACCCAGTTACAAGCCCAAACAAATTTAAAATACATTAAAATATAAGACCACCACCCCCTAGGAAAGGAAAGGTCACAGCCCGGATTGGTCAAACAACCAGGTCTTCAAATCATGGCGGAAGGTGCGGAGGTCAGGGGCCAGGCAGAGCCCCAGGGGGAGCTGGTTCCAGAGGTCAGGGGCTGCGACAGAGTAGGCTCATCGTCGGGGGACCGCCAGCCAGCATTGGCCCGCCGATGGGACCCCAAGGAGTCCTTGCCTGTGTGCTCGCACAGGGCGGTTGGCATTCGATGTTGATAGATCGAGAATTACTCAGTCAGCATCTTCAAGCAGTCAAGATTGAGAAACACTGAGCTACTGTGTATCTTAGTTATGCAGTTTCTCCAAAGAATCTTGTATATTATTACCCTTACTTGATAGAATTATAGTTCCTGGTATCTTCTGAAAAATGGAATTGCTAAACCAGTTTAAATTTCTAAAATAGATATGATGATTTCTCAAATGCCAGGATTTAAAAAAAAAGTTTGAATTAAAAAAATTATGAACATGTCTGAAATGGTGTTCTTGCTTATATGAAAATTCACTCCAAATATACCAGAAATGCAAAATGTATGTTTCCCTAAATGATCAAAAAGAAAAACTGCACTTTGTCCTTCCTACCCCATCATTGCAACTGGAAGAAACCAGCTATTGATTTGGGCTACTTGAAATTGACTAACAATTGAAACAGTAAAATTGGCTGGACATATTATAATTTTCTTTGTAAACTGTTTCTGATGGATGATCATAAAAGCCCATGTGGTTTTAATAATTAGTGTTTCATTAAATGACCTGATGAAATGCTTTTTAATTGGAGGCAGGGAATTCTTTTTGGCTGCCCCAACAGTGACAGATTGCTTTAGTTAAGAAAGATTATTATCAACATTTCTCTGGAAGACAATGAGCCTCAAAGTGGTATTTGTTTACCCCAAAATGGAGAAACCTTCATAAATCAAGTTGTACTAATTAGCATTAATCCAATCAATAGCAAACACGTCTTCTTTAAAACTTATTACCTGAAAGGATACAGCACCACTGTGGGCAACTTCATCCAAAGGAAAGTTTCATTAAATTCAGTAGGATTTTTTTCATGATGGATTACAGCCAAAATTCTGCTATTTGTCATTCGGGTTTTAGGAATGTTTTTTGTTTCCACAAAGAATACAAAAACAACACACACACACACATTTTAATCCATATTTGTTTTAGTGATTGATGAGAATTGCGTTTGGCCTATTTTTCTGATAAGAACTTTGCATGGACAAATGTTTTCATAAACAAGAGAGAAAGGTTGGAAATGAAAAACATTGGGAGAGAAAATGAAAGTGACAAGAGTTCATGGCAGAGAACTTTTATTTCTCAAAATCACCCATGTTTCTAATGGTATTGTTGTGGCCCACTTGTGGCTAGTGGAGTTGGCAGCAGAGACGGACAGTGAGGAGGTTGGGGAGGAACATGGGCCAGTCCTGGAGGCTGAGGAAGGCTCAGATGAGGGCTCTGCATCAGAGGCAGAGATGGGGCCAGGGCAGGCTGGCAGTTATCAGCTGCCTTCAGAGTCAGACAGCAGTGAGGTGGGGGAGCCACTGGAGCCAGTTCCCAGCCTGCACATGCACAGAGCTGCCAAAAGAAAATAACAATTATGAACTAAGGGTCAATGTGGGAGTAAAACCACAGGTGGACAGTGAATGGCCTCTCCCATAGGGATTAAAAGAGGAGCAAAAGGGGAGGGGGCTTTTTCAGGAAACAATTCATTTGTTGCAGGAGTGTGAAGATCTGTTTGTGCATCTCAGAGACTCTGCGTGAGTCCTTCCTTGTCAGCACTGTGTTTGAAAATATTTACTTTACTCCTAATTATACCCTTGAAAGACTGTTTGCCAGGCCTTTGGCTGAATGTGAATGCAAGAAATTCACCTTCATTTAATAAAAGGGGTTTTGTTGAGACAAAAAGTCTGCTTAGTGCTTTTTGGAGAAGCCTAGGTCAGAACAGTTATTAACTCACCATTTTGGTTACTGATTTTTTCTGAAAGGCCCTTTCCAACTACATACAGAGACTCCGAACATGAATGAAATCCTCATCAATTACAGGTCCTTCTCCTAATAAAACAAAAATAAAATTCGTGGCATCTTTTCTAGCTAAGAAACAATTTGACCTTGCAGGTAGCCCTTGACTTACGACCACAATTGAATCCAAAACTTCTGCTGCTAAGCGAGACAGTTGTTAAATGAGTTTTGCTCCATTTTATGAGCTTTCTTGCCACAGTTGTTAAGTGAACTGCAGTTGTTAAGTCATTATCGTGGTCGTTAAGTGAATCTGTCTTCCCCATTGACTTTGCTTGTAAGAATGCTGCAAAAGGTGATCACATGATCCCAGGACACTGCAATCATCATAAATATGAGTCAGTTGCTGAGTATCTGAATATTGATCACATAACCATGGGAATTCTGCAAAGTAAGTGTGAAAAACAGTCCTAAGTCACTTCAAACTGTCACTGAATAAACTGTCATAAGTTGTGGACCTCCTGTACAACTTCAGATGCTTCATATTCTTCTTTTATTGATTTTATGTTTTTAAATTGGAAGCCTATTCCAACAGTCATTACAAATCAGGCAGCCTCCAAATGTAATAAACAAGCAAACAAAACTTTTTGCTCCGTAAAACTCAATGAAGGAGAATGGAATTCTTGTAAATGCAAGTCATCCCAAGCTTGAGTTTTCTAAGTCTTGAAATAGTCTATTATGTCTTCTATGTATTCAAGGCAAAAGAGAACTGCTTCTTTCCTCCTCCACATTTTTCATAATCCAGCAACAATTGGCTGTATAGTTTGGGACCATCATCAGTCTGATTTGAAAAATGTTCTATGGTTTTTAGATGGTTTGAGTTCTAGCATCACAGCTTCCAGTGGAGAAACACAACCATTAATTGCTGCTTGACAGTGCAAGTCTACCATGCTTACTCCGAAGCAAATTCCAATAAACTTTGCCTCAGATAAGTAAGAAATAACAATCTTGGATACTTTCCATATTTTTGAAATGAATTGGAGATTATAAATGGCTCTGTGGGCATGCAGAGGAGCTTTTTAATCAATTATTAACATTCCTTGTAATTTCAAAGAGTCACTAAATGAACTATTGTAAGTTGAGGATTACCTATACTGAGAAGCTAAACTAACAATGAATTAAATCTTTTCTAAAAAGTAAAAGAGATGCTCAGGCAGGAGTTGAACTTTACATAAATATGTCACCCTTTATAAATTCAAAATAATTAAGAAAAGTATATAATATAGGCGTGTGTGTGTGTGTGTGTGTGTGCATATGTGAAAGAGAGAGAGACAGGAGGGGGAGGGATGGAGGGAGGGAGAGAGCTTTCATTTTTCTAATCCTCATAATCATGGAATAAATTATGGAGGGTATGTTCTATAAACAGAAGCTCTCAGGCATCCTTGGGTCAGAGTTGGAAAAACTCTGGTCTGAAATGCTGGACAGCTGCTGCCAGTCATTACTGGCAATACTGGTCTACAGATCCCATGGTTTGGCTCAGTATGAGGAAGCTTCTAGTGTTCCTATGAGATGATCTGGAAAGTCTCTCCAACTGCAGAAAAGCCTGAAAGAGGAGGCTGTTTATCGTGGCCAACTCTCCACTCATGGGGTGATCCAGAAGCCATGCAGCCAAGCCAATAAAACAAGAGGCACAAACAAACATGATTAACACATATTTATGACTGGCTTTGCTGGCCTCCAGTCTGAATCATGACTCCACAGTGCTTTTTTAAAATATAGATTAAGTTCCTTGCCCAATAATTTTCTTTTTAAAAAACCTATAAATGCAACTTATTAATTATGTGTATTACATCTCATCTGTTTTAGCTCTAAGATAAAGTCAAGAGGCAAACATGAACACAGAGGACAGAAACTAGAACCAAATGGTAATCAAGTGAAAACACATTGGGATTCAATAAGATTTTTCTGCTCAAACAAAAAAGACTAGATTAATCAAAGCAGGAGACTATGATGCTTAGAGACCATGACCTACAGATTCCTGAATAAAATCCCAGTAACTCTGTGCTGATCTTTCATTTATCTAAACAAGCTCAATTCTCTCCATTCATTCTAACTCATTGCCAAATGGTGCCTGCTGATTTTGCATATGCAGCATGTGATAAGCAAAACAACTGATTGAATCCTCTAGCTTTGCTGACCTTCTTCTTTTGCTAATCATTAATTTTTATTAATCATTGATAACATTAGTCACTCCCCATTAGCAGAACTTGAAAGTAATGGTTTCCGTAGTGATCATCTTCACACGTGAAGATGAACAATAAAAATCACTCCCCATTAGCAGAATGGAACAGGCCTGACTTCAAGATTTTCTGTCCCATCTCTTGACTGTTTCTGTCCTGCTACACTGCATGCTATCATCAAATGAACTAAATATTAAAAAAAGAGATTTGAATTTGAAGGGAGCTGAGCCATAAGTAGCATTTTTACTTAGGGTCTCTCTCTCTCTCTCTCCCCTCTGTCACACACACACACACACACACACACACACACACATATATATATCAGGTTAAAATGATTAATACAAAGGGTCACTTATGGATGGGTAGGAAATGGGCTGGGGTGAAGGTAACATCATAGAGATGTGGGAGAAAAAGATGTTGCCAGGCACATTTGTACTATGATTAGATACAAGTGAAGAAAGACCTGGGATCACAGTCTCCAAAAATCATCCACCAGGCTGGTCAAGGTAGTCTCAGCTGAATAAAATGTTTTGAAGATAATTTAGATTGGTTTGACTAAGTTGAGCAAGAAAATATTAATTTCTTCTCTCCCCAGTCTGCTCAGCTCATTATTGACAGAATGTCTAGTCATTTCTCAGAAAGGATATTAACAGAACTGAAAGAAAAAGGTGCAGAAATATGTAACAGAGTTACCAGAGGACAACTTCTGTGGAAAGAAAGATCTTAACAGTTTTGTATTTTCCAAAAGATGAAATAAGGATGATTTGGTAATATTTTTATTTTCCTTCCTAGCATTTTCCAAACATGTGCAGGGTCTGAATTTTAAAAAAATCAACTGAATGTGATTGTGACAGGAATTGTCCGGTTGATCAGGTCTGATGCTATGTGGGCTGTGAAGAATGACTGGCCCAAAGTCACCTAGTTGACTTTCATGCCTAAAGCCAGATTAGAACTCAACAGTTTCTAGTTTCTATTCTGGAGCTTTAACCACTAAACCAAACTGTCTCTTCTATTTCTGGAAACTACACCTTAGAAGCACAAGGAAAAGGCTGCTATATATTAGACATAGCTATGTCCCTGTAGAGCAAACTTTTGTAATCTTGTGCCTCTAAAAGGAAGTCCCAGAATTCCCAACCACCTGGTTTATTAGTCACTCAACAATAGTCTCAGGACATTTGGACAATTCTAAGTTGGTATGATTGCCACAGACAAAACAAATAAAGAGATTTTACTTACAATGTTAGAATTTAAGGCCATGAAGGTAATGAAGCTGAATTTGACAAGGGAACCAGAAGAGAGAAAAAGAAATCCACACAATACAATATTAAATTATGAAATTTGCTACCATAAGATGTAGCAAAGGCTAAGTATTGTCATCAGGCATTACATAATTCTCCAGGTTTGTAAAGGCAAAATAAAGTAAAAACAACATTTGCTTGAAGAGATTATAGAGAAGCTATTTCATATATAGAATTCTACTTTTCAAAAGAAGAGTTCATTTTCTAAACAAGTGCCAGTTTTTAAGCTATTATGTTTTTGAACCGAACATCTAATTCTGTCACTTCCTGGCAAGCTAGGGTTGCTTACATGAAGCTGATTCTTCGTCTGGGCTTCCAGCTGCCAAGTTCATAAAGCACCTCTAAAAAATAGAGCTGGTGTTTTATTGGTGGTATTTCCCATGGGAGGCTGTAGCTGTGACCACCGCGGGGCATTCTTTGTAGGAGGAGATGGAAATATATGGTTAAGTGCTGTTCCTCGATAAATTGCAGGTTTAATATTGATCTAAGATCCAGTTATTATTTGATTAAACAGGTCTGTTGGGCCCACAACAATTAAGCACTTTCTTAGCTGGAGGAATTTGGTTGTTAAGCTTTATATTTGTGAACAAATAGTTGTTTGAAGGTTTTTTTCTTTTTAAAAAAAGGATGTTGTGTTAATGAGAACCAGATTGGTTTTCTTGAAGTTTACTGTGCTGCTGGATCATTTTTCCTCCATAAAGTACACTCTAAAAATATGTAATTTTCAACACACTATGGGTGGATAGCATTTTCTAATAACAAAAATATTGCAAATAAATAAACATACCAAAGCAAGCTTAGATTGATTTTGTACCCGTGAGTTGTTTTGGATTTGGATTTACATTGCTTTAGTAATGCAATAGTGTGATGTACATATCAACAATCCAAACATAAATTATGTTACTAGAATATTCTCTTCTTCATATATACTCAGCAGTATTCCCCCCCAGCAGGTTCTACCTGGAAAAGATGATCCTAAATGTAACAAGAGCTAAACCTATATGGCTAAAAACAATGTTTTGCATTGGACGTTTAAATCTACTCACAATTATGCAGCTCCTGCAGAATAGGTGTTATTCTGCTGAACTGATTTATACCAATCAGCAAGTAGGCAGCTGTGTTTTGAGCCAGCACTAACTTTTGGGCTGACTTCAATGGCAGCCCCATGTAAGTGAATTTCACTTTGAGATATGACAAGAGCATGAATCATTGTATTCAATGTTTCCTAATCCATAAATGTACAACAAGTGAGCCTGCCATAGCTGGTCAAAGGCTATTCACTTACTAATAGAAGTCTAGAAGAATCCCTACATTGACAACAATTTCAAGTGGAACCCCATCTAGAGCAATACATGGTACTACAGCAGAGGATCTAAGCACTAATGCTAATTCTGGATTCAGTCTCAGTCAGTATTTCCCAGCCAGATAGTCATGGCCTACAGGATGTCTCTTGATTAGCAAGGGGTAGAGATATAAAGTCAGATGTCATTAGCACATTGGTAATGACAAACCCCAAACAAATAGGCAACTTCCTCCAATTGCTTCATGTAGATGTTTAAAAAGATGGGGGAGAGGACTGAGCCCAAGTACTCCACACTGGAGTGGCCAGGTTTGAACTCCTTTACTCCAATAACTTCTGATTGGAACTACTGAGGAAGGAAGAACTAGGTCCACTGCAGAACAGTATCTTCAATCCCCAACCCTCATGAACAGTCTGAAAGGATACTGTGATGCTGCTAAGTGATTTGATATGAATTAAAGGTACATCAGTTTTCCATACCACTATAATTCACACAGAAGAGCAATTAATGCAGTTACTATGACCAGGTCTGGAACCTGATTAAAAAGTATATGGAAAAGTTGAACATGTTGTAAGAAAACAAAAGAGAGAAAAAAGCATTCCTGGAAGATTAAAAAGTTGGTATAAAGGAACTTTCATCAAAACAGGATGAATGAAAATTGCATTATTAATAATAATAGGTGCCAAAATAATGGGTGCCAGAAGGAAGGGTCCAGTAGAATAAAGTGATTTTTCTTTTAGAAGAAGGAAATTCAAACCTTCATTCAAATAATTACTTCCAGTCTAGAGCACCAATGCAGCCTGTTCTCTGAAATCCTATTGTATGGTGAGATAAGAGCTGGTCATAAAGACTGGATTAGCCCTGTGTGCATCAACTAACTAATTTGTAGCTTAGCACTAAAACATTAGCCTCATACATGTGTAATGAAATGGCAGTATTGACTTTTCTGCCAGCTTCAATGTGTTTGACATCTGTTCTGGCACCAGGTGGTACCTAATAAGCATTTGGCTATCAATGGTAATCAAAGAGATTTGGATAAAATCTGTGGAAATGGATCAATTTCATAAATGTACTATCCAAAATGGTTATTATATTTTATCATGCATTCACATGATTTTGGAACATTTTTTAAAAATTTATGTTGAAATAAGAGAGGTTGCTATGTGATTGTAAACAAAAGAAAAACCTGCTTCCAAACCCCTAAGTGTTGCCAAATGTTGTTTTAAAATATTAATTTAAAGCTAGATAAAACTCAGAATGATTTGGTAATCATTTTATGTTATTTGCATAGAGCTGCTCAGTCTCATAACATTAAAATATTACAATCCACTAACATATTACTGGCATAGCTTTCAACTTTTAACTTAGGCCTAAAAAATAGGGCTTGGATGTCCATGCCTTAAACTCTATAGCAAGATGTGTCAAACTGGTGGCCCGCAGGCCAGATGCATCACACACACAGGCTATGCCCACCCAAGCTCTGAAAGGCAAAAAAAGTCACGATATGTCACATGACATCACTTGACGTGATCGAGTTTGACACCTGTGCTCTATAGCACAGGCCTCCAACCTTGGTAACTTTAAGAGCTGTGGACTTCAACTCCCAGAATTCCAGACTGAAGAACGGCTGAACAGATGAAGTCCACAAGTATTAAAGTTGCCAAAATTGGAGACTCCTTCTCTATAGCAACCCTGGGAAGATCTTTAGGTTTAAATTCATGGTTGATTCACATATGGTTAGTTGGCTTGTTACAGTTGTAAAGGGGAAAAAATGAAAATCCTGAGGTGCCTGGCACCTTGCCTAACCATCTGGTTATCTACAACTGCCATTGTGTATCAAATTCAACTTCCAACACACCAGAATGTCATTTATTGTTAGCTTTTGCAATTGCATGCTCAAATACTAAATATTTAGACAGTCTTAGTGCAACGGCAAGGAGCTAGCATAGAGAATATTTGGCTTTTTGAATATTATTGAGCTACAACGCTCAGTGTTTCAGCCAATATTTTTCTTTTATTAATTTTTTCTGGTGGTCTTCTTCCCTATATGGTGATTCTGGGTGGTGAATAAAGTGAATACGGACAATTGTGAAGCTGGAGCTGTAATTCAACCTCTAATTCAACATCTGGAAAGCTACAGATTTCCCTCACTGAGCTAGCTGAACCTTCAGCATAAGAATGAAGAAATCTTTAAACCAGTTTGACCACCCAGATTATAAATTGAACAGTTTATTAATTATGTTAATAGGTTATTAATTAATCCATCTACAGTAATTTAGAGTTCTTTTTTTTCACATTTATATGCCGCCCTTCTCCAGAGACTCAGGGCGGCTTACAATCTTTGGAGCACAACCCAATGTGCTCAGCAATAGCCTTTATTCCATTGTATATGCCTGCTTATTACTAGGGCTTTTTGGCGCCCCCCAAGTGGCATTTTTACAAAGTCAGCTTATTGCCCCTAACAATCTTGGGTCCTCAGTTTACCTACCCCGGGAGGATGGGAGGCTGAGTCAACCTTGAGCCTGGTGGGATTCGAGCCTGCACTAATTGCAGGCAGCTGGAGCTAAATGCTAGGTGTTAACAGCTTGCACCACCAAGGCTCTTTAGAGTTCTTGTCTAGTTTGATTTAGTTAATATATAAATAATGACAAATGAAAATGTACATTCAAATTTTTTTGAACTTAATTTCATATCCAATTGAAGTAATTAACAAGAACATAGAATAATAGTAGATAGATTAATGAAGATAAACATCAACTTAATTTGATGACAGTGGAAGGTAAGGGCAAACTCCATGCTAAGAAACCAAAAACAAAAAGACCAACAATATTTTAAAATAAATCTACAAAATGTTTGTATTTAGAATATGTTGTACTATTTAGATAATTCTGTTTAGCCTCTTTGGAGAAGATTGCCTAGTGCCTTCTTTCATCATTGGGGATTGGGAATGATAAGGATTGTACAGCAATTCCTTTCCTTTAGAGAATTTATTCTTAGTCTTGTCTTGCTATTCTTTCCATTCTGGAGAGTCGGATTTTAATTCAACAAAAGTTTGTAGAAAATGGAAATGACATTTATTATGGGCCACCAAATGTATGAAACTTCTATGTTCAGTTATTCACTCATCATCAATAATAGTCTTAAAGCAATGCTCATACTATTTATATTAATTTTGTAAAAACATTTCATATTGTGGGAAACATCTGCTGCTTTGAAACAGGGAGGAATCTCTGACCCCAGAGCAATGTATGGTTTCTAAGCACTGGAAAATTAGTAGCATGGTTTTCTGCTGGTTTGCAAAATCAGCCTTAAAATACCATCAGAAACAGCAAATAAAAATTCTCGTATTTTCGGGAGGGGAAGATAAATCAAACCATGCCATCTCCATTTTGCATCATTATTACTCCAGTAAGTGAAATAAAATTCCTGGAGTTTTGACTTCAACTTCAAAAGATACTGCAGAAATACGAGTAAATGAAACTCATAATGGAGGACAAAGATCTTTTCTATTTGGTGGGAGCACAGAAGTAGCAGCTGATATGAATCAAAGGGCTTACATCTCTTCCAGAGGTCCATTTATTGCCATTATTAGTTGTGAAATGGTATATTTCACACATTTATTTTCTGGTGTTTATCATTTCTACAAAACTCCTGGATGCAGTGACTTCTCTGAACAGAGTGTTCATTTAAAAATGTGATCTTTAAATTCTCAGTGAACATTCCTCTGCTGGAATCTGCAACATTTATTTTGCACAGAACTCCCTGTTCTTTTTTAATCCACTGCACAAACTACTGGCATGAATGTGAGACAGATTTCCAGCAAATAGGAAGTCAGCTATAAGTTAGCTAAATCATCTTTTCCTTTAAAGTTCTCTTCCCATAGTACCTTCTTTACTACTTTTTCTTGCCCTTCTAAAACCCATTCTTTGTATTTGACTTTTTTAAACCAGTGTTTTTGTTAAAATTAAGAACTTTAACAATACACCCAAAATTCTTACTATATTTCTCCATCTTGGTTGGTAAGCCCCAAATCCAAGGTAGGAGAATCCTTAGTATGTATCTTAATCCTTTTTAAAAAGAAAATTCTTGCCAACAGAAATAAAGAACTCATTGCTTCACATTGCAATGAACAATGACATACATTCAATTTAGCAGCTACTAAGATTGTTGGCTAAACAGGGACAAAAATAGCTAGGGAAATTATTGAAGCATGGAAAACAGACTGTTCATCATTCAACAGGAGTGCTGCTTTACAGGTACTTAGGAGCTGAGGACAAAACAGCACAAGCAAACAACAGCCAACAATTTAATAGCCAGATATCAACACCCCAATTAATAACTAAAAAAGCCACACACAGCCAGGAACCACATAAATACTACACATAGAATAGCCCAATGCACACATTCGTGAGAGAGAAAAGTTCCCTGAGAATGTGCTCCAGCAAGAGTCTGAAAGCTTGGAAAACTAAATCTCTGGTTCCGGTGACCGACTCACATTGAATCCTGCAACATTATCCTGGGACGTGTATATTTGCCTTCATTCAAGAAAAATCAAGAATTTTTCTGTCTTCGTGTGCTAGGTGGAATTAATTTTTCAACAAATGTCTGAATACCAGACATTTCTCCTCAAAATTAATGACTCCTCCTCCTTCTTGTTTTCCTCTTCTAATTGGTTTAATAACCTGTAGCAGGCTACTAGTCAGATATCTCTTCAATTGACTTGATTTTATAATTAATTCTAATGCTTTCAGCACTTGTATTGCCATCCATCCAATGGATATTGGATATTGGATATCTATATAGACAATTGTTACCATTCTTAGAGCAGAAGGTGCTGACAAGAGTTATTCATGGATGGTCTACTGTAATAGCTTCATGTGGGACTGCCATTAAAGTCACTCCTGAAACTGCAACTAGCAAAAATGACCTCAGTACTGTCATGTAATACCCATTCTGTGGGAGCTGCATTAATTGTTGGTTGGTTCTGAATGCAGCGCAAAAGACTGACAATAATCTCAAGCTATATGGATATTTACAGCTTATCTCCAAAACAATTTATTCCTCATAGATTATACTCATCCATGGTATGTCTGCAGAGAACACTTACTGAGAATTCTGATCCCCTCATGAGATACAACAGAAGGAGCCTTGGAGGGAACATCTTCTGCAGGTGTTTTCCTCTTACGGAATGCCCTTGTGCCCAACATAAGATCAATGCCTCAATTGCTATTCAGAAATGTCGTGAAAACTTGTCTTTAAAAAAAAAACATTTGGGGATTGCTTGAGGAATCCAAAGTACCTGTACATCTGTTGGGAATCTGATAATACACGCACTACATTTAATCTACATGAACATATTCAAACTCATCGTTATCATAGGGGCAGATTGAGTGATTGAGGTCAGGTTACTATTTCTCAGCTCAAATTACCCCTGTCTGGTTGGTTATGGGGAAAATAATGAAGGAGGGTGTCCTGTTCACACCATTGTGGGAAATAATAAAAAGAGGTGAGAATGAACTAGGGCAAAACATTACTTATTTTATTATGGCTCTTAAGCTCAAGTCTATCAGAGCTTATTTCAGTTCTAGACCCCACTGTGCTGAGATTTTCTTCCTTTTTTCTCAGTGTACTTTATTGGCAACATATTCCAATTTATCTTCCTCCCATACTGTCCTCCTCTCAAATTTATTTATTTATTTATTTTATTGGACTTATAGGCCACCCTCTCTCCCGGGGGACTCAGGGCGGCTTACAATAAGAAATGAGAATACAAATATTAAAATACAATTAAACCAGTTGAATTAGCCCAATAAAAATTAAAACCCAATTAAAAACTAAAATCGATAAAACCTCACCCCACCCATTCAGTCCAGGCTGGCCTGTTGAAACAACCAAGTCTTTAGGTCGCGGTGAAAGGAATGGAGGTCAGGGGTCAGCCAGAACTCCAAGGGGAGTTGATTCCACAGGGTGGGCGCTCCCACAGAGAAGGCCCTACCCCTGGGTGCCACCAGCCAACAATGTCTGGCTGACAGCACCCCCAGGAGGTCCTGCCTGTGGGAGCTTACAGGGCGATTGGAAGTCGACGCTGGCAGGAGACGCTCCCGGAAATAGGCTCCTTCCTGATAAGAGGAAAAAAGATGCATCTCATCTTGATGAGCTCTGAGTACTGCACCATCAAAGTTCTGCTTGCAGCTAGTTGAAAAACACCGATCTGAGCGGCAGATCATTAAGAGGTTATGCTTTCTGTGTAAGGATATGGATTGCATCAGATTTTTTTTATTGAAGACCTAAGCAAAGTTCCACAGATTAAAAGAAGTCAATATTATTTTAAAAAGTGGTGAAAATGTCTAATTTAAAAAGAGCCTGTAACGTGATGTATACCCATTGGGTTTTTATATTTGGGGCAGATGCTTATGTCATTAAAACACATAGCTCTTTTGTCTGTAGAGATTCTCAGTCATCCAGGTCATGGTTGTCCCAAAGGTGCTTTTTCAGGAAGCAACTGGACTTTCTTGTTTATTCTTTTGAAGATGTTTTGCTTCTCATCCAAGAAGCTTCTTTAACTCTGACAGGATGGTGGGGAATGGAATATCCTGTCAGAGCTGAAGAAGCTTCTTGGATGAGAAGCGAAATGTCTTCAGAAGAAAAAACAAGAAAGTCTAGCTGCCTCCTTTGGGACACATAGCTCTTTTCTATTAGCTTAATGCTTAGCACTTTCTGTTTGGACTCAGTTTTCCAATTCCCACCACCTTCAATAGGTCCTTGTGCTAATAATGCTAGTAATAGAGCAATATCCAGAATATTTCCTAGTCTAGAAATGAATTTATACTACCCTGTTTATACATGTGAGTCCTCTCCCACTTCCATATGTATTAATTCCTCACAGATTGAAGGCCTGAAAAAAGTTAACAGCAATTGGATAAGTTGGGAGCCAGCATATATACGTAGAACTAAGAAATGACTTTTTAAATTAGTGGATATAATGCTTGTGACATGGGTATGGATTTATCAACTTTTAACTTTAGATGAATATCCGGATGTTCCAACCATGGAGAAATGTGAAACCTCATGAAATTCTTTCTTTCTCCCCCTGCTTAAACCCACAACAGAAAAAGCATGTGTTTGGATGGAGGCGTTTCTTTCAGCTTCCATAACAAATGATATTATACACTTGTCCAGACCACCCAAGTAGACTCTATGATTCCATGAGAGAGGAAATAGTTTAAGCAGAAATTGCTTAAAGGAAGAAAAGTATAAAGGAGCTCAGTTCATGGATTTCCAAAGCAATGAAACTGAATGGCTTAATTTAGATCATCGATGGCAAGATGGCATTTTGTACTGTGGCCTCCAGCCTGCCAAAAGATCTCTCTTTTCTTATCATCTTGTTCAAACAAGGGCTTGCCAGAATAGAATATTACTCTACATGTGGTTCAAACATCTAGGCTTGACCTTCCTTGCCAGATATATGGAAGACAGTAAGACCCCACAGTAAGACCCCACTGTGTAGATCAGTGATTGCCAACCAGTGGGCTGGGGATCACTGGTGGCCTGTGAGAAAATTTTGGTGGTCCGCAGAGAAATGTCACCCCCAAACATCCCCCAAAGCAATTAATCCAGGCTGCGTGGGAACACAAGGCTGTGCTACCCACATGGCCTGTGGGAACACAAGGCTTGTGTTGCTTGCATTGTGAACAACACAAGGTAGTGAGGGGAGGGGGGAAAGGGCAGAGGGGGGGAACTTGTCCCACGTGCCCACGTGCCTCACCTGGCCACTGGGCTGTTTCTTTCCACTTCTTTCTTCTTCTGCTTTTGGCTACACGCAAGGAAAGCAGCAAAAGTCTTTCTTTCTCTCCCTCAAACTCTGCCAGAAGCGAGTCTTTGGGACCCTGCAAGTTATCCTGCTCCAAGAGACTGCGCCGGCATGACAAGTCTCACAAAGACTCATTTCTGATGGAGTTTGTGGGAGAGAAAAAAAGACTTCTGCTGCTTCTGCTGCTTTCCTTGCATAAAGCCAAAAGTCTCTCTCCCCCTGAGAATGGAGCTGGAGGCAGTATCTGCAATCCCAAATAAAGAATGATCGACCGGTAGGAAAATGGGGTGGGGAATTTTCCTGCAGACTTTTTGGGATTTTCCCAGAGTCTCTGGTCCACGGGATTTAAAATTATGAATTTAGTGGTCCCTGAGGTCCAAAAGGTTGGCGACCTCTAGTGTAGAGCACTCATCCCCCCACCAGTTAGATGTATCTTTCTTCCATGTTGAAAGCAAGTGAAATAGGTCCTATTGTGAAACACCTGCTGCCTGAGCTGCCTGGGAATGCCACAGTGGGTTTTCTAAAAGTTTTTTTATAAGTTATTGTTTTAATTTTAACCATCTTGTTTACTTAATTCTGTTTTAACTGCACGCTGCCTAGATTCCTTTGGGACTAAGGTGGCTTAGAAATGCTGTAAGTAAATAAGCAAATAAAACAAGTCAATAAAATCTGCAAGTTCCCTAATCCACAAAAAACAAATGTGTTTTCAAGTAATTTCCTTGGATCATATTTGCCAGCTTTTGACATGAAATGATAAAATCCAGGGTTTAAGGTCTTCAAAGTGTAAATGTAAAAAATGTACATATATTCATAACAAAGTTCAAATATGTAAAGCTATCGGGTGGGCTTCTGTGTGAATAACATTGTAAAAACTGCAGCATCACATCACTTTTTTCCTTCTCCTTTTGATTTTTCAATGTCAGATCTTCAAGGCAGATGACAGAAGAAAATAATAAACCAAGTTGAGAAGAATGTGTGTGCAAGCTTGGATGTACCCACTCACATTTTCCCCCTTCGTTTAATTTCTATGCTTTTGGTTTCTTAATTTTCCTGGAAGAAATTTATCTATGGGTTTAATGAGCAAATTATCCAATAATGTGTTCCTCTTTGTGGCTTTTGAAACCTGGCTGAAATCAAGAGGATAAGTAACACTCAAGTGTGTAATTTCACTTTCTCCAGTTCTTCAAGCAACACCACATTCCTCACATCTTTGACAGGAGATGAATTACTTTTAATAAATGCAAGCTGTTCTGACCATATTTTCTGATGGACAAGATATGCAGGACAAACTCTACATTTAAGTGAGGTGGGCAGGATTAGGAGCAAATTCACATGTCCTTAAAGCTGTTTTATCACACTCTCTACTTAGCACTGATGCTCAAATAGTAGAATCTAATGCCAGTATAAATAATTTAAAAACAACACAAGTGCTTGGCCACTAATTAGGTGACTAAAACAATTTGTTAGCACAGTTCTTCACTTGAACTCTCCACTGGGAAGGTCCTACAGTAATAACTTGCATTGTTTCATACATTCGAGACGCTGCCAAAATGATTTCCATGGAGCTATTGCTTAATAGGGGAGCTGGGGAGATGCATTTTTTAAAAAAAAGTTTGCAAGTGGGATCTTCCCATCTCAATGTCCTGTATTCGAACAGAAAGATGGAATAGTGTTAACATTTAGACAAGTGAGAAATTATTATAGTCCCTTCCCTCCTGGGCCAATCATAATAAAAGTAGGAAGCTCCTTCAATGGAAAAGAAATATATAACTATTACTTTAATGCAAAATGTAGATTGCCTTTAACTTCATAGAACGAACAGAGAGTAGAAAATAGATTAAACTAGCATAGGCTTACCTTAGACAGTTGGATATTTCTGAACACGCTAAGGAACATACTAACCATTATGATTAGGATGCATGGCGATTTACTTTATTTCAATGGAGCCTCTGTTTATCTAGCCATAAAAATTGAATCATTTCCACGATTCTTATGCAAATTTGTTGCTATAGCCTGGAATCTGGAAAACTGGGAGAGAGTATTAAGGCCAGAGATCCATAAGAGCAGAAACTAGTTCAATGTCCAAATAATCTAAACTTAGATCAGTAAGTTAAAAAGGACTTTTGTGGATAATGCTAGAGAAAATTTACCCATATTTACATACTTGAGTCTATGTAACTTTCATCCATCAAAGTACAAATAATAAAAAAAGAAAGTGCTTTGGCCCAGATTCTTCTCCAAGAGATTGACATTATACTGCTTATTCAATTAAGCAATTACTTCTTTGACATACACATTTATGTTTTTTCTCTGGGCCTGACATACTCTCTAAAAAAACCTGCCATTTTCAGCTTTCTTGTGCAAATTAGGAAAGCAGAAAAGCTGGATGGAATGATAAATATTACATTAATAGAGGATGTTGATCCTAGAAAGCTGCAATAGGATTTATAAATTACATAGTGTTATGTATGCAGGTTTGAAGTCATTGGTTTAGTTTGAACTGTTCTTGTAAAATGTTAGAAATGATTGGTTTAAAAAGTGCGGGAAAACCCTGCACTCTGATTGGCTGGCAACTGCGGCTGCTGGCTATAAGTAGCAGCCGCAGCCCAGCCAAAGCGGGTCCGTCTGAGCTGAAAGTCACAATAAACTTAAGAGCTGAAGCACTCCGTGTCTGCCTCTTCATGCAAACTTAACACATAGGTATATGATATCAGGGCTGCAAAACTCTGGAAGATTACTAAGCAAAGGATTTGAGTATTTGATTACTAAGCAAAGGATTTGAGTATTTGATTACTAAGCAAAGGATTTGACTGTCTGCTGCAATCTAGGGATGCCCAAGTGTTATGTATGTAGGTTTAAATGTTATTGGTTTATTTGAATTGGTCTTGTAAAATGTCAAATGGTATTGGTTTAAATAGTGCGGGAAGAAACCCTGCACTCCCATTGGCTAGCAGCTACGGCTGCCGGCTATAAGAAGCAGCCGTAGCCTTACCCGGACGGGTCCATTCGAGCTGTTGTCATTAATAAAGTCTTTTGCTGGAACTCCTCGCCTGACTCTTCATGCAAACTTAACACTGGCGACGAGGTGGGATTTCCCTGAAGAGAAGACGACGCGACGAACAAGCAACTGAGCGAGATGGCTGCGCTGAACACCCCCAGCACCGCTCGATCCGGCGACGGAAGACTGGGAATCGTATGCAGACCGGTTCCACATGTTCCTGGAAGGGAACGATCTCGCCGGCATCCCCGAGAGACGGAAGAGGGCGGTCTTTCTCACACACTGCGGTCCGCAGTCTTCAAAATGGCGAAGGCGTTGGCGGGAGCAGCAGAATTGAAGGTAATAGAATGGCCCGAATTAGAAAGACTTTTAAGAGCCCATTACGCCCACAAGTATCGTGCCTCATTAAGAGACACGAATTTTACCGTCGGGATCAAGGGGATAGCGAGAGTGTTAATGACTTCGTGGCAAGCTTAAGGGACATTGGGGTGCTTGTGACTTTACCAACGTAGAAGAGGCCATGCGTGATCGGTTTGTTTTGGGCCTTAAAGATAAGATCTTACAAAGCAAACTGTTAATGAAACCAAAAATCACGCTTAAAGAGGCTATTGAAGAGGCTGTTTCAGCAGAAGCCACCAAGTCCTCAGCTGCGGCCATGAAAAGATTAACAAGGCCTCGAGCCAGGCCTCAAGCCATTCTGATGGGGAAAAATCCTCAACAACTCATTGCAAACAAATAGACTCTGATTCGGATAGCAGTGAGGAAGAAGAGGGATTTTAAGCTCAGAATGGAGAAGAAAAGAAAAGACTCTGAGAAAAACAGGCAAGGATTCGTTTGCAGAGGCTGTGGGGGCCACCCCGCACTGAATGCAAGTTCTTTGACTCCATTTGCCTACGTTGTGAGAAACGGGCCATATAGCCAGAGTCTGCAAATCATCCAGAACTCCACCATTCAGGAAGAAATTTCCTGAGGAAGATTTTAAGCCCAACAATTTAATTGGAAAAATGGGGCGAAATCCAAAAGCAAATGGCAAGAGTGAAACTCACCAAACAATATCCATTGGTCATCTTCACATTTAAATAGCAGAAAAGTACATGTGAAGGTGTTTATTGAAGGGAGACCGTGCCACATGGAAGTGGACTCAGGCTCTTATTTATCTATGGTGTCATGGGACACTATACACAGACTCTTTCCAAGAATTCAGAAAAACATTTCCAGAAGCAAGCACTGACCCTCAAAGACTACCAAGGGAACAAGATTCCAGTAGTTGGAGCGAGGGAATTCAACGTGCAGTTTAAAGGCCACACCAAACGTTTGCCACTGACCATCGTGGACAAGGATCGCCCAAGTTTGCTGGGACTTGAGTGGTTCAAGCCACTTGGCATCGAGGTGACTGGCATCCATCACGTGAGCAGTTCTGACTGGGAAGAGTCCTTGAAGTCTGAGTTTCCAGAGGTCTTCAGCGAAGGACTGGGCAAGTATATGGGGACCCCTATTGCTTTCAGTTTAGACCCCAAGGTGCCCCCAATTCGTTTAAAGCCCAGGAGGGTTCCATTTGCTTTAAAGGAAAAAATTGATGCACAATTAGATAAGCTCATCGCCCAAGGGGTTTTGGAACCTACTGACCACTCCAGATGGGAAACACCCATAGTCACACCAGTCAAGGCTGATGGGTCAGTGAGAATCTGTGGTGACTACAAGGGGACACTTAACCATGCGCTGCAGCAGAGCGCATACCCTGTACCTGTTGTGCATCATCTGCTCCATTCCCTTGGCAGGGGTACAGTATTTGCTAAACTGGACTTAGCTCAGGCATATCAACAATTAACAGTTGATGATGCCACTGCAGAGGCACAAACAATTGTGACTCATAGAGGTGCCTTCAAATGTAAAAGACTACAATTTGGAGTAAGCGTGGCACCTGGCATTTTTCAAAGTCTTATGGAAAGAATGTTGCAAGGACTGCCTGGGGTAGTGCCTTATTTTGATGATGTGTTAATCTCTGCTGAAAATGACACTCAGCTTCAAGAGAGACTCAGAGAAGTCCTTACCAGATTCAGAAAAGCAGGTTTGAAAGTCAAGGAAGACAAATGCACTCTCAAAACAGACAGAGTTGAATTCCTGGGGTACATGATTGATAAACAGGGCATCCACCCCACTGATGCCAAGGTTAAAGCGATCAAGGAAGCCCCTAAACCTCGTTGCAAGTCAGATCTGCAAGCCTTCCTTGGCCTTATTAACTTTTATCACATGTTTCTACCTCACAAAGCATCTATTGCTGAACCCTTACATCGTTTACTTGATAAGAAGGCTGCTTGGATCTGGGGGCGGAAGGAACAGTCAGCATTTAACAGTATTAAGAGACTAATCACGTCTGATGCTGTGTTGATTCAATTCTCTGAGAATTTACCTGTTGTTCTGACTTGTGATGCATCCCCTTTGGAGTGGGAGGGGTTTTGAGCCACAGGCTTCCCAATGGCCGGGAAGCCCCAATTGCATTCTACTCTCGCACGCTGTCCAAAGCAGAGAGGAACTACAGCCAATTGGACAAGGAGGCTTTAGCAGTTGTTGCAGCTGTTAAGAAATTTCATGAATATCTGTATGGCAGGTCATTCACCATTGTTACAGATCACAAACCTTTGCTTGGCATCGTGGCAGGAGACAAACCTACACCTATTATCCTGTCACCAAGAATGCTGAGGTGGACTGAATTTCTTGCAGCCTACTCCTACAAACTGATTCACAGGCCTGGCAAGGACATTGGACATGCTGATGCACTGAGTCGTTGCCCACTACCTTGCCACAAGGAGGACTGTGAACTTGAGACTCACACCTTTTTCCTGGAGACCGTTGCTAAGCTTCCAGTCCATGCTGCTGAGATTGCCAGAGAATCTGCCAAAGATGCTGTGTTGGCACCTGTTATGGGCTGGATTAAGAAAGGTTGGCCTCTTCAAGATCTACCTCACTTTGCTCAACCTTTCAAATCCAGGCAAACTGAATTATCTGTATTAAGAGGATGTATTTTGTGGGGTAACAGGGTGGTTATTCCTGCAAAACTGCAAAGGGAGGTTTTGGAAATGTTACATGAGGGTCATCCTGGGATTGTAAGGATGAAAGGTTTGGCCAGGAGTTATGTATGGTGGCCAGGTATTGACAAAATGGTTGAAAACTGGGTTGCATCTTGTCCCAATTGCCAGGTAGTCAGGCCTGCCCCACCTCACGCCCCCACACAGGAATGGGAATGTCCTAGGGGCCCATGGTCTAGAATCCACATTGATTTTGCAGGTCCTACAAGAGGGCACACGTTTCTAGTAATTGTAGATGCATACTCCAAATGGCTAGAGGTTATTCTCATGACTTCTACTACTACTGAGGCTGTTATCAAGCAGCTCAAAAGCTCTTTGTAACCCATGGGTTACCAGATGTCCTTGTCTCTGACAATGGCCCTCAATTCACGTCTAACATTTTTGAATCCTTTCTAGCTCAACAGGGCATCAGACATGCCCTTACAGCCCCTGGGCACCCTTCGCCAACGGCCGGGCTGAACGTATGGTACGCTTTACCAAAGAAAAGCTTCAGCAGCTGGGTCCTGGGGACATCTCTGAGAAGCTTGAAAAGCTTCTTAGTGTTCAGCACATCACTCCTAGCCCATCAACTAACTTGTCCCCAGCAGAGTTGTTAATGGGCAGGAAACTTAGGTCTTCCCTTGACCGACTTCATCCCACTTATGCACCCAATACACCACTGGATTCCACTTCCAAAGTTCGTTCTTTCAGTGTGGGAGATTCTGTCTATGCTAGGAACCTTACAGGTGAACCTTTGTGGATTCCTGCTGAAATAACTCACATCACTGGCCCTCTTTCTTACAGGGTTCAAACAGAGGATGGCCTCCTCTGGAGCAGGCACATTGACCAACTTAGATCCCGGTTCACTCAGGAACATCGCCCTGTCTCTCTCTAGGTCCCTCACCTGATGTCTCTTCTAGGGGAAGGGGAGGAACAGGAGGAATATCAGCAAACAGGAATCAACCCCTTGTGTAACGAGCCATTGCGGCAGGAACCATCCCGAACCCTGTCACAATGCCAAGATCCATCCTTAGAAGTAGAGTCATTACGACAGGAACCATCCCGAACCCTGTCACAATGCCTAGATCCATCCTTAGAAGTGGAAGATTGTACATCACTACCAGACTTGGGTGTTGACATTGGAATGGAGATGGGTTGGGAGGAGAGACCAGATTCTAACAGTCTAACAGGGTCTTTCACAGGAAGTCCTAACAGGGAAATGTCAGCAGACACATTTCCCTCTC
Organism: Naja naja; assembly: GCA_009733165.1. Taxonomy (NCBI): domain Eukaryota; kingdom Metazoa; phylum Chordata; class Lepidosauria; order Squamata; family Elapidae; genus Naja; species Naja naja. The sequence goes on along the minus strand of CM019150.1, from coordinate 52,351,783 downwards.
ACTGGGTGAGAACAATAAAGATTCTGAACCACGAAGGTCTCAACGTACACGTAAGAGCCCCACCTATTTAAGGAATACATTAGATAGGTTGGGGTTTGGTATGGACTGAACCTAGTGGGGAGGGGTGTTATGTATGTAGGTTTAAATGTTATTGGTTTATTTGAATTGGTCTTGTAAAATGTCAAATGGTATTGGTTTAAATAGTGCGGGAAGAAACCCTGCACTCCCATTGGCTAGCAGCTACGGCTGCCGGCTATAAGAAGCAGCCGTAGCCTTACCCGGACGGGTCCATTCGAGCTGTTGTCATTAATAAAGTCTTTTGCTGGAACTCCTCGCGTCTGACTCTTCATGCAAACTTAACACCAAGTTTGTGAAGCTCATATATGGTAAGTCTAGGAAAGAGACAAAGAGATTGAAAACACATGCAGATAACCAGTTTATGTGCTTAAACTCTAAACTGTCTAAGGAACAAGACATAGGAGTAGTGCTCTCGTTATAGCTTTAATGTGTGAAAAGTTGAGGACAGAAGATGGTGGATTTCCTACTGGCATGAGAAAGAGGTACTAACTGTTCTTTCTAACATAGGCTGCAACTGAAGGCAGAGGTGAGTTTTGACAGAAGACTTAGTCATCTGTCAGAACCTTATAGAATGTGCAAAATGCATGGATGCTTTCTCTTGCTTTGGTTTTACTGGGAAACCCCACCTGCCCTATGGATCTGCTTCTTTCTTTCTCCCATCTTCTAGGACTGTTTTGCGTGTTTGACTTTCTCATTATTACTGTTCAATGCACTACTTCTTATTTATTTTCTCATTCCCCATAGCTTGCTTACTGTCAGTCTAAAAACAACTGATAGGGAGGATTAGAGGGTGGACTCTACTTCATTACAACACCGTTCTTCTGCACAAACTGCCTGACAGTTGGGGCCTTCCCCCACCTCTTTATATAGGTCTAGCAATTGCACAAAAGACTACTAGGCCCAATAAGGAAGCCACATTATATCTGCCTGGTACTATGCAAAAGACTGATCAAACACTGCATATGTAGATGCTAGTATTTGGTCTTCTAGCTGTCCAAGCCAAAATGGCCAGCGAAGGCAGTCACTGACAAGGAGGCCTGCCATAGCAGCCCAAAGTGGCCATTAGACAATTACCTCACTGCCAAAAGCGCCATAAATAATTTATTTAACAGGGATTGTAGCAGGAGAAGATATTCTAACCAGATATTCTAATGCCATTATAACATCAGATCAAATGAATACAGAATTTGGGGACTTGAGTTATGGATTGGGGATAATGAAACCTGTATCATAAGAATATCTTAAAAAATAATTACCAAGGCTTCTTTGAGCTATTTGGAAAGCACATGGAAGAACTGGGGGAAATAATGCATCTCTTCCCATATGTATCCTTCTCTATATTTTTAGATTTAGATTTTAGATTACCAGATCATGGCTAGAAAAATCTGGATGACCAGCAAAAAAATAAAAACAAAAACCCTCTAACCTTTGCTGCCATCTAGTGGTCACCTGGAGTTTTGCAATCCAGATAAAATATCACTAATAACTTTGATGCTCAGAGTTATTAGTTATTATTAGAACTCAGGAAGAGGACAGTAAATAAAATAAACAAAATGAATAGTAAATGCACCCATTAGTTATTTTATTTTCAATAAAGTCTTTCTGCAGTTAGGTTTGGTACTATGTTAAGAAGGGAAGCAGGAAGAAAATAAACATAATACTGTAAATCATATGCAGCATTATAGATATCATCACAGTCAGAAAAAAAAGTTTACTAAATACAAGAGAGTATAGCATGCCGCTGTTCTTATGCCAGCTTCTCTACTCTCTGGTTTTCAAATTTAGGAGTGATAGCTAATGAATTAAAGCATGTTGAATTTTAATATGAACTGCCCATTTTAATGGGAAGAATTTTTCCATTTGATATTAGACTTCCTTCCCTTGCAGTTCCAAGTCATTACAGTACTGCCAATCCAACTGAATGGGAGTCTGCAGTTTAGTGCTGGCTGTTTCATTCCCACGCAGTTCAAAGGCTCTGTGTAATTAAAAGGACTAAATATGTCTTGAAACAATTTGCTTTGCTTTAAAATGTGATTTGCTTTAAATGTTAAGAAGATTAGTATCAGCCTTTGCAAGGATAAACTTCCAGGTTCCAAAACCAGAGGATTTAATCTGTTGATATGAGAAGGCAGGAGAGAGATTTTTGATGCCTATGGTTGACATCACAGGTATTAATCCATTTATCAGTTTTGCTGACTCAGACAAAAGATATGCAGCTGTTATAAGTGGCAGTATTCCCATGTTTGAGATTTGTTCTCCCAACAAAAAGTCTTTCTGCAGAAGCTTTATTCCTCTGAGGGGCTTGAGAAAGCAAGATAAAAACTGCAAGAACATAACCATTATTAGTTCTTCCTTCTTGCCCAGGCTTTCTTGGCCATTTAGGCAGACACTATATCAACAAATGGAGCAGAGTAACTTTCAGAAAGTCTCATAGCAGTTTATGTGTATGATGACTCCTTGGAAATTCTGAGCACCAACAACTTGATACTTTCCATCTGTGTATCTGTTTGTGTGCATGCACATGTACAAATGGGAATGTCTCCACTTCATAGATCAGATCTATGAAGGGATCCAGAGACTAACCAGCTATTTGATTAAACAAATCTTTGCCTCCGTAACATCATTTCAAGAACCAAGGGAACACAGCTGCTTAGGAACCATCAGAAATGATGCAGAAGACAAAAGAAAGTCAACCAAAGTTTGTTTTATTTATTTGTTATATTTATATATATATATATATATTTATATATTTATTTTATTTATTTGTTATATTTATTTATTTATTTATTTTGTCAATCGCTTACAAGGTAATAAGTATAAGGATAAACATAGTTGTGAATACATGAAATGAATACATATAAGAAAAATAAAAGAAACAATAGGACAGGGACAGTAGGTACATTGGTGTACTTATGCACACCCCCTACAGACCTCTTAGGAAAGGGGTGAGGTCAATAGTAGACAGTCTAAGGTTAAAGTTTTGGGGGTTTGGGGAAGAAACCACAGAGTCAGGTAGAGTATTCCAGACATTGACCACTCTGTTGCTGAAGTCGTATTTCCTGCAATCAAGTTTGGTTCAGTTAACCTTGAGTTAGTTCCAATTTCTAACACACACACACACACACACACACACACACAGAGCTGACACACCATGGGTGTTCTTTGCTTTCTTGACTTCTTCAGTCCTCCTGTCAACTGATTCCCTTCAAGATGGAAATTACTGGCCAATCCACCTGCCTTGAATCCAGGCTTCAGGCAGGCACACCAGCAGGATAGGGAGCTAGATTCTTCCTTTACTTCTTGCTCATAAATTATCCATCTCACTTTTTCCTAACAGGATTGGTTTGTTCCTTGTTTCCCTTTTGTCATCTAAAGCTGCCTGACTCATAAGTAACCTTTCTTTCTGTTTATACATTCACCACTTTCCCCCTTTTCTCTTGAGTAATCTTGCTGTCTTACATTAAATCTCTGACTCCAGTATATTTCCTCAGGTTGTTTTTCTCATCACCTCCTTTTCTGTTTGGAGCCATTTCATCTAGGCTTGTTCTTTCGGAAGCCCATCTGCATCAGTCAGTTTCTAGATCAGTTAGCATTTCTTTTGCTAGGTCTGTACTTGTATCACAAGTCCATATCTTTTATACCTTGCCCCAAACTCTTAAGTTTTATTTCTTATTGGTTATGCCACGGGTGTCAAGCGTGCCGCATCATGTTGCTGTTATGTGATATATCATGACTTTTTTTCCTTCACGTAGCTGGATTGGACGTGGCCTGTATCCAGCCTGCGGGCCACCAGTTTGACACTCCTGGAACTTATGCCCTCCCTCCCTCTTCAAAAAGTCTCCAATTATGTGATTTCCTTACAGGCCTCACTCCTTCTAAGAAGTATTCATTCATATTCATTCTCATCCTATTTCCCACTGTTTAATTTCATGTTCAAGATCTCTTTCCTCTCTACTTTAATTTCTAAAGCTGGGTGCCTTAGGCCTAATTTATTTCTTTGCTTCCCAGGGCAAACTTGTACTGCTGTGTACCAACTCATTTCCAAGCCAAATTACCATTTTGCTTCCATCGGAGAAAGTCATTTATTTACCTCATCAGTGTAATTAGTGTAATTGGAACCCTAGTAAATATTTACAAGCATATGATGACAGGAATGAAGGCAGAGCATAATTTAAGTTGCATTTTTTTTGTCATTCTTGTCACAACAGTATTGTATCTGTTGGCAGCAGCAATGTCTTCTCCACCATAACATAGAACTTTCATTTTTCAATCTTAAAATAATGGGGAAAATCTTAATGAATATAGAAAGCTTCTTGGTGCGGGCAATCTTCTTCCATGTGCAGAAGACAACAAGAATGACAGTAGGATTGAGAAAGCTGACAGAAGTAATACGTTCATCTACATTCTCTTTTTAGACATGATTAGACATAACTGCAGATTGAGTTCAAACCTGCATTTTATGATCTTGCAACAGTGCCTCTTTTGTGGAGGTTGAGCGATCAAAGATAGCAGATAACAAAGAAAGTCAGACTTTTATCTCTGTCATGCAATTAGCATTCTTCGATATCTTAATGATAAAAAACTATAAATATATTGTCGAGTTGTTATATATTTAATCTTGTCATTAAGATTTTAAATTATTTTTCTGGGTTTGCATTCCTTCAAACTTTTCTACATAAATGAAGAAAAGCAACAATTCTTTTAATTTAAAGCTTGTATCTTCTATATTGCACTGCCATTTACTAATACAAGGATGTTTATGCTTTTGTGGCTGAGTTTTATACTGTTTAAGTGTTTTAAGTTACTAAGCAATGCTGTGATTCCTAGTCACAGTTTAGCCAATCCCAAAAATTTGCCTTGAAAACCATTCAATTAGTTCTTCCTTATCAGGTTGTACAGTATCTCATTAGACTTTTCAATTCATAATAAGAATGCTATTGAAGTTGGAGCAGTCATTGTTGTCTATGAAGAAACAACTATAAAGTAATTGTAAACATCACAGAACTGTATCTTCTGAATTCCCCTTTTCTGTAGCAGATTAATATATCAATACTCATCTTTTTGCTATTCTTCATCATGTTATTTTGAAAATTAAATGCCATTAGCATTCTAAACATCTCCATTTAAAACAGCTCTCCAAATACTGCCTTGTCATAATCTTAATACCTCTCAAACTCTGCATTGGCAATGCAAATTGTTTTCCATCTTCTTTTATCAGTATATATCAATGAATATAATAAACCTAAGGACAGATAAGAATTTTAATTTAGCTAACAATGACTTACATTTTATTATGTGTGGCCAAACATTATCTGCTTTTGAATCTGTTCCCAAAGTATAGAAGCTGCTATGTGCCTCTCACACATTGTTTTTCTTTGTCAATCAAGTCTAGTGCATTTTGCAGAATTGTTTGTTTATTTAAAGAATTTATAAGGCCATCTGTATTGACCTAGACAGCTAACAACACATAAAAAGTAAAATATAACAGATTAAAAGAAAGACATGAGATGTGATTGTGGTAATCTTTTTGAGAGACTTTTGACAGTTTCTCCATTCATGGTCCATCAACTGCAACTGATTGAGAGAAAGCTGTGAATTAGCTAAATGCATTTTATTCCAAGAATGAACACCATTTTAGTCAGGCATTTATTTTTTATGAAATGACTTACTGATATTGGAATAACTTTGTGTTTCTGATAGAAAATACATCTGTGACTGATAACTTGCAATATCCTTTTCTGTATCAAAGATCATAGTTCTACAGGCAGCCACTGGATTTTTACAGAACAATTTTTTAACTATCATCTAAATTTAGAATGTCTTGATTATAAAACAGCAGAATTGATGATAAGAAAGCTGTAGGTCAGGCCTGTCAAACTGGTAACCTGTGGGCCAGATTCGTCACATGTGGCCACTCCCACCCTGGCTCCGCAAAGGCAAAAAATATTGCAATACATCACGATCTGGCTCATGACGCGATCAAGTTTGACACCCATGCTCTGGGCAGTCTAGATGAACAAAGAAGAACTATGGGGAAAAAAACATCCTAGTCAAGGACAAGTCCAAGCACAGTTGCAAACAAAACTATTATGTGTGTGATAAAGTTTCACTGTAAGAATAATTGCTAAAGATATTTAATTCCTTGTTATATACTATATTGTGGATTTTCTAGATATATTTTATATATAGACCCATTTTTGTTATTGCTCAATTGATATTTTAGTCCACTGGGTATATAAATGAAAATGCACTAATTAAGTTTGCAAGGCCCAAGTCATAGAAAATTCAATGGGTTTTGAATTGGGCATTCAAACTGTTTGTTGTTATTTTGGACTGAGTGAAACATTCAGGAAAAGAGAAACAATTGAAACTAATTGCTGTGTTGATTCTCAGCTTGCAACTCAACTGGAAGTTGCTGTGCTACTGCAAGCTATGATTTGAGAGGTAGTGGCTTGGTTAAAAAAAACCTGGAGTGGAAATGCTGAAGCAGGATTCCTCAAGGAATCCTGCTGCAGCATTTTCTCAGAATTTTCTTCAGGGGATGGGGAGGGAAATAACTCAGCCCAACCTTCTCATTCCTGTCAGTTCAAATTCTGAATGTTGAGAAGGGGATCTGAAAAATGAAATTTTGAACTTGAAAAAATGAACTTGCTTTTGATCTGCCAAATAGCTGAAACATTGTTCTATTGAAATCCCTCACTGCATCAGAGGTGGTATTCAGCAGGTTCTGACCAGTTCTGGAGAACCGGTAGCGAAAATTTTGAGTAGGTCAGAGAACTGGCAAATATCACCTCTGACTGGAGATTTTACAGTATCATTCCCCTGCCATGCCCACCAAGCCACGCCCACAGAACCGATAGTAAAAAAAATTTGAATCTCACCACTGCATTGCATGGAAGATTTTGAAAATACCAAGATAATGCACACAGAATCTCTCCTAGAATTTCCTGCCAAGGCAACAGTGAAATGCAGTTGAAACCAAACTGAGACAAAATCTTCGTCAACAGGATATCTGGATCCTTTCAGTCAAGATTCAGACCTTAGCATGGAATGGCAACTGCATTGGTCACACTTTTGGATGATTTCTGCGATGGTCAGGATGGGGGATGTCCATCCTGAGTCCTTAAGGAGAGAGGGCGGCATACAAGTCTAAATAAATAATAATAATAATCCTTGCCTTAATTTTCTTTCAATACCATCAACCATAGCAATCTTCTGTGACCATGTCCAGAGCTTCCTAAGGGAGCTGGCATATAAGATGTCATTGTACAAAAGCCTTCCTGAACATGGTCTTTTTGTTCTTGGTCTTTATTTATGGAGATGTCTTAGCCTAGTATTGGAATATGTCCCTTATATGTTTACAATTTGTTTAAATTAAGAATCATGAAAGATTGTATAAGCAGTGGTAATGCCTGCCTTCTGACAGTATAAATAAATAAATAAATAAATAAATAAATAAATAAATAAATAAATAAATAAATAACACATCACATAGCAAAACCCATGAAGCCATATATCTTGTGTGTGTGTGTGTGTGCATATATATTTCTTTGTTATATATGTTTCACACACACACACACAAACATTATATATGAGAAAGATAAATCGTCCATTTAACAAGGCATCTGTTTAATCTCAAGATAAGAAGACATTTGTTTTAATTATAAATAAGGAGGCATCTGCTTTAAGTCTAAGATAAGAACACATTTGTTTGTAATAAGCTAATAAATTCCATTCCATTGATAATGATTGGTTAAATTTTTAAACTAAAACCTATAAAAAGGAGGATGGAGAAGCAGCCCATTGCGGTCACTCATGCAAAGTTATTTGATAGCTTTGGGTTGAATAAATATATTTTATTTGACCTTCATTGAAAGTCTGGTTTGTTTTATTGGAATTTCTGGCCTGGAAATAAACCAGGAAAAAAGGAGTTCGATCCTTCAGGCACTACAACTGAGTTCTATTTAAGGGTACACAACCACATCTAGATGGACTGTTTCTGACATCAGTCCATCTTTGTATGTATAGTCACTCTTACTCATTAGAATTTAGCCTGAAATAGGTTTCCCTATCTACCGGTAGATCTTAGCAGACTACACGTTCTGAAACAGGACCCCCACTACATCCCTTATATGGCCCAGAAGATATGTATCTAAATATCATCCATATATTGATGATCCTGTGCTGCCACATGCCGTCTGCTAGAAGTTTCATGCAGATTTTAAACAACTTATGGAAAGGTTTAAACATTGTAATATTCCACTTATGCTACTTAAGGGATTAATGCGCCACACACAAACTGAGTCAACCATTTAGGAGAAAGGACCTATTGCAGAACTTTGTGCCCATCACAGACTGCATATCAGGCCAGAGGGTATCAAAACCCACTGCAACAACCAGTAGAGCATGGAGCGTTGAACTTACACTATGCCAATACTACCAAAGATGCATTTTTCATCCTTTCCCCAATCCCAAATACTTACTGATAAAGGTCCAGACAATATGCTCCATATAGAATTTCTATAACTGCAGGCCCAACACCTTCTCAACAACAAAAAACAAAATATTGGAGATGATATTATAGTTGTCTAAAATAGCTTGATTGAGCAGCAAGTTCTTGAGGAATGACACACCACTGCCTATTTCAGAATAGGAGGCAGGCAACTCCCATTCGAGAATGTATGCACTACAAACTGAATCCAAGCCTCCTGTCACCTCCCTGGAAGCTTTCAGCAGCAGACAATACCAGTAGGAATCCAATAACATAGAAAAAACTGTCCATTTCCTCAGGGTCCCACAAGTTAAAGTTGATTCCAGATCTCCACAGACAATGAGGTGTTTGCTATGTCAACTGGATTTCAGTTGGACTCGTCCAAACTAATGTCCATATTTCAAGCAAATGTGAGCATTTTGTTCCTAGAAACTGAGCAAATTTCTCATAATGAACCATCCGTAGATCCTGTGGTTTGGTTTTCTCCAAAAGGATGGAAGGAATTAAAAGTTCAGTAGGGTACTTTTTCATGGATGCAAGGAGCAGTGAATTAGGGCCTCTTTGCTGCTCTTGCTGCCATTGAAGAAGCTGGAGGACTGGAAAAGAGAATTGGCTTAAGATTTTGGAGACAGATAACTGAAATATTTATAGATGATTTTCCATGATTTTTCAACTGTCTTTGAAAGAATACTGATAAACATAAGTGATTTCTGAGAAAAGAAATCAGTTGGATTTCCTCCGGGAAAGAGGACAGGCCTCCGGGCAGAGAGGACAGGCCTTGCTTATGCATTTTTATGGAAGTTATGGAATAATAAGTGTTTGTTTGTTGTCTGATATGCTTTGTTGTTTCTAAGGAAAACATTTTGAAAAGCTACATGAGAAACAAGTCATGTGCATCTGCAACATGCTGTATTTTCTTTTCTAATGGGAGCTTGTTCCAAGACTTGGTGCGTGTTGTTCTATGTCTCTAATATTAAAAGGATAAAAAAATAGGAAAGACACATTGCTCTGAGCTGACCAGTTCTGTATTTAGAAAACCAAAGAACTTACAGGAGTATTTTGAACTGAGCCTTGTTGGACCAAGTAGTTGGTTAGCTGACAAAGAATTGTATCCTGAACAATTGTCATGGCTGGCCTCAGCAGGGTGCTGAAAAAGGACATCAACCTCAAATGAGAAAGCAAAAGATGCCAAGGGAAAGAAATCCTGTCGGCGTGAGGAAAAAAATCATCAAAGTCAATGTACATAAAGCTGCTGGAACATTACCACAGGAATGTTGTGCAGTTTCTTCGAAACAATGTGCCAAAAACTCATTAGGGGCAAGGAAAAAGAGAAGCGTCTCATTGAAACAGCTGCCACCTCACATGAAATCAGCTGCTCTGCACCACCAGCCAGGCCATGTTCTCCGAGGGCATTTAAGCACAAAAAAGAACATAACAGCTGGGGAGCAGAAGAGAAATCCTGAGACTGATTTCCTAGCTTTTCTGCTTTATGTCTCCTTCTCCTTCTCCTTCTTCCTTCTTCCTTCTTCCTCTTATATTTGTACAGAAATCTCCAGTGAAACAGTGCACTTTGAAAATGACAAAAAGACCAATACATTTTTCAGCTGAGTCTGAACTACTGTCTTTTTTTTAAAGGATAGACCAAGAAAATTAAATACTGTAGTGTATAGTTAAATCTTATAGCTAGGTATTTCATAATTCATCTTATATTACCTTAAATTGTACAGATTTAGATACAACTCTTTGAAGTCTATCAGGCTGAAGCAACTATTTTCACAAGTCTGATATCAACCTGAAATCTTTGCAAAACTGCAAGAGACTTTTGAGAAAGAAAAAAAATCATTTGTGTATCAGGCACATACACATATCCCAAGCTGCCATTTCTTTTTCAGTTGGATGAAATAAATGACTGAATGAAATATAAGACTATTATACAATAAAAATACCTTGTTGAAAATATCTTGGTCAACAAACAAGTAGTAATTAAATAGTTTAACATTATTATTAATTGTATAGGACTATGATATGGCATATATTAACACTTAGTATTTAACATAGGCTTACAATTAGTTTCTTGTTAACTTTTATCTTAGTTTACTGTGCAATCCTAAATGTGTTTAGGCAGAAGTTAGGCTCTTTGATGTCAATAGATGCACTCCCACATAAACATGCCTTGGACTAAACTAAATGGAACTTACTTTCAAGAATACAAACATGGGATAAAGTAACGATGAATTGATGCAAATTACCTCTGTCCATCATTGTGTTTTCTTTTTCTGAGCTGGCTGCTCCTTTGATCATAACAGGTATTGATTTGAATTCAAGATCTTGAACAGAAAGGAGTAATTTGATGAGGAAATTTCACTTATTCTAGTTTAGGGAGCTTTAAAGAAAAGCGATACATACATTGCATTATGCTTTCTGTCTCTTTTATCAAGAAGTAGTGGCAGCCACTATACTTACACTGTAGAGCACCCTTTTATTCTTAAACTGTCAAATTGGGGGTGGGGGGGTGGGGAGATACAAGTGGCTTTTAATTACTGAGTTGGCACTATCAATATTAATAATCATAGCATAAAAGAAGAACAGGGTAATAAAAGCAATTGCGTTTAGAAAAATAATATCCTTGCTACCTACTACCATTCATGCCCAAACCCACAAATCCTGCCAAGTAAGTGGGGTTCATATTTCCTTCTGTCTATTTTGTACCATGTATTGTTTTACTGTAAAGTCAGGAGAGGTTACCCTGCTAATAATAAATGTAAAGTGCAAGGTAAATATATAAAGTGTGGGTATGTATGTACAGATGTGCACAGGCACATGTGATTTGCTTAATGCGGGTGGGGAGCCCTTTTGCCTGAGGAGAAGGAAATGTTTTCCCATACGATTCTCTCCACCAGCAAGCAGGAGGACACGCATGTAGTTTAAACGCTGAGGAGTTTGGCTGCCAAAGAAAGACGTTATTGTTATGATTTTCTCCTCCTTCCCTCGCTCCCACCCGCCCTCTCTAAAAGAATCTCCGAGGAACAAAACCAGAGAAAACACACACAGTTTGGAAGAGGCTCACATTTGTATCAGGACCGGATCAGAGTGAGGAGAGGGAAGGAGGAGGAGGAGGAAAGTGGGGGACAAAGAGCCCGGAAGTTAAAGCACAACAAAAGCAGGCAGGAGGAAGACAGGTGTCAACAGGTAAGCCTGGATCAAGTGTCTTCTTTGGGAATAACCTCATCTAGCAGGGACTGTTCCTTTCACCACCAGTAAACGGGATGCTTCCCTCTCTACTTATCCTCTTGTTGTTTTGCAGGGTTTCATGTCTGATTTTTGACTCATAAAACTTCTGACCACCAGAAAGACTTGCATGCGAAGTTTGTGATTAAAAAGCTGAAACTGTTTTCATGGGATTTAAGGATTCCCCCCTCCCCCTTGTTTTGTTTTGTTTTCCTGTGCATGTCAGTCTCCTGCTTATGAACCCCACACAAAAGCAAGGTTTGTTTTCAAAAGCTGCATCATTGTTCAAACTGATTCACAATAATAACTTTAATAGATGGGAGAAAGAGAGCTAGACTCCAAGTCTATATGTTTTACATTCTTAAGAATGGAATGTCTAAGTGGTACTGATTAATTCTATTTGCATGACATTTAAAGTTGTTTTATCAAAGCTATGTACCTTGTTTGAAAGAAGAGTTTCAGAGTTCTTTCGAATAGCCAGTGATGAAGATTTGCTTCTTATAAAACAATGACATTTGAAAAAAAAAATCTTGTGATGTTTGCTTTCTCTCCAAGCAAAAGAATACCCAGGCTTTTCATTTCTTAAACTAGTTTTCCTTTGTAACAAGAAACTGAAGTTCAGAAGGAAGGAACCAAACAAACATTTAAATACTCATAAACTAGGATCTTAGTTTTCAATTCCCTCCCCATTTTTTCTAAACCTAAAGGTGAGTCTTAAAGGATTTAACTAACTGCAATTCATACTTTACCTAGAAATTCTCTTAATTTAGAATTATTTACTTCTGAGTAAGTATGTGCAGAACTGTTCTGCTGCTTAGCAATATTAATGTACTTACTTGGAAGCAAGTCCCACTGTTTGTTGTATTTGTTATCCTTAAATAAATAAAAGCAGACTGGTCCTCAATGTAAGTTTGAGCACATTAGATTTCCCTATAGCACAGTCCTAAATATGTCTAACTCTGACATGCACCCCATTCAATAAGTGCAATTTTTTTCCAGTGACAGATTAATCTTTATTTCTTTATTAAATTTATATGCTACTCATCTCACTGTTAACATAACTGTGCAGGTTTATTGAATGATTGGTTGAATTTTAGGTATACTGTATATGCTGAATTTGGGGACATACCCTTCCAAAACACATTACTGATTTAGCATTTCTTTGGGCCAAATGATCTCTCATTACTTGTTCCTGTGATAATTGGAGGGTTGGGAAAGATAACATCCTGCAGAATTATTCCACAAGTCCTCAGATTTGCTCAGGAGCCTGGACATTACTTTCACTGGACCTTTATCCATTTCAGTGGAAGACAATCACATCAAAGAAAGACACATGAGATATATCTTTAACATTTCAACTCTTAAGGGACAGCAGGTCTATTCTTGATAGATTGAGGTCAAGTGCTTTCCAAAAGAAGAACTGTTTTCCTGCAACATATGTACTTTGTGCCTTGCTTTTCCAAGTGGAATTGAACGTAACTCATTTTGTGAGAAATTAAGAAATGTTGCTGAAGGGAAGGGTGGACACATTTCTCTTACACAATAAAAAAAATTGGGGGAAGGCAAGATAATAAATGAGATTGAAATGTGAGAAGGATATAAGCAATTGTGAGAACTCATGCAGGCATTCACCTCCCAGGGAAATAGCTGGACTGAATTAGAGATTCAACTTCACAAAGTTGAAGTACACAAGTTAAACTGATAATGCTTTGAAATGTTCCATCATTTTACTATATTCTCTTGTAAACCAGAAAACTAAGTAACCAAGTAACAAAGAGATCACTAGTACAAAAGTCAGCCATGAGAATAAAATGGATGGCTATATGATCAAAAGTGATAGACAATTGGTTAATGGAGTAGGTGCAGCTTTCTAATCCATCTCAACCTGGTCATATAAGTTGTCAAAGAAAAAGTGTCTTATTCCAAGTTACTGCAAGATAGAAAATGTGTGGAACTCCTTTACAAGGCTCTAGGCAGATCTTTAAAAATCATGTACATGAACTTCTTCAGTTTAGATAAATACAGGAGACTTATATATTCTAGGAGATATGTGCGCTTTATGATATGTCAGTCAGCTTTCCTTTAGGAGGTTGAAAGCCTTGGTCAGCACTGCCCAGTCTGAAATACATAAGTATAAACTTCAGCCGTCAGAGATACAAATGGAGATGGTTCATGGCTGTTGAAAGCTGTAAACTGGACTGTGGTTCCTGAACTATGAGATGTGTTTTAAATGGGGGAAGGCCCCTTTTTCAGGATTCTTACCCTCCCAGTTATGCATTTTATATTTGCAGCTCCAAAGAGCAGGAAATTCCATTGGAAAATTATGTTCTCAAAGGAAATAGCTAGAAGACTGGGCAGTGCTGATTCTCCTTTATAATAGGAAACTAGATGGGGAAGAGACAGCTTACAACTCTTACAGCTTTTCATCCTGTTTTTGTGTCCTCTGGCCAAGAACTGTAAATGAACCCCATCAATGCATAATCATGCTATTGTTTTTAAAATCTGGATTTAGGCATCTGGAACCATAAAATTAGCTATAAAGGGGCAAGTATTAACAAAGAGGAGGTTCTCCCCTGGTGTATTGCAGTATTGCAGAAATTAGCAGACTGGTTGGTCCCAAAAGCTTTCATCTAGGCAGGACACACCCTATCTGTGAGTAAGCCTTCGCTGAAGAACAAAGGATGTTGCAGTTGAGGCTTCTTTCCTAACCCAGCCCACATATAATTTGGACTGGTTAACAGTATAATTGTACTGGCCCAAGGCAGGCACTTTCCAGCCTGGCTTTTTAAACTTTTTGGTCTAGTGGGAGAGGTGGTCTTTTAGCATTGTCTCTTCTGCATTTGAAAACAGAGCTAAACACCTGCTGCTTATTGTGAACTCCATGTGGCCCTCAGTACTCTGATATCATGGTGGCATGAAATGGGGAGTACAACAGGGCATAATCCATAAATTCACCAGCTAAACTTCGGCGTGGATGTTTTTTTCCAAATAGAAATGGATTATTAATATTGACTACCACATGTGGATTGTAAGCCTTTACTTTGGCTGTTTTGAATGTTTGGTTCCTACTTAGCCTGTTCTTTTGATGTTTTAAACTCCTAATTATTTTGTTTTAACAGCAAAAGAAAGATTATGACTCATATAAACACTGGCAAGCAGACGAAGTATGAAAACAAATAGTCAAGCCTTAAACATTTGGCTAGAATCCAGAATATTACTGATAGAGAAAGCAAAATTACCAGTTTTATTACTATGAGCTCTGGCTCAATATGGAGAACTAACCAATTTGTTCAAGGTTACTGCCCATGAAATGTACTTCATCAGCATTTGGAAAACCAGGGATTGCCCTAGCCAGACAGCAATCTTATTGCTAAAGGCCAATGAGAGTCTTCTCCAATCATATGTACAATTGGATCTTTGGTTGCAAATCAGGAATTGAACAGATGCTGAAGCCAAAAGAGACAGATGCTCATATGTATAGCACATTTTTGCATGCAAAAGTCCCATTTTCAATGCCTGGCATATACAAGTAGGATTGGGAAATGCTCCAAATTTATATCCAGACTCAAGAGCTGTGCCCAATCAGAGCAAACAATACTGGGTAAGGTAAAGGGAGTGATGTTCAATCAGAGTATAATTTGAATTTTTGTATTCTAGGCCATGTTTCTGAGCTAGCTAGAGTCATTTAGAGTATAAGAGTCCATGGGCTTCATGAGGGGAAATCCTTGTAAACTTTCTTTCACACTTTTCTGAGAATGAAGTGATTGGCTTTTATATGAAATTCCTGTATCATTAGACTAACATGTTTATAGACCTGGGTCTGCTATTACATGTTGTTAGTTTTAAACTTCTATTCTTAGGCAAAATTATCAGAGTATTACCTTATTTATCTTCTTAAACCTGTGAGGTAACCTATGTCAAAGATATAGAGAATAAGAAGGTCTTCATCCATATTCTATCCAGTGATTTAGTACTATTTAATTAAAGCATATTATATAAATGTCTATGGAGATTCTCAGTCATCTAGGTCATGGTTATCCCAAAGGTGCTTTTTCAAAACTTTGTTTTTCTTTGAAGACATTTTGCTTCTCATCCAATAAGGTTCTTCAGTTCTGAACTTTGGGACATATTACATGGAATCAATTCCACAAGAAAATTGAGTTTAGAAGCAAAATATTAGTTCACAAGAGGAACATTATATTTGGAAAACATTATAGAATTGCTTTATGAGGAAGATGGGTAGTTTCTAGATGGGATATAAAATAAATACATAAATAAACTATTTTGAACCAGTGCTTGTGCCACCCATCCCCAATGTTCCTTCCCAGGAAGTTAAAATAAGGAGGTTAAAATGAATGTTGCTTATGAATGCCATCTTGAATGTCAATAATAAAGAGGAGTAAATAACAGTAAATAATCTGAACCTAAAAAGGTCTACCAACTTAGTTGGCATTGCTACAGAGCAAGGCAAATGAAGATATTCTTATCTCTTTTTCTTTGTCAGATCCAGGATAGGCTTTGATTATGATATGGCTATCACAAGATCAAAAGAACATTGAAATAAAAAAGAATATTCTGAAACATTTGGTTGACAATTCTCATTTCCATTAGCTTTTTAGTTGGATACTAGAAGTTAATAAGAAAAGGGTGATATGAACTGTATGCACTCCAGAAAAAAGCCTGCTTGCAAAGATTCTCAATTTGTATGACTTGCTTCTGCTCTGGATGGATTTGCCTATACAAACTCAGCATAGACATTTTGCTTGGCAAATTTTAAGGAATGTCGTAAATGGGGGAAGGTTTATTTCCTAATGTACTTGGCCAGACCCAGTGGCTTGTAGCTGATTTGTTCTATTTTATTAAAGAAAATAATTTGTGTAAATATATAATTTATATAAATGCTAGCCAGCTTAGATGAAACAGTCAAATTATAGCAGAGATATTATTTGTTAATTCTTTAAAAGATAGGAGGAAATTTTTTTTTATGAAGCTGGCATCACTGCAAAAAGAACTTACTCTTTTTAGGACAGCCCATATAGCAGAAGGAATTACTGGCATGATCCAAGACATTTCAGGATTTCTACGTAAGAACAAGCACCTTGAATTTGATCTGGAAACCTGTGGAAAGCCAAAGTAGCTCAGCTAGAATTTAAGGACATCCCCACATACAAAATGCTAAAAGAATCTAAATACTTTAAATTTTACACTAAATAATTCATTTATACTTACTATATGAATCCTTCATCACCTGTAGTTTACATTAGCAGTAAAGTGTCCTGGCAACTTTGGTGTTCTACTTCGATTACATAACCCTAATCTGCCTCATCTCTGTCTCATGATTTAAACAGTCTTGTGCAATGCTTTATGCCTTACAAAATGATCATTTTTTCCTAATAACCAATACAGAACAATGGTATGTGAACTTTCTTGTATTCTTTCCCTTCTCAGAGAGATGTAGTTATATGACCTTGATTGGTTATTGATAGATTTCTGAGCAAGAAATAGAAAACATTGGCTACTCATCAGCCAATTGGAACCCTCAAAATATTTGCCCCTCCTCATTTGTTGCAGTGAAGCTAATGCATTCCATTAGCAAGCCAGGATATCAAATTGACTATAAATATTCTAGAAAAAAACTATATTGATACATAAATGGCTGGCTGTGTTAAGCATGAGGAAATGGTTTTATATACTCATTTAGTTAATGAAAAACTGGATAGTTGAAGAGTAGAATTTGCAAAATTATCATAGCTGGACTCTCCAAACATCAGGGTGTCTCAAGCAATAACAATGAAATGTTCATTTGTTATTTGTAACTAAGGCTCATACCATATAAACAACAAATGCTGTGGTTAATATTGGAAATGAAAAGGAGTCATTCCCTGTAGTGAGCTGTTTCTGTGCAATGACTTTCCATGCACATATTCATTGCCACACAGTTTGCTCTTCAGAAATGCCAACAGGATAATTTCCTGATGGAGAAAATGACAGCTACCCAGTGAGATGAGAGTGTCTGAATTCGTAGAACAGCTATCTTCTTCATTCTGTTTCCACTAATCTCCACAATTATTATTCAGGTACTGGGAGGAACAGCCAAACATATCATTAAGCCAAGGGCTGGGAAGTAGGGTAAAGACCTTCTACATTATTCCCCTCCTTTCCTGCATGCCCATTCTTTTGACCTGGCACCAGTTTTTCCTTGCTACTGGCTTGGTGTTGCTGGTGGCTTCACTTAATCACCTTTCCCTGAATTACAGATCAGTTTTTGGGAAAGCACCATAACTAAATGAACAGGCAAAGACAAATCCCTGTTTAGGTCAACAAGTATTATGTGGGATTGATAAATGAGCATGCCTCCCCTACTTCTCTGATCGACACTGGTGTCACTATGCCTACAGCCCCACTAGCTGATCACTGCAAAGTGCTGGAAGTCAGAACTATACATTTCTGCATCACATAAGTTAGATTGCTGATGTCAACTATGGTTGAAGGTGTATGTTCTATCCTTGTTTTAATATAAGATTCAGCTGCTGCTCCAGTAAACTTCCATAAAGGAAAATATGGATGCCTGTGTGTCATTAAGCAAAGAAGAAAGTCCTTCCAAGTCTTAAAAGTAGACTTTTATAACAACAAAGTGAGATACACAGCTGGTGGTTGTCACTGCCTCCTCATAGATAAGGGTGAAGGCAGTTGAAAAGTAAACAGCCACCACATTCTATAAAGACTTGGTGCTGTCTTACTTTGTCCCATGATTTCATTTTAGCTTTTAATTTACCTTCTTGTTGGAATCAAACAGGGACTTCTTGGCACATCAGGAAGCTAACAAGTGTCTCATTAAACAGGAAGGAATAGATAATCTCTTCTTTTACTTTTTCTGAATGTATTCTCTGATGATATTGAGGATTCAAAGGAGATATACAAAATGACCTAATATCTATTGGCCTACAATATAGATATCAGTAGTGTTTATTGCCCTCTTGATCAGGGAAAAATGCATTCCCTTAGTTTGGAGTTATCTTTATCTTCATTTCCTCAGTAATAATAGATTGTGTAAACTGCTAGAGCATCTCTGTACTGAAGTGAAAACATCTGTTTGTACATAAATATCGGTTACTGGGAGCACCCTGTCCCCACCTCCCCAGTGTTTCACCTACTACATTGCTTACATATTATGTAAACCTAACCTGGTCTATGCTAAAAGAAGGGGGGAAATGCAAGTAAAGGAAAATTTGAAAAAACTTCCTAGAGTTTTGTCAGTTGTCACACATGCCCTATTTTTACCTGAAAATCCCTTTATCTTGGCTAATGCAGAGATCGAATGTCATCGTAGCAGTAGCTTTTCTGTAGAATGTACCTGCTTGCCAAAAATGCTCATAAAAAAAGAAAAGAAAAGAAGACGGGAGTGGGGCAGGGAAAAAAAAAGCAAAAGTTGGTTCTTTCATTGCCCATTAACTTGTTTCCTGGATGTAAGTGACATACAACACAACCCATGTTTTGCCTTCTTTCACGTGCACATTTTTATTTATTTATTTAATTTGTCAATCGCTTACAAGATAATAGGTATAAGTATAAACATGAGTATGAATACAGGAAATAGGTACGAATAAATGGGGACAATAGGACAGGGACGGTAGACATGATTGTGAACTTATGCATGCCCCTTACAGACCTCTTAGGAATGGGATGAGTCAATAGTGGATAGTTTAAGGTTAAAGGAGTGTTAAAGGAGGATGTAACAACAGAGTCAGGTAGTGCATTCCAGGCATTGATCACTCTGTTGCCGAAGTCATACTTTCTGCAATCAAGTTTGGAGTGGTTAACATTGAGTTTGTATCTGTTGTGTGCTCTTGTATTGTTGCGGTTGAAGCTGAAGTAGTCATTGACTGGTAGGACATTGTAGCAGATAATTTTGTGTACTACACTTAAGTTATTATGGTTCGTCACAGAGTCAGCCAGAAGTTGAGACTTGGATTTGGCATTTTTATTCACCTATTGAGTTCTTTACAAGGATCTAGGATAGGCAGATGCTGTTGATTGATGGTCTTAAAAGTATCATTGCAGTTGGGGATGAAAAAAATCTATACTAAAGTAAATAAAAACATGCAAAATCAGCCAATCAGTCATTCATATCACCTTGTTGTTGCATTTTAAAACCAAGTAAAACAATGAATGTAGAATTCATCCTACTAAAATTATTTAAGGACCGCTTGGTATAAGGGGGACTAGTTGAATATAGGCTACAAATGTGACTTTGATAAATCAGACATTAAAAATCTTAAAAGTATAGATTTTAATAAAAGAAGTATCAGGCAGAGATCTGTTAGTATATGTTTAATTTGTCTGGAATACTTGTTTATATCCCATTGATTTAGACCAATTTCACCAATATGCTTTCTCCATGCTGAATGAGAATTCCCAACAGATCTTGAAAATTTAGTTGTACATTGCCCAGAGTCTCTTTATCAGGGAAATGGGTGGTTCCTAAATCTGACTGATTGATAAATAAATTAATAAATCAACAAAATGCCAAGCTGGAAAAAGTTGATCCACACCCCAGATGGCTACCACTTGTCTGCATATAGAAATCAATTCTCCAGGACACAATCAAGAGGTTACAATTTTTCCCAAGCCGCTGCAGGACTGTACAAGAGGTTAATTTTAACAATGACATCACAGGAAGTTGTATTTGGAGATTAGTTTGACTGTTTTTCCATTTTGGCATTTAAAAAAAAAGATAGGAATGGAAATTGGCAAGTTCTGGGAAGCAGCCTATTCCAATTTCCATGTTTAAAAACCCAAACACCATAACATCACACAATTTCAGGGTACTGTTGTGGTTTCAGACAGTCTCTTAAATGTGAAATTTCAAAAGGTTGATTCTTTCTATTTCCTTCTTATTTTTGGAAAAAAATGACCATTTGGGAGCATAATTACAAGAAGATATACAAGTTGAGGTTTGCCCATTCCTGCAACAGGGGTTGGTATTTTCTGCACAAACTAACCCATTGGCTCCATAATCAAAATGCAATAATGATCTCACATCATAATTATGAAGCAACTGTATATAACCGTGCCATTGCTTACAAATGTATCATCTTACAAAAACATACTAAAATCTAGAATGTCTTGTTTCTTATAGAACTCTGTTGCTCTGAAGGTGGAACCAAATCTAATGTTATACATTCAAAAGATGTTGATTACAATTAAGTAAATGGTTTAAAAGAAGATGCAACTCAAGAGACAGCAGTTGGCCATCTCTAACTCAAGCACTAGGAGCTAAATATAACTGTGACCTTCTCTGGATTCTACTTTAGTATGTATACATTGTATTTATGTGTAACTTGCTCACTCTTAATTTTGCCCTTTATAATTTGCAGTTCAACTCACAATATGTTATTTAAATTAGTAGACAAATGTGTATTATAGTATTGAAAGCCCAATTACATAAATATAGAAGCACATGACATAATCACAGATTTCATCATCATAAACAAAACTAAACAAATTCAAAATAGATTAGCAGCTCTCCTGTAACTATGGGAAAATTCTATGGAAAAATTCTAAATGAAATAGTTACATTTTACATGCAGTTGATTGTTCATAACATGGTCAGTTACATATTGTCTCAAAGATGACATGCATTAAAACAGAACTGCATATTTTCATTTTCTTACATATATGTACATGCACATTTACAATTACAATCAATTGTATTACAGTCCAATACAGGCATAGAGAGAAGATTCTGACGTGGTGATTTGTATGCTTCAAGAATGAAACATGAGTGGCAATTTCAAAGTCCTTGAGTTGAAAAGTTTTCAAAATAAAGGACTGTCCTCTGGCTACCCTTCAGTTAAAAGACTCCTGTGTAACATAAACATGTTATTTATTCACCCTAAGGGTGAGCTACAGTTCGAAGAATGTAAGAAGAACAAGGCTAGCTCAATCCATGTGTCCAGATAGTCCAGCTATCAAGCGTCAGGGAAATCAGGAGATCCAGACAGTTCAATTGTGTATAAAGATATATTGCAAGCTTAATAGCATTAGCAATAGCACTCAGACTTATATACCGCTTTATAGTGCTTTACAGTCCTCTCTAAGCGGTTTTGCAGAGTCAGCATATTGTCCCCAACAATCCGGGTCCTCATTTTATCCACCTCGGAAGGATGGAAGGATGAGTCAACTTTGAGCCTGGTGGGATTTGAACTGCCAAATTGCAGGCAGACAGCAGAGATGGCCTGCAGTACTGCACTCTAACCACTGCGCCACCGAGGCTCTGAACCACTAATGGTTGAAGCAATTTGGCGGTAGATAAGGAATTGACAATGGGCTGGACTTAGATCTATTGTGGGTGTGAAGGGATTCATGATTGCTGACATGTGTGACCCCTCCCTTGGGCTCAGCCAAGCCATCTCTTACACCAGCATTTTGATGGGACATGGCTACCCAAGTGTATTTGGAAAGCTCAGATGCACATACAGAAAGAATGAAACTCTTTATAACTGGTATGTTCTAACATCTGGTATTCAAGACATAGGATACAGCTGTCAAGCCTACTAGCTATTGATAGCCCAATCCTATCTAAATTAGTGTCCATCATCAAATCACTGCTGAGCCTGAATGTATTCTCTGATAAAGTAACACAGTTTTGATATTTTTCATGTATGTAAAAAACTCTAGAGAGGGGAGCCAGAATGAAAAAGTCTTAGATTTTTCTGGAAAAAAATCAATACATAAAAATAGTAATGTTTTAATAGCTTTTTGATATTTTCACACTTTTTTCCTCTGCTTACCACAGCTCAAATATTTTACTAGTGTGCAAGCTGGGGGCAGAGAACAGAAAGGTTTTATGGTATTGTTAGTAAGTCTTCACACACAACTATTTTTGTGCTAAAATTAGTGTCCACTTCCAAGTCTTCCTATTGGAAACATCAGGAATCAAAGTTCCAAGGTGAGACAGATGTCAGCAAACTTAGAAAGGGGAGGGACAAGGGATACAGAATCTCCTCATGGAAGAAGTCAGTCAGTTACTTAGAGTCCCAGGAATGTATTGCATCAGCTTTGTTAAAATGTCTTGAAAGGAGCCAAGCTTTCTGCTAATGCAATATATGACAGCAGTCCCATGGTGCTTTATTTCTCCTTTCTGTATATCCTCATTTCTTCTTAGACAAACAATTTTGCAATTTGTGGGTGTGAATTTAGACTAACAACTGGAATAGGAAATAGACTGCAACAACCAAACAGGAAGCTCCCATTCCATTGTATGAGAAAAAGGTGGACTTCTAGAAAAATACCTGCAATCATGGGGAAATCCCACTATGGCCATGGTTTCTGACTACAAGCAAGGACATGGTCCCAGGTTCGATATTTTCAGTCTTGTTGATTTCCTTTTATTTTTTTTTCAAATGAATTTCTTAAGATTTTAAACATGAAAGAACTAATATTTAGAATAAAAAAGAAAGATGTAGAGGAATAAAGGAAAGATACAGTCAAAAGTGCATAAAAAAAGAACTTGAAGGCATAGATCCTATATTATTATGTCCATATTGTGCACATCTTTAGTTCTTTTAACATCAATTTCTTTGTATTGATTCTGAGGGCATCTCTGAGGTGTTGGCATTGTTCAGGGCTGGCACACTTTTGGTCCCATGCCAATTTCTCTCTTCAGCAACTGAATCAGTTTACTTCTAGATCAGCTGAGGTGCCAGAGGAGCTCCTCTCAAGTACATGGGAATAAGTTCTTTCTCCACTGAAGGGATCTCTTGCTTCACCAGTTCCAGGTATTCTTTGTCAGGCCTAATAATGACAATGTTGGCTTCACACCTCCCCTTTAGTAATTCAGGTAATGCTGCAGGGATGAAATGGGCAAGACTCCATTGGTTTCTCTCTTCTTTTTTGCAGGAGACTAGAAACCCGTAGACATCATAACCATGTTAATAATTTTATTTCATTCCATTATGTGTGGAAGGTTCTTTTGCCTACAGAGCCTGCAACAGCTCAGAGCAAGACCAATCATTTCTTTTATTTGTCTCAGACTGTACTACTGGTAATGATTTAGAAATACTTTCAAGTTATTTTTGAAGGATTTTTAAGGATAGTAAATGGTGATGGAGTGGAGCTGCTTCAAATATCACACTATGCCATTTGAGTAGTATATATTCAGACTGGGACAAAAAGTCTAAACCTATATATTTCTTTTGCTTGAATGAACTTGTTGTATACGATCAGTCATGAACAATGTCAAGCTACATTTTATTTCAATTACCAATTACAAACTTACATCCTGCCTTTCCAACTTAAATGAGATAGACAGCTTAATTAAGCACAATTGTTTTAATAACTAGAAATAACAAAGAAAACATAGGACTTATGAAGCTTCTTGGATGAGAAGCAAAAACATCTTCTTCCTCAAGGAAGAAAACAGTCCTGTTGCCTTTTGAAAAAAACACACACTTGAAACAACTGTGACCCGGATGAATCTCCACAAAAATGCAGGAGATAGTCAGCAACCCAATTTGCATAAACACACAATCTAGAAGTCAGACAAGCCATAAGTTTGTTGGAATAAAAATATGGTGATCTGGCAGTTAAACTGCATGAGGGAAAGAGTCAACATGTTGTCTTGGAGCAGGAAATTCCATTGCCTGA
This sequence comes from Naja naja, assembly GCA_009733165.1. NCBI lineage: Eukaryota > Metazoa > Chordata > Lepidosauria > Squamata > Elapidae > Naja > Naja naja. The sequence goes on along the minus strand of CM019150.1, from coordinate 52,327,338 downwards.
ATGTCATGGATACAGTCTTCTTCTGCCTTTTGGCTAGGTCAAGTAGATCCTCTCCAAAAGAGCTGAACTGTGGTCTCCAGCAGGCCAGGATTTTAAAAAGAAGATCATTTAGAAAATCGGGACCTTGTAGAAACTCGGAAGAGGTTACTGTCATTTGAGAATGAATTTAGAAGAAATGTAACTCTTCTCTTAACAGTCCCTGGCTGCTGTTAGCTCCAATGTTTTCATGCAGTATTTTACCTTCCCCGTGTTAAGATTGCACCTTGAGTTGGGATAAAGTCTAAATCCAGGATGATTTGGGGAAATTCGGGATGTTTTTATTTGCTTGAGAGAAGCAAACAACTCTAAACCATTTTGTTCTAATTTAAACTGTCCATGAAATTCCAGTCTTGATTCATCTGTCCAGAGTTCAGATGTCTCTAAAAAGAGGAGCAATTAAAAGCATTTGGCACTTGCTCATTCTAATATAGCAATAGCATTTAGACTTATATATTGCTTCATAATGCTTTACAGCCCCCTCTAAGCAGTTTACAGAGTCAGCATATTTCCCCCAACAATCTGGGTCCTCATTTACCCACCTCAGAAGGATGGACCTTGAGCAAGTGAGATTTGAACTGCCAAATTGCAGGCAATTTCCAGTCAGCAGAAGTAGCCTGCAGTACTGCACTCTAACCAGTGTGCCACCACGGCTCTTTGATACTTGGTAAGGGATGAAGTGGGATTCTAACTCTGTATAACATTTTCTCTTATATTCTGTGATAAAATGTACAATAAACATTGGCTTATGTTAAGAAGACCCATTGGCCAATTTCACAAGATAGATGATGAGGTTTTGTTTGGAAGAGGAAGAGTAGTAAGGAAGGATAACTTCTGTATTGATTTATATTTATTTATAAAATTTATTGGCTGCCTATCTTACATAGGGTAGCTCTAGAAGTCTTACAGTCATAAAAATATGTCTATACATATACATTAAAACATACATTAAAACCAAACATTACAATTTAAGGACATGTGGGGAGGATAGGGGAAGAGTGGAAGGAGGTGGGATCTATTGTTATTCAATCAACCACCTACACTGTGTTGTTCCCCCAGTATGTGATGCAATTGACAGTCAAATATTGAAGGAAAAGAATCTTAAAGACTGATCTTTTCTATAAAAGAAAAGAGTCAGCAAATAGGCAATTACAGACATATTAACATTGTTATATAACTGCTAAAAATAAAAAGGTCAAAACAATAAAATAAAAGTAATTTTTTAAAAAAATCTGTCTTTGTTCCCCTATATTTTGTAATTAGGGATTTAATTCAGACTTGATCACAGCAGTAATCCTTATTAGAAAAGATTCTTGCTGACCATGGCACCCAGTTCTTCTCCTTCCCTTCTTCCCATTAGAGTACAAATAATAGAACACCAATTGCAAACCCCAAGAGGATTTCCCCCTTTTTGCCTTAGCTGCCCTACAATGTCACTATTTAGAATGTTAGCAGAACTCCAAAATGCAAAACAGTTTGGGGCTTTGCACAATGTTCTGAATTAGGCAGGTTGGTTTGAGCCTTTTTAAAACTACTGACATATGCCCATTTCTACTCTATCCAAGACCAGCCTATGTTATCTATTATAAATTGTTCTTCATAATAATAAACCCTGTCTGATGACTTGAACATTTGTTCAAAGGATGTCATTTGTCGTTAAATTATACCTACTTAGATTTATGGTAAATGCACTTTGTAACTGCAAATCTATTATCCTTTATATTTAGGAAGCTATAATGAGAAATTATGCCTTGCATTATCATTGAAATTATCTGAAAACATATCACGTGTCAGGAATATTTAGGGAAAATCATTTTATCCTGCATATATTTTTAGACTTCAATAAACTCAAAAGGTAATTGAATCCAGATTAAGCTATTTAGCTAAATAAATTATAGTGTTGTATGCCATGCCTCCTGCTGTATTCTATTTAGCTTATACTTATTAATATTGGAATACAATCTTCTCTGCATAACAGAAACTAATTTAAAAACCCATTAAAATATCTTTGTTTATAACTTCTTGGCTTCTGCATTTGCTTAATTTCATATAGACAGTTTTTTTTATTCAGGTCACATGGCAGGCTATCTTATTCCATCCATCATGTGAACAAAAAATGTCAAGTTGAAAAAACATTTTGCTTGATATAAATTTTAAGGAAGCAAAATCATGTCTTTTCAATACTTTTATATTTTATATGCATTGCAGGAGTGATAGATTTTTAAATTTTAGATAAAAGGCTTCCATTGTTGGATTTTTCTGACAGTTTTTGCAAGTATTCCAGGGCAAGTAACATCCAGTGATTTTTCCCCAGATGCCTGCATATTTCTTAGAGAATAACTCTGCTTCTTACCATGCTCCTTTCTGATGTATATCAAAGTGAGAGGTCCAGCTAAATTTATAACTAGAGTCAGACTATACAGATAATGCAAAAATAGAGGTTAAACTAAAGTCATATTCATAATAGTACATAATTGGAAGGCAGGAAAGCAGAACTGAGATAAACTGAAGGTCAGGAGTAACTGGGGAAGAACAATAAATGACAGATTGTCCCCAGTTTACTTTGGAAATTTTTTAAGTAGGAACTTAACTAGGTCAAATAGTAAAGGAGGAAAAAGTTCCTGTTTTCAACTTTTAAATTGATGAACTTTACATTTAGTTTCCTCAAAACCCTTTTAGCTCAGTTTAAATACATTTCTAGAAATTCTCAACATTTTTGTTATTAAAATGACTGAAACATTATTTGAAACGTTGTGGTATCAGTCCTTCCATGCCTGTATTTTCTGAATAAATTAACTCAAGCAAGATACAATATTGGATGGTGTATTTCAAACCTGCAGGTGCTGTGAAAGTGAATTCAATTTCAGCATCAATCTGAATTTTAAAATAGTTGGGTTTCAGACTTCAGCATAGTTCCAAGGCATCTTGATGAGTTCTTTGGTGAAACTGGGATGATGATTTTGCATTCATCCTGGCCCTTCTTTGATGTCTTAATAACCATCAATTACATTGATTCTGATTTAGGGAGTGAAGGTTTAGTGTTGTTATGGCCAGTCTTCCACTGAGTTTGCTTCCAGCAAGTGGTAGTTGGTGGGAGAGATCCAGTTCTAACTCCCTGTTTCAGGAAATGTTTTGCTGTCTCCCTACTGCTATATAATTATTATGGTTGGTTACATACTCAGCCACCTGTTTAGATTGGATTTGGCATTTTTACCCACCTATTTCATCCTTCCCAAGGACCTGAGATAGGTAGATGTTGTTGTTTAATAATATTAAAGTTTTAATAATATTGAAGGAACAGCAGGGTGTAAGCTGCTCCATGTAAAGCTGCCTTTTGCAATTACTGATGGTGATTTTGTCAATGCTGATGGTGTCTAAATTCTGAAGAAGTTTCTTGGATAAGAAGCAAAACATTTTCAAAGAAAAATCAAGAAAGTCCAGTTGCCCCTTGGAAAAAGCACCTTTGGGGCAACTATGACCCGGATGCTTGAGAAGCTCCGTAGACATTTCTCCATTTGGTCCTTCTTATCCATCAGTGTAGTTTCTTCTGTATTCAGTAAGCCTTCATGGTGTACTAGATTCAATATGTCTTTTTCACTATCCTTCAAATATTCTACCAATGCCCTTTTTTTCCCTTCAACTATCTGGTTGATTTGCAATATTCCACTGCTACCTACATTCTTTGGTAAATAGAGTCTTTCAATATCATTGCATGGATGAAGGGTATGATTCATTGTCATTATTTTTCTGGTTTTCCTATCTAAGGTTTTTATTACTTTTACTTGATTCTAACTTGATTCCAATGTACTATATCTGCTCTATATCTAATGACTGGAATTGCACAAGTGTAAATCCCCTAGATGGTGTTCACCATTGTCCAGCAATTGTGTCTTCCATTGCATCATTGCTTCTAATGCTTCTATTTCTTTCTATATCTATTTCTAGATATTTGATTATCCAATCCTGTCACATGATTATCCAATCATGTGGCTGGAAGTCAAATGATTTATTTTAATCAATACAAGCTACATTCAAGTAGGTCTTCTCATCCCTGAAATCTGGGGATTTTTCACGGTTGATTATGGATGGGGTAGCATTTTCCAGACATAAAGAGCACGCAGTTTACGGTACTCCTGGACTCTCACAAGGGGAGTGGCAGCGTGCTTGCTCTACTTGGAAAGAGTCTAGGGTTCAATTTGTGGCATTATTCATAAGGAATATTGCTAATATTGTGGAGTATAAGATACTATGTTACTAGTAGTGGAGAAGAATGCTTGTGAGTGTGCACATAGGGACCTGTGCAATTTTTTTTTAATTACATTTATATGCCGCCCTTCTCTGAAGACTCAGGGCGGCTTACAATTTTTGGGATACAACCCAATGCGCTCAGCAATAGCCTTCATTCCATTGTATATGCCTGCTTATTACTAAGCGACATTTTTACAAAGTCAGCTTATTGCCCCCAACAATCTTGGGTCCTCAATTTAACTACCCCGAGAGGATGGAATGCTGAGTCAACCTTGAGCCTGGTGGGATTCGAGCCTACAGTAATTGTAGGCAGCTGGAACTTAAATGCAGGCATTTAACAGCCTGAGCCACCACTGGCTCTTATGGGTCTTGAGTCCACCATATTGGATAGAGTTGAAAAAGAAGCTGTGGCACACTTATCTCCAACTATTTTGTCCCATAGCACAAGAGTCAACAGGGCGCCATCTTTAACCAATATCATATGATTGAATGAAATCCAAAGTTTCACAAACCATTCAGACAATATTTTCAATGGCTAAAACCTCCTAGCATAATCTAGAATTTCTAAGTTAATTACTTTCTTTTTACACATTTTCACCACAGATTTTTAAGCAATGTGGATTTCAGCACAAACACTTGTACAGTGCTATTAAAGCATATATGTGTGTGAAGAAAAATCCTAACTTCAGAACCATCAGGAATTTTACATGCATAGTAGGAGAACTCCAGGAAAACAAGAAAGTAATCTTACTGAACTCATTATATCCAAACTAGGCAATACACTTTCCTTTTCTTCACAATGTATGCTATCATTTGCCAAATACACTGTGATGACCCGTAGTCTCTCAAAATAACCCCAAAACCCAAAACATGAATTAAAGTCCGGCAATGCCTTCAACTTAACTTCACTGTTTTAATAGTCACAGTTTAAAATCACAAAAGGAAATAACGAGGCAAAAGGAAACCAAAAACAAACCGAGAGTTCCGAAGCAAACCAAGATAACGAAGTATACATTCCAGGGAGATAACCAGGAAGAGTCCATGGGAAGAACACCAACAAAGATAAACCTCATTCAAAGGAAACACTAAATTTGACTCCAGCAATTCTGACTGTGCAGCTACACACTTATATACATAGCTCCCAGCTGTAAGCCCTGAGGAGGATCATGGCCCTCTCCTCCCAAGGAGACCATGCTTTTCCCTGATCCTCTCCTCCCTGCGTGCCCTGGGATGGATAGAAGATGGGCCTGGATCCTCCTCTGATTGCTCAGCCATCCTCTGCCCTTCCTCAGTCTCCTCCACCACCTCTGGAGCCACACTTCCACTCCCTGTTGGCTGTTCCTCCTCTTCCTCGGAGTCAGTCTCCACCAGGGGCATGACATACACATAGTGTTGGAGTATTTCCAATGTTAGGGCATAATTGTTTTGTCTTGCTAAGACTATAAGTTGCTTGTTGTGAAAGCTTTTGGACACAAAACAACCCATCTGTGTTCTTCACATATCTCTAAATGATAAACGCAACGTCTATTAGGAATTAAATACTTAGATCTTTGCAGCCTGAGTAATATTTTTTTCCATTCTGTGATCACAAGCGGTGCTATGTTTTTGTATTCTTAAACATCTCCTGCTAAATGGATGTTAGACATTGCAGAAAGCCTGACAGAAGCATATTTGAGTAGCAGCATAGGCCTAGAATATGACTCAAAAGTATATGAAGCAATCATACGCTGCAGTCATTCCATGAATAAGAGATCTTTAAATCTTACACGTATGTCTTGTGGTCCCATAGTGGAAGGAAGAGTGAAGTATAAATATACTTACAGAAATAATCCATCAACATTTAATCAGCTTTTTGCAACAGGAGTCATCCTCTAGTAAAGAAGAAAAGAAAAAGGGACTTCCAATTCGGCATTGCTGTGGGACAGTTGCAGGGAGTGGGACTCCGCCAACCTAGGCTGAACCCTTATCCCTGGGGTGGTCCTTAAAGGGCTAAAGTCACCCTGAAGAGGTGACAAAGCAAGGAGAGGCACCTTGCAGGTCGCAGAGAGTGTCAACACTCCTGCTGATCCAAGGCTTACCCTCCTATCCTACAACGAAGAAGGTGGCCATTATGGCCACCATGAAGCTGGGACAATCGAAGAAAGAAATGTGCTGGAGTGGTGTGTGAACAGTGGATTGGATCTGGGTGAGATGATTTTCAACTTCTACATTAGAGATTAATACCAAAGAAAAGAACAACTCTTTAAAATGGTAAAAAGTGGCGAATAAATACCTAGAGAAAGACTGCAGACCTGAAAGAACGTGAACCTAAGAGAGAATATAAAATTCTTTAAAATACAGAGGGACTGGACTTGAATATTTTATGGGCAATATCTTAAAAAGGCATTTTAAAATGATGGAAATATTTGATTGATTTTGGGAAAACTTGCTTGAATAATATCAGAAATTGATTCTTAGCTTTTAAATCAGATATAACATTGGATACATAGGTGATAGTGCCATCTTCTGGTGAAAGAAAGGAACTACACTATATTTTTACAAGTCTGGAAATGTTCTAGAAGTAACATCTGGGAGACTGTTTTGCTTTCTTTTTTCTTTCTTTTCTTTGGAAAATGTCTGATATCTATTTGTTTTATGGCTAAGAAGGGGAAAATGTGAGACTTTTGAAGATTGCCAAGTAGAGTGGATTACAAATACCCTGGAACTACTATTGAAACTAAAGAGTTGACTATATGATTTATGAAGATATGGTGAAAACCTGTTGGACTATAAATGTTGTCTGATAACTGCATAAAGAGATGGAAGAAGGAAATTTAAAGGAAAAAAGACTTATTGGGAGATTTGGAATAAGTAAACTGACTGTTGGAGGACTATAAAGAACGATAAATACTGTCCATCCTGAGGAATGATCTCAGGACTGAGAGAAATGTTTTAATACTGGCTTTTTGGTGTTACAGACAACAGGGAGTTTGGGACCCTGGTAGATTATTCAGTAACTTTGTGATTAATTAAAATAAGACTAAATGCGTCAACAGGGAAATACAAATATATTTCAAAAAAGAATTATTATTGATGTTGCAAAATATCCATGAAACCATAATAAAGAACCACAGGGAGATAAAGGATTTGATACATGATATAGTTGTGAGACCAGAAACAGCTCAGCAAATAACAACGGAAAATGAACAGGCAACCCTAGAAATAGAAGAGAAAACAAAAAAACAGAGGAGATAGAACTGATAAAACAACAAATGAATCAAAAAGACAAGGAGAAGGCAGAGATAATTAAAATGGATGAAATAGACAAAGCAGATTATGCATTAAGAGCTCAAAAAATAGAATTGGATAACTTAAACATTCCAGAAGCAGGGACAGAGACACTAATAGAAGTAGTGAAAGTTTGGCAGCAAGAGATAGAGGTAGAGATACAGGGAATACTTACATTAAATATGAATGATATATGGAGATATAAAATACCAAGGGAGGAGTATGGAAAACATGCCAAAAAATCAATAAGAATTGAAATACTAAAATGAGCAAGAGATGATGGATAAAAACAGAATACTTATTAATATAAGTTTTGTACCGAGAAGACTTAGAGGTAGAAATTAGAAAGAGGGAAAATATTGGTACGTATATTCTTACATAATATTTTAAAACTAGTATGTAGATGACTAGATCAGAAGTTGAAAGATGATGGTATTATATATACTTAAATAGTGTCATTATGATTATTAGTAATATGCTAAGAATCTTAATCTTAATATCTATAATGTTACTATAATGATAGGAGTTTGATTAATGCTATCTTATACAAAATCCCAAGGGAGGAATATGGGAAATATTTCAAAAATCAACAAGAACTGAAAAATTTAAATGAACAAGAGATGATGGATAGAATCAGAATACTTACCAATATAAGATTTGTGTTATTAAGATTTAGAATAGAGGTAGAAATTAGAAAGGGGGAAATATTATTATGCATATTCCTATGTAATATTTTAAAATCAGTATGTAAAAGAAAGGAATAGAAGTTGAAAAATGAGTGCATTATGTATAATGTTATTATAATGATGTGAGGATAATTAATGTAACTAAGATTACTAAAATTGTCAATATTATTACTATTCGGTGTTAAAGCTAAGGATACCCAGATGTCACACTGCTCGTGTATTCAATACTTACATAGATTTAAAAATAAAAAAATTATACCAAATAAAAAGTAAGAAGAAAAGAAAAACTCAAATGTTTAGCAGAACAAACTCAAAATTGGGACATGTAACAAAATTCCATCTTGGTGTTGTCACATAAAACACCTAGAATCAGATCAGGTCTACCAGATCTAGGCAGCAGAAAGTCGAACACTCAGTAAAGAGATCTGGCACTGGCATACTCCTTAATTAGAGCATATGTAACAAACAGAGAACAAGAGCAAATGATGGCACAGAAGACACAAGAAGAATAGAGATCCCTGTCTTTGTATGGAGTTGCTGTTTTTTCTGCTGTTTGCTTTCTTTGGCTCTAGCTTTCCCATGTGAACCTTTTGTACTGGATGCAAGATTCGATTAGAAATAAGAAACTCTGAATTATGCACTGAGTTCAGAAATAGAAACATGAGAAATTAAAGCACTTCCTATCACAAAATGAAAACACTAAAAGCATTTGTGCATATATTCAGGTTAGTTTTTAATTCTTTTTCCTAGCCCGAGCTAACTGATGCTATTATAAGTCTCAATTATTTGTTTGAATGGAATTTAATGTTCTCAGTTATCAGAGTCTTTCCTGATCATTTGATGTTTTTGAAAATGCTATGTTAAATTAGATGTTTGTGTTGGTTTGACTTAGGCAGCCACAATATAATGTTTGAGCCCTGGGTGATGGAAAGGACTGGAAGCTTATCACCAGAATTGTTAGCCATATTCATCATCTGTATGCTTGATGTGAAAAGGTGGAAAAAAACACATTAATGAAGAAAATGCAATTACATTCATTCACAGGCTTGAAAGAAATATCTAGTAAAAGGCAAGTATGTTCCTTTCCCAGGATTCAGAAAATAACAAAACTGGTAGTGGATGCTACAAGAATGCAAATAAAGTTTTCCAGGTTTGAAGATAGAAATAGCATAGTTGATAAAGTCAATTTGTCTTTTCCATAAAATGCAGAAAGGAAATACATCTATGGGAACAATGGAACCAGGGAGGGCGGATGGAGGAGGCTTAATTATTTTCCATCTAGCTGGATCACACTTTCTAAACTTTGACTTTCTAATACAAAAAATCAGGGATTACAAAAGTCTGAACTCACCTGTGCTTTTATGGATTATGAAGGCTGAATGCTTTCACATGCTACATTTGATCCCTATATTAGGATTAAGAATAATTTTCAGTAAAAATGACACTAATTTTAATTTGATGATGAATATTCTGTTTATTCACTTGCTTGCTTATAAATGGCAGTGGCTGTATTAACATTTTAGAGGTTGATGGATTTCCAGCAACTGAGATTTAGTCAATATTTAAAAACATATAAATATGATGGTGACATGCAACAGTTATGCAACGTAACTTGAAAGAAAAGGAAAGAAAATTAACATAGTGGTAAGCAATCTTGGATGGATTCAGGTGGCACAGAGATCCATCTTCAGAGACTGGTGAGAAGAACTGATGGGCACCATGAGATGGCATGTAGAAACTTGACTGGGCAGGGGTTAGGAGGGTATTAAATTTAGGCTAGTAAATTGGAGGAAATGAGGAGTATTTTGGATGATGACTGAACGGAGCTTGATGGCCTCTGACTGGATAATATTATATGGAAAGTATGTACAAATGTGTATCTGTCTTTTAAATGAAGAATGTGTTAATGGTGGGGAGCCTGAAAGAGAGACAAAACATGCCCCTTTTGTTTTGGAAGTGTGAAAGAGAAAAATAATGTTGGAGGAATCCTTACATAGGTAGAACTATGGAGGAATAATGTTGTTAGTTTGGAAATCAGACATCACCTTTCCTTTATTCTTAGAATCTAGGGCAAATTGTTTATCTTTTACCCTTGGTTTTTTTAATATCTGGGTATTTTTCTGCAGCAGCCATTTTGTGATGGACCAGCTAAGCTTGCTAGATGGATTTTCCAGGTCACAAGAAGTGGACATTCTATTTCATTAAAGTAATAAAACCAATTTTTAACACTTTTCATGTGTTAATTACAATCCAAATTACAAGTATTTTCTAAGTTTAAAAATGTAAAGCAACTGAACATAAATCTGATATTTTTGTATTAACTAACATTGCTAACGCTCTAGGGAAAGGCCATCACATCTTAAAATGAATTACTGGAATGAAATTAGCTTTAAGAATGGAAGGATCCTGTAAAAGCAAAGACATCATGATAGGGTAGGTCATTCTTTGTAGGCTTCTGGAATGTATATGAACCTAATGATTGCATGTTATTTTTCTTAAGATCACATAAATAAATTATTTGATATCTCAACTCTGAAAAAAGAAGTAAGAAAAATGCTGCCATAAAAATAATGCATTTTTACAACTAAGACTTTGTGGAATTCAGGAAACAAAGCTATAGACAAGATTTGTGGTGGTCCTAACATATTGATGTCTGACATACACACTTTTTAATGGCATAAAAAAATCAGTTCCAGAAATATATCTCCTGTTTATTTACTTGGAGGAAATACATATTTAAAAGAACAGCAACATTTCTTTGATAAAGAAGGCAGCACCACGTATTTCAGTTCCTATTAATGACACTCTAAATATATCACATATAGGCATCTGGCTTTATATTGCTCAGACATATAATTCACTAGAATTAATTTTAAAGTAATTAAAATTTGCATCCAAAGGAAACATTTAGCAAAACAAACTCTCTCCAGAGGATAACTGGGAACTTAAACAATAGCTAATGGTTCTTTGCTCAGCATCCTTACAGTCATGTTGCTGTCAGCGTTCCAAGTAACAACCTCCAAATTAAAAGACTCCAAGACTGTCATCTTCTCAAAGATCCATCTTATTAGAGATTTTTTTATTAGAGATTTTATTGGTACATCTGAGGAAAACCCAAATCTGAGATTTCCAGGTTTTCCTTAGCTCAAAGAGAATCCAAAATCCAACCCCTGCACCCAATAGTTCATCACATGGTCCAATCATTACTTTGTTCCAACTGGAGACTATCCCCAGGCACTCCCCTCCAGGTGCAGAGTAACATGTCCTTGACTCTCTGAAAAAGAAATGTTGTTTTGGCTAATTTTCCACTGCTCCTTGAAGTCCCCCTCCCAATTTCCCAGGCACTGAATGTGACAACTCAGAAGCCTCAAAGAAAAATGGCTTCCCAGCTGACAGTTGCTTTAACTCACCAAACAACAATATCCCAACTGCAATTCTCATGTGACTGCAGTTGGATACCTGGATGAAGTACTTGACACTGTTATGCCTGTGAAGGACAGAAGGGACCGTGTTAGATTTGCTGCAATAATTTTCCCTGTCTCCAAATCTTGCTTTAGATTGTGTCTTATCTTACCTGTATAACTTTGTGTGCGGGGGATGAGGTTACCTTGCAGGGGAAGAAGCCATCCCTACATGCGTCTGCTATGACATCGGCAGGATGATGAAACATGCCTGGAACAATGATCCCATAGAGGACTAAGCAGACTAAGCACCGTAGCAACTGCTGTTGAAATTGCAAGGTTCTTTCTTATAAATGCTTGGAATATCACGTGCCACAAGTCCTTTACCTTTTGGAAGAAATCTCTGCTGGCCATATTAGTCACAGCTTTGCTTCTCAGTGATTAAATCAGTGACTAAGCTGAGAATCTCAGTCCAGATTCTTGTGAGCACTTTGGCCATATCTGGATGTTTAGAGCAGAACAAACATGAAACCAACATGAAATTCCATTACGATATCCATACATATAAATAATCCCCAAGGAATGGGGGCTGGATATGCAGTCAAAGTATGAGTCATAATCCATCATTCAAGTGGTGCCATTCTGTCTTCAGACTCTCTTTCCTTAGCACGAAAACTTCCCAAACACCGACATTCTCTGGCTACTGGCTATTGCTAATTTTACTTTCTCTCTGTCTCTGTTTCCTGTCCACATGCTTTTTTCCCAAAAGGCAAAGGGCTCATGGCATATCATATTCCATGCATTTACATGAAAGAACCTTGCAATCTCAACAGCAGTTGCCAGTGTGCTTCTGCTTAGTCCTCTAGGGGTCACTTTCCTCTATGGGGTCACTTTCCAGACAGGCTTCATCATCCTGCCGATGTCATAGCAGACAATGATAGGACATAGAATTGGAACCCTAAGAGGCATCGCCTTTACAGCTTTATTGATGGAGCAATTCCCACTATACGTACTCTTCCAGGGTGCACTCCCAGGGAAGTTGGTATTCCCATATAAGTCTTTTTCTTTCAAGATCAACTTTTCTTGAACTGCAATATGCTTTTGCCATGTATGTCATTGTGTTTTTGTTGATAATGGATGATGGATAGGTTGCTTCTGGAATTTGGTCAGGATGATGAGAAAGCTTGATGAATCTAGGAACTTTTTGAGATTGTGCCTCAAAAAGCAAGCAAGCAAGCTTTTTGAGGCACAGAAATGAGACAGATGTTCCTGCCAGGATCCTGAGGCAGGTGGATTGGAATATGTAATGGGAAGAATTGAAATTAGGAAGATAAATAAAGCATAGTGAGTCCTGCCAGGAAATACCCGACAGAACTTGTCTAACTGTGATCATGGGATCTGGGCTCCTGATTGCCAAAGAGCAATGAACCAAAAATTTGGTTGGGCCATGAAGAGGTCTATGTCCATGTAGTATTCTGATAAGTACAGCTATGCCAAGCTATGGATTCATATCCTTGCCCTCCAGTGGTGGGATTCAAATTTTTTTACTACTGGTTCTGTGAGTGTGGCTTGGTGGGCATGGCAGGGGAAGGATACTGTAAAATCTCCAGTCAGAGGTAGTATTTTCCAGTTCTCCGACCTACTCAAAATTCCTGCTACCAGTTCTCCAGAACTGGTCAGAACCTGCTGAATACCACCTCTGCTGCCCTCCCAGCTGGGGCATGTTGGCTGGGGCATGTTGGTCTAAGATCATAAAAAAACCATATCAGTATTCTTGAAATAATTCCTGTAGAAAATATTTCCACCCAGTATGGAATTCAGATAGCTTCAGAATTATTAGCGACAGTGTTTGAGTTTTGGAGTTGGAGGCATAAACTAAAAGGCCATTTCCCTTAACATGGCTTTGCTATTTTGTAAAGTTTGCTCTAAGGGCCTCAGAGATCTCCTTTTTTTGTTTGTTTGTTTGTTTGTTTGTTTGTTTGTTTGTGTCTAAGGCATGATGGCTTATGTTTTTATATGTATTCTAGGCCTGCAAACTACCATCACTACCCCTCCAACATCTGTTTCTCATTTCCCACTTTCCATTATCACATCTCTTGCTTCCCTGACCCTATTCATACTTCACAGATGTTGGAGGAAGCTGAAGTCACTGTCCATCTCTCTGCTTTAGTCTGTTTTGTCCTCATGTGGACTTTTTCTCTGAATAGGTCTCTAACCTTTATCCCAGGTGTTTTCCTTGCAGGCCTCCTCCCTTTTGTATCCTGTGCTTCAAATGAATGGCTGGGAACAAGAACAAATAAAGGTAGCCCTTGATTGTAGCTAGCCCAAAATTTCTGTTCATGGCCCTCCTGGGATAAAGGTTAGAGACCTATTCAGAAAGAAAAGTCCACACTAATGAGGACAAAACAGACTAAAGCAGAGAGATGGACAGCGACTTCAGCTTCCTCCATCATCTGTGAAGGATGAATAGGGTCAGGGAAACAAGAGATGCGATAAGGGAAAGTGGGAAATGAGAAACAGAAGTTCTTAAGTGAATTTTTGCCCCACTTTATGACCGTTCTTGCCACAGTTGTTAACTGAATCACTACAGTTGTTAATTTAGTAACATGGTTTTTAAGTGAATCTGGTTTCTTCACTGACTTTGCTTGTCGGAAGGCCACCAAAGTTGATCACATGATTCAGGACAGTGCAACCATCATAAATATGAATCAATAGCCAAGAGTCTGAATTTTGATCATCTGACTATGGGGATGCTGCAACAGTAGTAAGTGTGAAAAACAGTTATAAGTCAGTGCTGTAGTAACTACAAACAGTCAATAAACAAACTATTGTAAGTCGAGGACTATGTGTATCCAAGGCCTGGCAAAATACGCTGTTCTATGTTGCATGTGCTGATCCAAGAGGGTTCATTGGTGTTGTATGTTGCATGTGCTGATCCAAGAGGGTTCATTGGTAGTGTATCCCCATCATTGTTAACTCCCTGCAACTACTGGAAGTATGTGACTACCATTCTCATCGACTCCATCCCTCATGGATGGTTTTTTTTCAGCATTGGTTTTGTATATTCCAAAATTTCTGTCCCATCCCAGTTGGATCACACTTAAGTTATAACAGGTGGCTGACTCCTAAGTTCAAGCATTCCATTGAAGATTTCCCAGCCTGTTGTTATCCAATATTTTGAACTGTTGTCTTTAACCAGATTTGCAAGCTCTCAAAATTCTATTTACAAACATAAATGCAAAACAAAAGAAGAACAGTCTATGTAGGAAAATATTAACTTAATATTGAATGAAGGAAGGAAGGAAGGAAGGAAGGAAGGAAGGAAGGAGTATATTTTTAACGCTTGCTTTTCTTTCTTCTTGTTCTATTTAGACATGAAGAGGATTGCCAGACTGATTTTCCCACTCATTTTTTTGCTGATCTGTGAGGTAAATGGACAGAGGCGCACCAAACCTCCCAAGAAACGTCCAACTGCTTCACTCCCTGAGCCAGTTGAACCGACTGAGTTCCCTCCACCTCTGCCCCCAGGACCACCCTCAGTTTTTCCAGATTGTCCCCGAGAATGCTTCTGCCCCCCAGATTTTCCTTCAGCCATTTATTGTGACAGCCGCAACCTGAGAAAAGTCCCACTCATCCCACCCAGGGCCCAATATGTGTACCTACAAAACAATTTCATTGATAAGATCTCTGAAGAATCTTTCAAGAATGCGACAGGGCTGCGGTGGATCAGTTTGGACAACAACCGCATTGTTTCAGTGGGATCACAAGTACTACAAAAGTTGGATAACCTTGTCTTTCTGTACATGGAAAAAAATTTCCTTAAGGAAGTGCCCAACAACTTGCCTCCCAATCTTGAGCAGCTTAGGTTGAGCAGAAACCGTATCTCCAAAATCCCTGAAAATGTATTCAGCAAGTTAGATCACCTCCTCCTTTTAGATCTTCATCATAATCAACTGGATAATGGAGACTTCAAAAAGAATACTTTCAAGGGTCTCAAGAACCTCATGCAACTCAACCTGGCTCATAATCGGCTAAGCAAGATGCCTCCTGGGGTTCCCAAAGCCATTCACCAGCTCTTCCTTGATGAGAATCAAATTGATAATATCCCCAACAATTACTTCAAAGATTTCTCCAATTTGGCCTTCATCAGGCTCAACTATAATAAACTGTCTGACAAAGGATTGCCTGTCAACACTTTCAACATCACCAATTTGCTGGTTTTGCATTTGGCATACAACAACCTCACCAGCATCCCCTATATCAGCCCCAAGTTGGAGCACCTCTACATGAATGACAACTCAATTGAAAGTGAGTTGGCACAAGTCTGTAATTGGTTAGATCTACAAGAGATCCTGTTTGTGGGGGAAAGGGGAATGGGAAGAGGTAGATTATCTCATGACTCAACATTCATTTAAAAAACTCCAAAATGACTTACTTCTGTTGATGCTTTCAAGGGAACCTCAGTAAGAAATCTTATTCTCCCTCATTGTTCCTAAGTCATTACTCCATGGGATTCCATGAAATTATAAATTCCATCTTGCCTGAAGCTGTAACTTTATGACTGATGATTGAACAGAACAGGGTGGGTGGGAGAGTCAGGAGTCAGACTGAGAGCAAATTGTTCTTTGCCATGCAAATTGTACTATTTCCATATAAAGAAACATTTAGATCTTTCCATATAACAAAAATGGAAATTATTTTTATGTTTCTTTCATATAGGAAGAAAGAGAAAGGGAGGGGAAAAAGTCAGCATCTGTCCACTTACTTTTCTGCGGCTTCTGTCAATCTATAGCTAATAGATTTTGGCTTGTAGGACTGATTCATTTTCCCAAGTCCTCTCTTTGCTGAGAAATCACTGCAAATCAAAGCAATTTTAATTTTTTTGTATACTATTTTTATATTAATTTAAATTAATGAGTGACTGTGTAAAGGAGTAGGGAGAAAAAATATCAATGAGTTTTCACATTTTGTGTCTTCAAATGTGATTTGTAAAAATCAACGTATATTTCCTATACTATTGGGTAAAGCCTTAATAATTTAATAGATTAGTTTGTATCCTTTAGAATACATCAACATAGTTGTAGAAAAATAAAACATTTCTTCTTCCTGTTCCCAGGAGTATGTTCAGCAGGAGTTCCCAACATCTGTTGCCTTAATTGAAAACATCTGCATTTAAGAAATGCAGAATTCCTTCCAGAATGTCTTAACAAGGAAGTAATAAAGAAAATAACGAGCTATACTTCAAACCAACCCCAAAAGCTTGGGTTTTTCTTTCAAGTTAAATTTTTGGCAATTCTGTAGGTCAATAAAATGTCCTTATAAGATGGGCCTCATATAGGAAGGACCTGAATCTTATTTCAAACCCAGAATTTCAGTAGACAATCATAACACTCTTTCACATCTTAAATTAAAAGAACTGAAGTTTTTTTTTAAAAGCTATGTATACATTTCCAAGCATTAGTCTGAACAGTAAGGATAAAATATTTGCTAGCAGCAGAGATACTAATTTTTTTTAATTTTACTTTTCATAATACTGCTTTAAGATACAAAAAGGGAGGAAAGATTAAAAAATGCAAAAGATAAATAACAGAAACAAAAGAAACAAGGTAAAAAATATAACAGAAAAACAGAATCAGAAAATCCAGAGAGCGGGGACAGTTACCATACTACTGCCATTCCCAGCCCAGCCATTGTGTTGGAAACAGTCCTCAGAAATTCTGGAGGCTTCCCCAGTGCTTGCTGTAGGATGGTTTCTTTCTCTTCTTCCTCCATGGTGGTGCAGTGGTTAGAGTGCAGTACTGCAAGCTACTTCTGCTGACTGCTGACTGCCTGCAATTTGGCAGTTCAAATCTCACCAGGCTCAAGGTTGACTTAGCCTTCCATCATTCCCAGGTTGGTAAAATGAGGACCAGATTGTGGGGGACAATATGCTGACTCTGTAAAACTGCTTAGAGAGGGCTGTAAAGCACTGTTAAGTGGTATATAAATCTAAGTGCTATTGCTATTGCTATTTTTTCCTGTCTGTGAATGAATAAGAAAAGAAAGGATAGGCATATCCATCTGAAAAACTATGTAAACATCTTTACCCAGTCAAGTCTAGATGAACACAATATCATCTTGCATGTATTGTGTTCACACACATATAAAGGGGTTGGAATCATGATATCATGATCAGTGGTGGGATTCAAATTTTTTTACTACTGGTTCTGTGGGCGTGGCTTGGTGGGAGTGGCAGGGGAAGGATACTGTAAAATCTCCAGTCAGAGGTGGTATTTGCCGGTTCTCCAAACTACTCAAAATTTCCGCTACCGGTTCTCCAGAACTGGTTAGAACCTGCTGAATCATGATGCTGTCCTGCAGATTTTGATCTCCCACTCAAAATTTGCAAGATGGTATTGTGTCAACTCAATCAGAGCTCCACTCCCTTTGTGCATGGGTGAGGTCTGCTATCATACTACTGGGCTAAATATTGTGAAATATGCTATCAGATCAGGAAATAAATACTTTTGACCTCTTAATAGGTTCCTTCACCATTAGTTGTACCAGCTAAGGTGTTTAGGTATACAGACTAGCATCATCCAAAGAGCTGCAGGTCCTTTGCCCCTATCTCAAAGCCTTGTTTCTACAACATATGTGAACACTTCTAATTCTTCAAATGTTACCAACCCAGATAGCATGCTCATTGATACAGCATGACTGGTGCTGAAGTTAACAAAGTCTGAAATACCACAAAACCCAAAATATATGTTAGCAGCTTTTCAGACTGACTTATATTTAAAAGGCATAAAGTTTTGTGAACTACAGCTCACTTTAACAGATGTATAGAGAATTCATGTAGGAGTTAAATTAGAATAAGGCAGAGGGAGGGAAAGGGCAGGGTAAACAGATTAGTTATGTTGAGGCAAGTTACATATAAAACAGATTAGCAATACTTTCTCCATTAACAATTATAATGTGTTTTTTAAAAAACTGTTGATTTTGTTGAGTTCTTCTGAGATAGCCTGATTTTTTTTTAAATGTATGTGAGTTCAACAATTTCTTACTCAAGTATACTGTTAAAAGTTTCTTTTTTCCCAAAATGGTTATTCAAATCTATAATAGTATGTCCTGAGGGACTGAAAAGTTTTATGATTAATTTATGCTTGTTTTGGTCCTGATGTTAAACTTGTATCCATTCATTATTTTGAGCCATAGTGGTGCAGTGGTTAGAATGCAGTACTGCAGGCTACTTCTGCTGGCTGCCGACTGCAGCAGTTTGGCAGTTCAAGTCTCACTAGCTCAAGATTGACTCAGCCTTCCATCCTTCCGAGATCAATAAAATGAGGATTCAGCTTGTACAGGGCAATATGCTGACACTGTTCAAACTCAATTTCATTGAGGGCCCCATCAGAGCTGTGGTTGACCTCGGGGGGCCAGATGGGTGTGGCCAACTGGGTGGGTGTGGTCAACTTGATGCCACTCCTCAAACTGCTGTCATGTTTTCTCTTTGCATTGGGTAGACTGGGCCAAAGCCATGCTGGCTTGATCTTTCCTCTTTGCACTGAGTAGATTGGGCCAAAGACACTGGCCTGATTGTTCCTCTTTGCACTGGGTAGACCAGGACAGCCCCGTGTGTTGGATCCAACCAGATCACAGGCTGGATGCAGCCCACGGGCCTTGAGTTTAACATCCCTGCTGTAAACCATTTAGAAAGGGCTTCAAAAAACTGTAAATCAATATATAAGTCTAAGTGCTATTGCTATTGCTATTTTGTGCAGAGTTTTTCCTGTTTGTTCTATGTAGACTCCAGAGGGGCAATGTTGGCAGATGATGGTATAGATTTCATTAGAGGAAGAACATGTAATGGTGCCTCTAATCATATGTATGAAGTTGCTGGAATCTGCATGGCACTGTTGGTGTAAAATAGACATCTGGGCTTATTACATAGTCTTGTTTGCTTGTTAACATAATTTTCTTATTGTTTTTTATTGCATGTGAGAATCTGCTTCATATTGGGTGGTTATCTATATGTGGTTATGGGTTCTGCCACTCTGTCTGAGAAAGTGCAATGTCATTGTCCAATATGGCCTGTAGCTTATTAATAATGTGCTTGAGTGGGGCTTTTCAATGGTCTAATATAGCAATAGCAATAACACTTACACTTATATACCACTTCATAGTGCTTTACAGCCCTCTCTAAGCAGTTTACAGGGTCAGCATATGCCCCCAGCATATGATTCCTCATTTTACCCACCTTGGAAGGATGGAAGGCTGAGTCAACCTTGAGCCTGGTGGGATTTGAACTGCCAAATTGTAGGCAACCGACAGTCAGCAGAAGTATGTTTATGTTTATTTGGACTTATAAGCCACCCTCTCTCCCGAAGGACTCAGGGCAGCGTACATAAAAAACAAGCAATACAAAAATTAAAACAGTTAAAAAAATATTAAATTGCAGCCAAATAAACATTCTAGATTAAAACCCCGATCCCCTGTCAGTCCAGGCCGGATTGTAAAAATAACCATGTTTTAAGGTCACTGCAGAAGGAGCGGGGATCAGCGGCCACGCGCAATTCCAGGGGTAACTGGTTCCAGAGGGTGAGCACTCCCACAGAGAAGGCCCTCCCCCTAGGGGTTGCCAGCCTGCAGTGTTTAGCTGACGATACCCCAGGAGGCCCCATCTGTGGGAGCACACTGGGCAATTGGTATTCGTTGATGGCAGGAGATGTTCTTGCAAGTACACCGGACCCAAGCCATATAGGGCTTTATAAGTTGTTACCAACAGCTTGAACCTCACATGGAGGGCAACCGGTAGCCAATGCAGGCCACGCAGGAGGGGTGTAATATGGGAGAATCGGGATGCTCCCATCACCACCCGCGCGGCCGCATTCTGCACCAGCTGAAGTCTCCGTATGACATGCAAGGGCAGCCCCATATAGAGAGCATTGCAGTAGTCAAGTCTAGAGGTAACGAGCGCATGAGTGACCGTGCATAGCGCATCCCGGTCCAGATAGGGACGCAACTGGCACACAAGGTGAACCTGTGCGAATGGCCCCCTGGTGATGGCTCCCACTGATGGCTCCTCCAAACTGAGCTGCGCATCCAGGAGGACACCTAAGTTGCATGTCCTATCCACAGGGGCAGCACCTCTCCCCCTATGACCAATGATGGAATCTCTTGGATTACCTGAGATGACGGTACACACAGCCACTCAGTCTTGTTCGGGTTGACCTGGAGCCTGTTCCTCCCCATCCAGTCCCGCACTGCCTCCAGGCAACGGGACATCACGGGGAGGGCATCACTGATGTAGTCTGCAGTACCGACTCTAACCATTGCGCCACCAAGTGGTTAAATGATCAGTACAGCATAATCTTGTATCTTGTATAAAGTAATATCCTGCAAGTTTATTGCACTTTAACTCCATAACATTATACTGGTTAGAAGATTATATAATTTACCATGTTTGATAAGCATGATGTGGAAGGCTTAGAAGTCAGAGCTATCCAGAGAAGAAAACTCCAGATCCAGTTTTTGGCCTTCCCATTTGTCTTTTGCTCTTAGTTTTGCCCTACATTGCAGTCAGTCAACAAAAAGTACTTGATTTATTCCAAGATGATTATACAAAGGGCACAATAACTTGGCTTCTATAAGGAGACTTAGTGCAAATTTCTGAGTAATCAATATCATTCACAATTAATAAATTGTATTTATAAATTTTGAATATGTAGATGTAGATCTCATTATAACAACATTCTAATAATGAAATATGAATCAAATGCACACCTGAAGACAAGCATTCAGGTAAGAATATTATATAACAAACATACTTGTTAGAAAAGCAGTCCATAAATGTTCTGTGTTTTAGGCTGTAGTGCATAGATATGAAGAAATATGATGATACTAACTTTTCTTTCCATCTTCATTCACTCTGTAGAGTTCTGCAACAGGGAACCTTTATATCCCTGAAATTTCAGTGCACAATTTAGAATTCTAAGACATGTAGGAATCCTTCATGGAAACAAAAGGCTTTGTATTACAGTTTTCCATCTATGTGTCAAAGAAAGTGCATGTACTAGCTTGTTTATCCCTGGTCTTCACTAATATCTTAAAGCAGAACAAAAAAACTATAGCTTGTAAAGTTATAGAGAAGATTAAAACAATCATCCTAACAATTATAAAACATTGCAGGTTTTCCAAGGAGCTTTAGAACATTGTTTTTATACTTATATTTTACACTCACTGTTATCTGCTTTTGTAGATACTCAGTATTTAGGAGTGATTTATATAGATCCTTTATTAAATGAATGTGGGGAAAAAGCATGGGAATGAAAAACTGAATAGAAAAGGCTTTGTTTACTGCAGGCAAGGGAAGTTTCCTCCATGATTTCAAACAGAGGAGTAGAATTATAAATATCTTTAAGCTGGAAGGGACTACTGCAATAATACAATATTGTATTTGAATAACTCTGTCAATAATTAGTTGATGAATAATAAATGCTGAAAGAGCAGATTGGAATATGAAATTGATGATCTCTGCAACTTCCCTATCCCTAGCTTATTACTTACCTGTGGTTTTTTTTTCTTTTTTGCCTTCAGAAATCAATGGGACTCAGATATGCCCCACTTCTCTGGTCTCTCTTCATGCAGCATCTTCAGATCTTGAAAATGTGCCACGTCTTCGCTACCTGCGCCTTGATGGCAACCTGCTGAAGCCACCCATCCCTTTGGACCTGATGCTGTGTTTCCGACTCTTGCAGTCGGTTATATATTAAGCCTTGCACCAATTGCCACTACTTGGAACTTTGGCTTTGCACAGTGACTTGATTCCAGTCTATGTTAGACAAGGAGAATATACCTTAGCATCTCTACCCAGGCCTTTCCTGCTCCACTCTGCTTCATTCTTCTTTGGCTGCTAGAAGCTCTGTGCTTTGTGAAGCTCTCTTTTATACAGCATTTTATGGATACTTTGTGCCCCTAAAATGTTGCAAGGAGTCTTCTGAGATGGGTGCAACCTTCACAGAAGATCATGGCAATATTGCAATATTGATTTCTGTTATATTGCCCTTTATCTATATATTAGAGAGAGAGAGAAGGAAGCATGCCTAAATGTATTTAGCATGCAGCATTTCTTTTACTGCCTTGCTGTCTAGAGCTTCGCAAAGCATTACTGGTTTTCCGACATCACCAAGCATACAAAACAAGTTAAATTTGTTATCACTGAAACAGGCAATATAATTTCATTTAGATGGATACAACGTTAACGTGCCATTGTCTAATGATGCTGAATTAATAGGTGAGGGATAGTCAGATTAACAGATATAATAAATAGCTTTAGCAAGTGTGACCAAATGCACAGTGTACTGTACATAGCAGGTTGCATACTGTGCAGGCAAGGCAGTATGTAGAAGATGAAATGAAGACTAATGGAGAAGTTTCTTCCTGTTTGTGCTCTTTGGGAATTAAACAGCTGGTGCACCTTTGCACTGTGGAATGTAATGAGCAACTAAATACAGAACGACCTTCAGGACTGGTGATGATATGCTTAGCAGCAATAAGTTAGACGACCTCCTCATCTTCATAATTTTACTCCAAGTAGATTGGCTGAAACTCAAATGCTGTGCTAAAGAGGAATAAAGCAAATCCAGTACTAGATAGAAATTGCCACCGAATAGGGTGACATACTTGAACAGGACAGAGCCATCATTATCATGATGATTTCAAGGTTATCTTCACATCTGATTCCCCCTCCCCAAATTGCACCTAAGGATTATGTCATTAATCAATGGAGCAATCTGTACCTTTTGAGGACCTAGGGCTTTGCTAGCTTTCTATGCATGGTAATCAGCAGCCTTAGCAACAGTTATCCAGGCATAATGAAGGAAATTATCCTCCCCCTTTGTTACACAAGAAATGTCGCTGCCCTCCCGATAAAGTCATACACGTGGAGGATCAATAAATAAATGTTAAATTGTACTTGAAAAATATTTTAGCAGTGGCTGGAACCACAGTACCTATGGTTGATATGGTATCCATAATACCAAAACATGGCATACATATTTAAAAACTCATCAATATTTCTAACACAGAATCTTGCAAGATCACAGCATTCATGCCTTTAGTCATTTTTTTATTTTTATTTTTTTTAAACTGGGAGTATTGTGCCAAATCCTATAAAGGTACTCAAAAATGTTGTTGATCTGTGAGCCCTAACAGTGTGCAAATGTAAATAAATGCAAATAATCAAGTATTAGCAGACTTACCTTATGGTGTACATGGACAAAAATCTCTGTTATGGGAAATCCAGAAGGAACTATTCAACATGGTCTTCCCATTTCTTGTGCTATTCTTTGTTTGTGTTATATTTTGAATATAGAAAGAATAAAGCTGTTCAGTAACAGGCAATGAAGTACAAAGTAAGTAATCCTTTTTTTAAAAAGCACTTGCAGAGCACTAATTCAGAGACACACCCAAACAATGTGAGCTCTTTTGGGGTACTCCGGATAAAATTATGAAAAACATACAGATCACATTAAAGAAAATGTTTCTGCTTAAACTTTTTATGAAAGCTCATCTGGGAACAAAGCCTTCAGACTCACTGAGAAAATGTATCAGTGAAACTACCACTCTGTACAAAAAACAAAATACATGTTTCGGGTTTTTTTAAAGCACAATATGTATTTTTACTGGATCAGCAAAATCCAAGACAAGCCAAAATCAAAGCTACAAGAACCAGTCACACGATCACCCATTTACCAGATGAATTTTGTATCATACAGCAATCACTATATATTATTTATCCTCCCAGTTGGGCCCAAGGGGATTTCTACAAATAAATACGATGCTAGAATGTAATGTAGTTTAAGCCAGTGCTTTTCAAGTTGTTTTTAAAACATTGCTTTAAAACAGATCAGCTTCCTAATATTTTACAGCAACCTTTTATTTTTCAGAAGTAAGAATGGACAAAATGCTAAAGAAGGTCTCTGGACACCTTTATAGCCACAGGTAGCCATTCCGTTTCCCAATTTTATTATCCATTTATTTTCCATTTTCCCATTAGATCAGTTTGTCTGTTTTGAAATCAACAGAGTCCTCTCTGAGTCTCCAAATGTCAACTGTCCCTTCCTCAGGGGAACATTACACTTTGCATTACCCTTTGCAACATTTTGCAAATTAAAGTGGCTTCACAACTGAGATTGTTATTATTCTTATGGTTGATCGCAGTCAGCCAGATGTTTAGATTGGATTTGGCTTTTTTATCCATCTTCCCATATTGTTTGATGGTGTTAAAGGTATCTTCGCTGGATGTAAGCTTAAAGCTGCCTTTTGCAATTGACTGATGGGGATTTTTATCACTATTAATGGTGTTCAAGTGAAGCTCCATAGGTTTTTGAATTGCATCCAAGGAACCTATTATTATGGGTAGTATCTTTGCTTTCTTTTGGCATAGTCATTCTATTTCAATTTGCAAGTCTTTGTATTTTATTATTTTCTCCTGCTTTTCTCTTCTATGTTGCCAATCTTAGGTATTGCAATATCCACTAGCCTGATTTTTATCTTTCTTAATGACAATTCTTAAGCAAAACTGTCATTAAATGGACTATGTGGCCAGTATTTGTCTGTTGGAATTCTAAAATCTCAGAGCATTTTAATCTTTTTAATGTACTGGCCATGTAATACATTGTTTTCCCATGTCTCTTTTCTGTTCTTTATTTGGGTTTCTTGTAGACCAGTTTGGTCCAGTATGCAATAAGGTTTTCTGGTATATTAGCTTCGCAGCATCTTCTTTACTGTCCTTCAGATATTCTTCCAATGCTTTTTTTTCTTCTTCTACATCTGATGTATTTGCAACATTCCATGTCCACCTGTTGTTCTTGATAAGTAGAGTCTGTCAATGTCACTCTGAGGTTGAAGAGCATGATTTATTGTCATTATTTTCCTAGCCTTCCTATCCAGAGTTTTTAGCCCTGCTTAACTCTAATCCATTATTCCATTTGTGTATCTAAGGACTGGAATTGCCTAGATGTTAATTGTGTTGATGGTATTTCCTTCATTGAGTTTGGATACATCCATGTAAATGAGGTGGGATAGCCTGGCAAATGTTTGTAATGTTTGATAGCAATGGCCTGAGTTATTCAGTATCATTTACAGAGGAATCAGTGCATTGACAAACAGTAGTGTTTATAGTGAATCTCCTTGAAGGATTCCTCTGTTGACATTAACCTGTCTCAGTCTGTCACAACTGACCAGCAACTCTGTCTTCCATTGCACCATTGATCTTTGCACAAAGCTTCCGAAATTTCTACCGACACCAGTTATTTCTAGGCATTTGATTATCCAATCATGTGGCAGGATAAAATGCTTCTTGTAATCAATTCACACTACACTGAAGCTGGTTATCCTTCTTTTGCAGTTTTCCAGAATCTTGTCAATTAGGAGCTGATCTTTTGTTCCTCTGCTGTTTGGGTGATTTCCTTTCTGTTCAGGTGGAAAGAGCTTGTTTTCAGCTAGATGTTATCAGACTGCATCAGATACCATACCAGTTAGTGATCTGAAAGTTGTTGGTAAGCAGTTAATTGGCCTGTAGTTTCCTGGTCCTACCCCTTTTGCTGGATCATTATCAGATAGGTTTTCTAGATGTTAACCAATCTTCAATTTCACCTTCTTGCAGTATATTGTGTCATTATTTTTCCATAGCAATTCTTATGCATATATAGTATAAATCCTTATCTTGATGGCAAATTTTATGCAATGCTAGATGCACTTTTTATATTTAACATTTATATATTTTAAAATACAAATAGTAGATGCTGGAAGTTGGTCAGTATGGCAAGCAGGCAATAAAAGTCTGCCTTTCTTCACTCACCCTGTCCTTGCAAAAATGACTTTTTGGGGGATACCATCTAAGAGAAAATTTCCTGTTGGCACTTAGGAGTTTTGGTTGCCTTTTAAAAATACAGAGGATAAGTGTGAAAAAATAGATAATATCTAATTTAAGCCTCAGTCAAACCCTCAGTCAAACCCTTCATCAAGTCTGCAGGATACATTTTTATTTCTCTTGTATTATGCTAAAAAAGGATTAAAGTTGGGAAGGTGCAATACACTCAAGGTAATAGAATAAGAATCCCTAAGTTATCCAGGCTCAATAAGCAAATCACCAGATCCAATGTCTACACTCTACATGGAAGGTTACATGCTTTTATATTTAAACTGTTGGGCTACCTGATCTAGACTGCAAACAATTGGATAACTATTAAGATAGCAGTGAAGAAATTCAGTTAGGAGGGGAAGGGGAGTTGTATGCAGGGCATCCCAACTGTCTTTTGAGACATCCTACATCATTACTGTTACCTAGTGGTCTCCTGGACTTTTATAGGTCAGATTTGTAGCCCTTTGTTAAGCCCATAAGGGCTGACAAGTCCATGATTCTGACATCGCAGTCAAAACAGACTTATTTCAAGATGCTTATGTTCTAGCTTCTCTCTCCCCTTCCCTCTCCTTTCTTGCTTCAAAAAAGACAAATTATCCAATATCATGAAAGCTTCTCCTTTCCTGGAACATTGTCTTTCTGCGTCATTACATTAAAGGCATTAAATCTCTCACTTGTAAGTTCATCCTATGTCTGTAACCCATAACAGTGTTTCTATTGTGTATTTTGTACATAAAAAGGTAGGTTTAAATGTGTGTCTGTGTCTGTGTCTGTGTCTATGTGTGCATACTTTAAGCAAAGTGTTTTGTTTTTCTTTCCATGAAAGGATTCATCAACTCCAGAATTTTTTCTATACAGGTAATCCTCGATTTATGACTACAATTAAGCCCAAAATTTTCTGTTGATAAGTAAGACATTTGTTAAGTGAGTTTTACCCCATTTTAAGACCTTTCTTGCCACATTTGTTAAGTGAATCACTGCAGATGTTAGGTTAGTAACTTGTTTCTTAAGTGAACCTGGCTTCCCCAATGACTTTGCTTGTCAGAAAGTCACAAAAGGTGAACATGTGATCCTGGATACTGCAACCATCATAAATATGAGTCAGTAGTCAAGTGTCTGAATTTTGATCACATGATCATGGAGTGCTGCAATGGTGATAAGTGTGAAAAGCAGTCATAAATCACTTTTTTCACTTTGTTGTAACTTTGGACAGTCACTAAACAAATTGTTGTAAGTCAAGGCCCATCTGTACTCAAACAAACGAGCAAAGGGCAAACAGCAAAATCAGTAATTGATTAGTCCCGTCTTTCCCTATCCAGTAAGCCTCACCCACTAAAATAGAATTCAAAGTTGTAAATGATAAAACAACAATGAGCAACAATAGAATTTAGAACAATAGAATCAAAAGGAATTATTGTATTGTTGGTTGTGAAGACAGAACTGGAGTCAATACCATTCTTTAACAAGACTAATCAATATTACCATTTGCTCCTTCCTTCTTTAATCCTCACCCCTCCACCAGGCCTTCTCTGAAGAACACTAGATGAGAAATAGGTCAACTGATACACTGCAGGTGTAGAGATTCTGTGATGTGTTAGGCAAATTAGCAGGTGGATAAGTATACCAGTCCAAGCATGTACAATTGTGCCCAACCCTAGCTCCCTTAGGCTAAGGATTGATTTCCCATCAGCCATTGATGCTTGGTGGGAAGAGAAAAAATACATGAAAATTCACCAATCCTTTCCTTGACTTGATCCACATTAAAGCACAGAGACAGCACCAGTCACTGGTTTTATTACCATGGCAGGATGGAGTTCAGCAATCAAAAAAGCAGATTTTATGCTGGAATGCTTTTCTAGTGGTAGCACTATAACATGGCTGGTTAGTTTGCTCTCAGTAATTATAGTATAATGAGAAAAGCTTGCAATCTTTTTTTCAAGAGATTTTATTAATCCCTCATTTTAGGCATACATACACAGTCTATTTGCATGCCAGTCCATGTGTCCATGTGATTTTACTTGGACATTCATTCATTCATTCATTCATTCATTCCTTGGGTGCAATGGCTCAGAGATTAAAGATGCTAAGCTTGTCAGCTGGAAAGATTACAGCCCAAGTTTGAGACTCAAACATCACACGACGGGTTGAGCTCCTGTTCCTTGCTCCACCTCCTGCCAACCTAGCAGTTTGAAAGCCTGCAAATGAGAATAGATAAATAAGTACCACTTCAGTGTTTCATTTGTCTTGGCATATAGTCATGTTGGCCACATGACCATAGAAATGTCTTCAGACAATACTGACTCCCTCAGCTAAGAAATAGAGATGAGTACCGTCCCCTAGAGTCAGACATGAATGTACATTTTTTTTTACCTTTTATTAGTTATGCTTTAATGATGCTTCAGTTAAAATTTCTCTGGGGTGAGTGGCATACAGTTCCACTGCACAGCAGTAAGACTGAAATGATAGAGTTACAATGGGAGTGTCCCGATACTCCCATGTTACACCCCTCCTGCGTGAGCTGCACTGGTTACCATTTGCCCTCCGGGTGAGTGCTGGTATTGACCTATAAAGCCCTACATGGCTTAGGACCAGGGTATTTGCAGGAGACCCTGCTGCCTGGAACAACTTCCCAACGTCCCATGTGCTCCCATAGGCAGGGCCTCCTTGGGGTGCTGTCGGCCAGACAATGTCAGCTGGTGACCGCTAGGGGTAGGGCCTTCTCTGTGGGAGCACCCACTCTATGGAATCAGCTGCCCCTGGAGCTTCGGGTGGCCCCTGGCCTCCGATCCTTCCGTCGTGGCCTGAAAACATGGATTTTCCAACTTGCCAACCTGGACTGATGGAGAGGATGGATTTTATTGACAGTTTTTACTAATTTTAATTGGTTATTGGGATTTCAAATTTAATTGTTTTTTAATATTTGTATTATATTTTTTATTATTGTAAGCCGCCCTGAGTCCTTTGGGAGATAGGGAGGCATAGAAATCCCATCAAATAAATAAATAAATAAATAAATAAATAAACAAACAAACAAACAAACAAACCACACAGCAGATAATCCAAACTCAGATTTCAGCAGTGTTTCCATCGTATATTCCACTTAACATTACTTCCTTGGGAGTATAGTTCAAGATTCCATTCCTTTCCCCAACATTTCCTGATAGGCTAAAGTTAAGTGGCTGAACTTACTTTTGGAGGTAGGAATTTGCAGAGAAAGGTGCCTCCACTGAGAAGACTTGACTTTGAATGCATAACATCAACATTCCTTCACAACAAGGACTTGTAGCAACATAAACAGAGGTGGTATTCAGCAGGTTCTGACCAGTTCTGGAGAATTGGTAGCAGAAATTTTGAGTAGTTTAGACAACCGGCAATACCACCTCTGACTGGCCCTGCCCCATCTATTCTCTGCCTCCAAAATCCCAGCTGATAGGCTGGCTCTTCTTTTGTTGCCTTGCACAGGACAATGGAGCTGGAAAACAGGTTAGTAGGGTGGGGAGGGAATGGGATTTTGCAGTATCCTTCCCCTGGAGTGGGGAGGGAATGGGGATTTTACAGTATCCTGTCACGCCCACCAAGCCACACCCACAGAACCAGTAGTAAAAAAATTTGAATCCAGCCACTGAACATAAAGCTTTCTGCAATCAACATGACTTTCTATTTGAACATTGACAACAGTTCTTCTGTGAGTATTTTGTAGGTGTTTCTTATTTTGCGTCTATACATTTGACTACTTTTAAAGATAACACAATATGGTGCATAGGTACTCAAAAATACATATTAATGTTCCACAAAGGTATCATATAATATGAAATCCATTGAAAACAAGGATCACGAAAAATTAAAATGTTAAAACATGATCACTAGTAAAAATTAAATATTGCTATGACAGAAACATGATTTTATTTTGACTTTGGAATGACCCTAAATTTACATGCTCTGTTTACTTGGCTGGGAAAGGGAATTCCGAAAGTGAGGGCCAAATGTGAGAAGGCCTTTCCTCCTCCCCTCCTCAGAGGCCAAAACATCTGCTCAGCCAGCTGGGCAGGTTTAACTAGCCAAATTGTACAGAATGTCCGAATGTTAAAGTAAAAACCAAAATCTTGATTTCTACTTGAAACATGCAATAAGGTATATACATTTTTGTGAGACTGTGTGCAAATGTTGAAATGTGTCTGCTTGCACTATTGGACATACATGCTTCATCATATGAGCATATATGAATTTGCATGTGTACATACACATCTAAATTTATGAAATTGGCATGTCTGTTGATGGAAATTTGTGGATAATAATTATTTTTAACCCTAAATCCAAGAACAGATGGAAGGAGTACTTTAGCAAACACATTACAAATGCAATCCTATTATGGCTGCTATCCAAGCACCAGCATCTTCTGGATAGAACAGATTTTTCTTTTTAAAAAAAGTTTTAAAGAGAGCATAAAAACTGGCCAACTAATGCAAAATGGACAGAGCAAAGGATTACAGAATTGTCTTGATCTATGATTACAAAAGCTCACTTTTTCTATTATCCATTTTTTTCTAATCATTAAAAAATATTTTATTTTGAAGAAAAAATCACTCAGTTTTAAGTTTAATGGTTAGTTTATTCCCCCTATTACCGACAATGCACAAATTTGCAGCAGAATTAGAATATTTCTGAAATCTCTTCTCATTAAGTGGTCAAAATTAAGAACTCTCATCATTTATAGTATGTATGTATGTATGTATGTATGTATTATTTTCATGTTTTTGCAATTGAACTGGTTCCTGGCAGCAGCAGCAGTTTACAGCAATAGCACTTAGAGTTATGTACTGCTCCATAGTGCTTTACATCACTCTCTAGCTGGTTTACAAAGTCAGCATATTGCCCTCAACAATCTGGGTCCTCATTTTATGGACCTCGGAGGGATGGAAGGCTGAGTCAACCTTGAGCCAGTCAGGATCAAACTCCTGGCCGGAGCTCAACAGGTAGTTGATTCCATAAGGCGGGAGCCGCTACAGAATAGGCCCTTCCCTGGGGCACCGCCAGCTGACATAGTTGTGCGGGCAGCACCCCAAGGAGTCCCAGCCTGTGTGCTCACACAGGGCAATCGGTATTTGATGTCGGCAGGAGACACTCCCACAAGTACCCTGGACCCAAGCCATGAAGGACTTTGAATGTTAATACCATCACCTTGAATCTCACCCGGAGGGCAACCGGCAACCAATGCAGCTCGCGCAGGAGGGCGTAACATGGGAGTACCGGGAAACTCCCATCACAACATGCACAGCCGCATTCTGCACCAGCTGGAGCCTCTGGATGGTACGCAAGGGCAGTCCTAAATAGATAGCGTTGCAGTAGTCGAGTTGGGATGTGACAAGTACATGAGTGACTGTGCGAAGGGCATCTCGATCCAGGTATGGGCGCAACTGGTGAACCAGCTGAACCTGGGCAAAGGCCTCCCTGGCCACGGCCCCCATCTGTTCCTCCAAACCCATTTGATACCCATTTTTACAGCACACTTTACAAAGTCTGGGGATGTCAGGATGGAAACGATAAGTTTGGACACTAGATGATTAAGTAGCATTTCAGTTTTGGATGAAATAAGTAATAATGCTAGTAGTTTTACTGAGTTTTTGTCTTCATATTTTTATTTAGTTCCATTTGATTTTGATTACCTGAATGCTAGCAAATCAGCACTTTTTAAAATAAACATACTATCGTTGAATATTTTAGAGAGACGAAGCATTCTTCCTTCCACACTGCTCCGTAGCTAGTTGAAAAGAAGTAAACTTTTCCTTGGGTGTATAAATTGGCTGTAGTTCTGATCTAAGACATGTGAAAAACTTGAGAAAGAAGCTACTTGGAAATAAACAGAAAAACCAGAAAAGAAGCAACATTTTAATGAGCAAAGATGTAGCAAGAATCGGACAGAGTAGCAATTAGATTAGTGACAATTAAAACCCTGTAGCGAGGATAAATATCTTTATTCATTTTTGTTACTCTGAACTGGGACAAATTAAGTAGTAGGCTGAGCATAATTGCTGCTTTTCTGCTTTGATCTCCTCCACTGGTAAATCTGGAGTCTGTTTAGTTTTTTGAAAAGTGGGTGGGCTTTTTGACAATAAACAAAAATTGCAGCATTTTTAATTGGTGCTTGAAATCTTGTCATGTTTCTACTGACACTTTGACTCTGGGCTTCTGGCTCCAGACATAGCACAACATTTTCTCTGTGCAAAAAATAACTCAATTTCTTTTAGTTTTGCTTTCTTGTATATGAGATTCCAAATAAAACCTAAAGCATTGTTAAGTTTAAAAGAACGGCACCCACTGCACTGGATGCAGCCTGAGCTGATTCATTTTAAGTAGCTCTTTGGAAAAATAGTTTGTAATCTTGTTGTTAGTCAAAATTGACTCATTTGTTTTTATTTTTATTTTTTACCATTGGAGTTCAGAACTCAGGATTGTTCACAGCATGAACTAGTCAAACCTACACGATATTTTTAAGCTGGTGGGAAATCTGTTTGTCAGGGTTCCAGTTAACACACCCAATGGAATCAAAACTCCAAGGCAGCCATATTCCTCAAAGCATAGATTTATTAGGCATATTGGCACATCTGGGGAAAACCCAACTCTGAAGGACCCAAATCAAATCCCAAAGTTCTTTCCCCCACCTAGGTCACACGTCCGTCACAAGGTCCAACCAGGTCGCAGCTACCATCCTGGCTGGCTTTGGTCCATGCCTCTCCAGCACTGGTAGAGCATCTTTGGCTCTCACAGAAAAGAATGTTGCTTTGGCTACACATCCCCAGTTATCACTATCCCCCCCCCCATTATGTTCCCACAGCTCCAACTGGCCTTGCTGTGGCAACCCAGAACATGCTCCCAAAATGGTTTCAGCTCAAAATGGCTAGATAGATAGATAGATAGATAGATAGATAGATAGATAGATAGATAGATGATAGATAGATAGATAGATATAGAGAGATATAGAGATAGATAGAGAGAGATAGAGATAGAGATAGAGATAGAGATACCAGTGTTTCTATATTGTGAGAGCATTAATTTTAAGTACTTCCCCTTTCTATTCTTGGAAACCACATATTTCTATGTGCATTTCCACTACATCAGCAAAATTTGAACTAATGCCTTTCTTGGATTTGTGATGGTATGCCCTATGAAGTCTTCTTAAGAGTCTTGCATCCAGCTTCATCCTCTCTGTTACAAGCAAGAATGCCTACAAATCACATTGTCCTCCTTACTCAGTCTGAAGGCAATGGAAATGTTTTTGCAATGAGTGGTGTCACTCAGAGCTGTCTGAATATCTGTGTCTGCTTTCACAGTAGAGCTTAATTCATAATTTGATTTTATTCAAACTGAAAATCAACTGGACCTTGCAATAATGCTTATTTAGGACCTGCTATATGACCAACTTAAATTATATTCTAATGCACATAAGAAGCATGACAGCAATATCAGGTTTCGGTTTGCCACCGCAACTCAGTGACAAATCAAGTGGTATGTCAAAAATGGATTCTAACACATGGGCACATATACCGCCACAGCACAATCTGAAATCACAAATGAGTTTTGAAGAGGTAAATAGTTGCATGAGCAAGTTCTCTTTGTAGAGTTGAACAAAGAATATAAGAACATAATATCTAGCACGTAAAAAAAATTGCATCATTGCTTCAGGTTAAACTTATTTGAACTTTAAGTAGTTGCTGCAAAGTGATAACTGAGGGTAGAGTTACAAAATTTGGTCTAAGGTGAAGCAATGCTTACAATCATTTCACTGGGGACAGCGGCGAACCAGATGTTAAAGTTACATCTGGTTCACAACTGGTATTTCAAATGATGGTTGACCCCTCCCTCCCTCCCTCCCTCTCCGGAATCTCCACGGCCCATTTTGATGGAGATAAGTGCAGGGTCCACACGAAGGCTCTGGGAGGGGAAAATGGGCCTTCTGGAAGTCTAGAATGGGCCAGCTTCCTTGGGCTCCAGAGGCTGGGGAGGCTATTTTCATCCTCCCAGAGACCCAGGGAGGCGCAGACCCTTGGGAGGGTGAAAATGGCCTCCCACAGCCTCTGGAGGCCCGCCGGAAGCCGGAAACAGGAAGCTCTGGTAGGCCATGCCGACCATGGCCACGCCCACCCAGCAACCGAGCAGCGAAGCGGTTGCTGGGATTTTTGAATCCCACCCCTGATTTCTACTGCTGACCTGATTTCATTTCAGAAACATTCAACCAATAAATTCTTAGCCTTGTGGTCCCATTAACATATCAGAAGCTATGTGGCTGTTAGGTCTCCTTACTATATCTGCACTTTTCTGCATTCAAGCCAAGCTGAATGTTTTTAAAAGATCTTGTAAAACCAATTTAACTTCTTTCTCTCTTGTGGTCTGATACTGTAATAATTTGACTTCAAATTATATATATTTGTATTTCATTAACTGTAATTATGCATGAAAGAAAACTCTGGAATTTTTGCCCCATTTTGTGATATATGCTGTCAGTGTCAAAATAACTTTATTATAATATTTGTAATATCATGCAAATAATTCTGTAGAACTCATGATCCCAAAACCTACTTTAATATATAGTGTTTACATGTCTAAATTTTGGGACACCATTATATTAAATTCTTTCTGCTGAGGATGTTCATTTGAAACCAGCAACACTTTATTTGCAGCCACTAGAAAGACATTTTTCATTTTTGAAGGTTTTGCACAAATACTAATATTAAAGGCAGGCATTATATTAGAACCTCATTCTTCTTAGGAGCAAAGTACTGGAAAGGGAATTTTCTTTTGTCATTAGCAGATGCAACCAGATGTTACCTAGTCAGGTAATGACACGTCAGCAACCAAACCACCAAGCTCACAGAGCACCAAGCAGATTTTAGCTATGACCTCTTCACTCTGGCTGACTCCATCCTGTATCTGGCAACATCTATGGTTGTATCATTTGGGAGCACATTTCATTCTGCTGGCCAAGTCACAGAGAATTCATTTGAAAATCATGTGTCCTTTTAAGATTCTGGAAAAACTGACATAAAAGTTAAAGTAGGCACATTCTTCTAATTTAAGAAGTTCCAGCTATAACAGATTGAACATATTGTCACACTGTTCCCTAAGACATTCCATTTTTGCACATATAGGTGACAGGAGACTACTGATCTTTAAAAGAAAAATTGAGTTGGATAAATCGGATAGTTTTACTCTCTGTAATTATGGGTTTTTTCAGATATAAATCCCTTCTATGCTATTTCCTAACTGTAATGAAGAATAATTAAATGTCCACAAATAAATATGAACATATTTGTTAAGTTTGCATGAAGAGACAGATGTGGAGTGCTTCAAGCTCTTTCTTTATTAGTGACTACAGCTCAGAACGGACCCACTTTGGCTGGCTGCGGCTGCTACTTATAGCCAGCAGCCGCAGTTGAGCCAATCAGAGTGCAGGGTTTTCCGCACTTTTAAACCAATCATTTCTGACATTTTACAAGAACAGTTCAAACTAAACCAATGACTTCAAACCTGCATACATAACACCCCTCCCCACTAGGTTCAGTCCATACTCAAACCCCAGCCTATCTAATGTATTCTTTTAAATAGGTGGGCTCTTACATGTACGGAGACCTACGTGGTTCAGATGTTTTAAGGTTCTCACCTGTGAGGGAGGAAATGTGTCTGCTGACATTTCCTTACTAGGACTTGTAGTAATGGTAGAACCTGTTTGGTTACTACAACCTGGTCTCTCCTCCCAATCCATCTCCAACCCAATGTCAGCACCTAAATCAGGTAGTGATGTGCAATCTTCCATTTGTGAAAATGGTTGTTGGTATGTGACAGGTTTTGGGATGGTTCCTGTCGTTAGCTCGCTACACATGGGGTTGATTCTTGCTTGCTGATTACACTCATGATCCTCCCTTCCCCCTAGAAGAGGTAGGTATGGGAACCAGAGAGGAGCAAAAGCGATGCTCCTGAGGCAATCTGGATCTTAACTGATCAATGTGCCTGCTCCAGAGGACACCATCCTCCGTTTGTACCCTGTAAGACCTGGGGCCTGTGATTTGGGTTATCTCAGCAGGAATCCATAATGGTTCACCCATAAGGTTCTTAGCATAAACAGAATCACCCACAGTGAATGTGTGAATTTTGCTAGTGGAATCTAGTGGTGTGTTGGGTGCGTAAGGGATGAAGGCGATCAAGGGAGACCTGAGTTTCCTACCCATCAACAATTCAGCTGGGGACAAATTAGTTGAGGGGTTGGGAGTGATATGCTGAACACTGAGAAGTTTTTCAACTCTCAGTGATATCCCCTGGACCCAATTGCTGAAGTTTTTCTTGGTAAATCGTACCATACGCTCAGCCCGCCGTTAGCCGAAGGGTGCCCAGGGGCTGTCAGGGCATGTCTGATACCCTGTTGTGCTAGATATGATTCAAAAAGGTTGGATGTAAATTGAGGGCCATTGTCAGAAACAAGCACATCAGGTAACCCGTGAGTTACAAAAAGCCTTTTAAGCTGTTTGATGACAGCTTCAGTTGTGGTGGATGCCATAGGGATAACCTCTAGCCATTTGGAATATGCATCAACTATAATAAGGAAAGTGTGCCCTCTGGTAGGGCCAGCAAAATCAATGTGAATCCTGGACCATGGGCCCCTAGGACATTCCCATTCCTGTGGGGGCGAGAGGTGGGGCAGGCCTGACTACCTGACAGTTGGGACAAGATGCAACCCAGTTTTCAACCATTTTGTCAATACCTGGCCACCATACATAACTCCTGGCCAATCCCTTCATTCTGACAATTCCCGGATGACCCTCATGTAACATTTCCAAAACTTTTTTGTAGTTTTGCAGGAATAACCACCCTGTTACCCCACAAAATACATCCTCTTAATACAGATAATTCAGTTTGCCTGGATTTGAAAGGTTGGGCAAGTTGAGGTAGATCTTGAAGTGGCCAACCCTTCTTAATCCAGCCTATAACAGGAGCCAATAAAGTGTCTTTGGCAGTCTCTCTGGCAATTTGAGCAGCATGTACTGGAAGCTTGGCAACAGTTTCTAGAAAAAAGGTGTGAGTCTCAGGAACAGGGTCCTCAATGTGTGAAGGAAGTGGGCAGCGACTCAAAGCATCTGCATGCCCAATGTCTTTACCAGGTCTGTGGATCAATTTGTATGAATAAGCAGCAAGAAATTCAGTCCATCTCAGCATTCTTGGTGACAGGATCGTGGGCATTGGTTTGTGCCCTGCCACAATGCCTAAAAGAGGTTTGTGATCTGTGACAACAGTAAATGTTCTCCCATATAAATACTCATGGAATTTCTTGACAGCTGCTACAATTGCCAAGGCTTCCTTATCAAGTTGGCTGTAGTTCCTCTCTGCTTTAGTCAAGGTGCGAGAGTAAAATGCAATAGGAGCTTTCCTCCGCTGGGAAGCACGTGGCTCAATACCCCCACTCCAAAGGGGAGGCATCACAAGTCAGAACAACAGGAAAGTTCTCAGAGAACTGTATCAGCACAGCATCAGATGTGATTTGTCTCTTGATATTGTTAAATGCAGCTTGTTCCTTCCTCCCCAGACCCAAACAGATTTCTTGTCCAGCAACCTATGTAGGGGTTCTGCAATGGTTGCCTTCTGAGGTTATGATAGAAGTTAATGAGTCATGCTTGCAAATCTGTTTTGCCCTGGGGCTTCTTTGATTGCCTGAACCTTTGCCTCTGTGGGGTGGATGCCATGTTTATCAATCATGTAACCCAAGAATTCCACTTTATCTGTTCTAAGTGTGCATTTTTCTTCTTTGACTTTTAACCCGCTTTTTGAATCTGGTTAAGACTTCCCTGAGTCTCTGTAACTGAGTGTCATTTTCAGCAGAAATTAAAACATCATCAAAATAGGGCACCACCCTGGCAACCCTTGTAACATTCTTTCCATAAGGCTTTGGAAGATGCCTGGTGCCACGCTTACTCCAAACTGCAACCTTTTGCATTTGAAAGCACCTCTATGGGTTACAATGGTTTGGGCTTCAGCAGTGGCATCATCAACTGTTAATTGTTGATATGCCTGTGCCAGGTCCAACTTGGCAAAACTGTGCCCTCCAAGGGAATGTAATAAATGATGCACTACTGGAACTGGATATGCTTGTTGTAGCGCATGGTTCAATGTCCCCTTGTAGTCTCCACAGATTCTCACTGACCCATCAGCCTTGACTGGTGTGACTATGGGTGTCTCCCACCTGGAGTGATCAGTGGGCTCTAAAACCCCTTGGGCTATTAGTTTATCTAATTGTGCATCAATTTTTTCCTTTAAGGCAAATGGGACCCTTCTGGGTTTTAAACGGATTGGTTGTACCTTGGGATCTAGGTTAAAGGAGATAGGGGTCCCCAAGTACTTGCCTAATCCGTTGCTGAAGACCTCTGGAAACTCAGACTTCAAGGCCTCTTCCCACTCAGTGTTGCTCACGTGATTGATGCCAGTCACCTCGATGCCCTTGAACCACTCAAGGCCCAGCAGACTTGGGCGGTCCTTGTCCACGATGGTCAGTGGTAGGCGTTTGGTGTGCCCTTGAACTTCACGTTGAATTCTCTTGTTCCAACTACTGGAATCTTGTTCCCTTGGTAGTCTTTAAGAGTCAATGCTTGCTTCTTGAAGTGCTTCTTCTGGATGTTGGGAAGAAGACTGTGAATAGTGTCCCATGACACCATAGATAGGTATGAGCCTGAGTCCACTTCCATTTGGCAAGGCCTTCCTTCAATAAGTACCTTGACATGCACTTTTACTTCTTAAGGGTGATGAATGACCAATGGTGACTGTTTGATGAGTTTCATTCTTCCCATTTGCTTCTGTGCTGTGCCCCATTTTCTAAAGAAATTGTTAGGCTTGAATTCTTTGTCTTTGCTTGTAGCAAACTTTCTTCTGATGGGTGGAGTTCTGGATGATTTGCAGACTCTTGCTAGGTGCCCTCTTTTCTCACAACGGAGGCAAATGGTGTCTAAAAACTTGCATTCAGTGCGGGGGTGGCTTCTCCCACACCCTCTGCAGTAGAAATCTTGCCTCTTTCTTCCCAGGTCTTTCTTTTTCTGCTCCATTCTGAGTCTGTAAATTCCTTCCTCCACCTCACTACAGTCTGACTCAGAATCAATTTGCTCACAATGAGTTGTTGTGGACTTTTCCACATCAGGATGGCTTGTGGCCTTGTTGATTTTCTTCATGGTCGCTGCTGAGGACTTGGTAGCTTCTGCTGAAGAGGCCTCTTCTATTGCTTCCTTCAGCGTGATCTTAGATTTTAGTAATAACTTGCTCTGAAGCACCTTGTCTTTTAGGCCCAGAACAAATCAATCACGCATGGCCTCTTCTAAATTGTTAAATTCGCATGCACCCCCAATGTCTCTTAAACTTGCCATGAAGTCGTTTATGTTTTCGCTTTCCCCTTGATCCCGACGGTAAAACTCGTGTCTCTTAATGAGGCACGATACTTGTGGCGCGTAATGGGCTCTTAACAACTTTTCTAAATCAGGCCACTCCATTACCTTCACGTCTGCAGCTCCCGCCAATTCCTTCACCATCTTGAAAACTGCTGGACCGCAGTGCGTGAGAAAGACCTCCCTCTTCCGCTTCTCGGAAATGTCGGCTAGATTGTTTCCTTCCAGATACATTTGGAAACGATCTGCATACGACTACCAGTCTTCTGCCGTTGGATCGAACGGGGCTGGGGGGGTGTTCAGCGCAGCCATCTCGCTCTCCTTCTGTTCCGCGTTGCCGTCGTCTTCAGGGGAATCCCACCTTCGTCGCCAGTGTTAAGTTTGGATGAAGAGACAGACGCGGAGTGCTTCAAGCTCTTTCTTTATTAGTGACTACAGCTCAGAACAGACCCACTTTGGCTGGGCTGCAGCTGCTACTTATGGCTAGCAGCCGCAGTTGCCAGCTAATCAGAGTGCAGGGTTTTCCTGCACTTTTTAAACCAATCATTTCTAACATTTTACAAGAACAGTTCAAACTAAACCAATTACTTCAAACCTGCATACATAACAATATTTTTGCACATTTTCCCCACAGTAAACATCTTTATACAGCATGTTCCTAAATGTTCTGGTATGCACACATAATTATATTTCACTTCACATATTAATTTGGAAAATTCAAATTGTAGTGGTTTGTTTTAATATATAAAGCAAATTCTACCCTACTCCTAGAGGTGGAGTGTCAGTGACTCCAATGGGCTCTGAGGAGAATAAAACTTTTTTTAAATCAATTTTCTTGTTGACAGAAAACAATAGGATCCTAATATGCGCTCATGCACAATTTTGGCTATTGAATGAATGCTTCTAATTGCATTTAGTTTATTGCCTCATATCTCTGAAAAAAATGAAATTCTGTTGTTTCAGGCAAGACTGTGGACAAGCTGACATCTGAATCTTAAAAGCACTGTCTGACCCACTCTGTGCCCGGCCAGAAGCATATTTTAATCACATCCTGAGCAATTTGCAGATGTCTGTTCCTAAGGCCTTGATGTGATAAAGGCCCAGTTAGTTATATTATTTCTAATTTTGAGAAGGAAAATTACTCAACTGTTTGGTTTATGATGGTTCATTCTAATTTAGAAGTATATCATACATCAGGATAATGCTGTTGGTACTGCTAAATTTAATTCTTAATAACCCTAGAGATGAAGGAGGAAGTTGTTATTTATTTGGCAGACTAGAAGCTCTCCAAAATCTGTAAAGCAGAGGGAAGCCATTTCAAGTGTCATTTTCCTACGTAAGATTGGTTATTTCTACTCCCCTCTAGGTACATTTCAGTTCAGAAGCAGACCAATCAGAAGCTTGAGATTGGTTTGGATGTTTACCCAGTATGTCCTTCCACCTTTTTCTTAAAAGAGCACCTCTCATGTGAGATGTGGCTGCAGAAGGGGTTGTAATGAACCATAGGTTTTCTGTTATTTATTCCAACTACATGTATGTACTGTATGCAAAGAGTCCAGAACCACTATTTAAATCCACAGAATTATAGTTCTCCTGAGTAAAGTCCAGAAAATAACTGTTGCTGAGGGGGAAAAAAGAACAATTTTACACAGAAAATAAACAGAATCTGCATATGGCACTTTTTATGAAGGCACAGACGACATCCACGATCTCTTTAAGTTCAACCTTTTAATTACTGTAACTTTAACTAGTAACGCGGTAGCTGCTGCTTGCATGAGTCGGCTGACAGGAATGAACAACAGCTGACGCGGTCTGACAGCTTTGCTTTTATATCGCGCGCTGTCAGATGGCTCAGCCAATGGGAGCAAGCCTCGGTTCCCGCTCAGCTCCACCAAACGCAGCAGCACTCACACTTTTCTTCATTTTATGTCCTCACCACAGTTTCTGTTCTATATGACCATATATGGCCAAGGAGTGGAGTCGACTAAGAGTATCCACTCATTGGCTCAGCCACCGGCAGGAAAATAAAGTCCCGTCAGTGGCTGAAGCTTTGGACAGCGCCGGCAATAAAAGCCGGCGCCAGCTGCCTGTAAGCGGCAGTTCTTTTCTGATACTTTAATAAAAGATGCTGTTCTCTAGCTTGCTGTCCTGCCTTTCTTTCGCCTCATCTAAAACAGTTTCTATGGCTGTGATAGATGTCAACTGAAATTCCAGTAAAGGAGTATATCTGTAGCTCACGGCTGAAGTAAGCTTCTTGGTACTCTCTGAGCTTGGTTGTTTTCTTGCAGACATTTAATTACCCAAACAGATAACATCATCAGTGCTAGCGCTCAGTTGAAATGCTTCTGGTTTGCAACAATTTTGATCTTTTGGGACAATTGTCTCTTCTTTGTTTCCCTCTGTAACACAATAACATGTCAGACCATGTTCAAAAACTTGTTATGTGTCAGCAGAGACCACAGACAGATCCATCAGTCTTGAAAACATTTGGTTGTATGGGAGTACCATTGACTGGAGCCTCATCTCTGTATGGCTATCTGCCTCATTTATCCACAGCCTGCTTCTATTGAATGAAGTAACCATCTGCTACCACCGGCACACACATTGAAGGAACTGCTTGCAACCCAACCAGGAACAAATCTCAAGAGAAAGGAGCCTGGTATTAATTTCACTGCCAGGAGGATGTTGATATAGTTGAACTGTTCTCCTGGCATTTCTATTTCCTTCCTTTCTCAGCTTAGACTTCTCTATGTGGAAAGAACTAGAACTAAGATGCAAAAATATGTCCCTAACAGATCGTGCTGGACTGAAAAATCAATAAAAATAAGGAAGGTGCTTTAAAAATAATAATAATTTAAAGATTTTAAATATTTTTGAATATTTTGGGGTCTGAATTCCTAGCACAGGATACTTAAAAAATCAATTGGAATCCATTCTAGGGAATCATCTTACTCATTCCCCTGGAGCTACAAACTACAAGCAACTCTAGCTGCTTCCTCATTTTTGATTTGGTGTCACACACTTCCTTTCCTGAATCAATAACTCCTGTCCTGCATGGCTCAGCTGTTGAACTAAACAACTGCCATCCTCACCAATCAGTTCTGGACTCTGTAGAAATCCTTATGTTTGAAAATAAGACAGAAGCCTGTCTCATTCTTTGAAGTAACCTCCTGCTTGATGGTGGGAAATGAAGGTCTTTCTTGATACATCAGGGAAGTTTTTGCCCCCAATTCTTGCATTGCAGATGAATTAATGCCTTTATGTTATCTTTTAATAACAAAATAATGGAAACTGGCAATAAATTCAGAGATTAAAAATACCTTTTTCCTTATTGTTAACAGTAATGTATTTTTATGATTAATTTATCATCGGTGATATACTGAGCAATAACTATGCAGCTATTCTTTTTTTTTGTTCTTTCCTCTTTTCTTAAAAAATTAATAATCTTGTCTAATTCTACTGTAGAGGCTGTTGATCAGTGGTTTGATTCAACATTCCTATTATGAATTCAAGAGTAAAGACAGAAATATAGCTTTCCTAACCATCGTCCACTGTCCTCTCCAATTTAACAAACGAAATTGGGTTCTCATTTGGGAAACACAGACAAAAGGAACATGAGAATCCTTAAAAACCAAGATGTAAAAGGAGCTTGTGATTAATTTTTGTTGTTCAAAATTGCCAGTGCAGGTCAGAACTCATTGATGTCAAATATTTGCAAAATAAATCTCCATCTATGAAAGATACATCAGAAAGAAGAGATGTGCACAAATTTGCTTAGCAACATGAACCCAGGTCTGAGACTCAAGTTTTTATCTAGTGTAGTGGTTAGCAGTTGGATTGAAAGGGATGAATTTAAGACCATGAAAACTATGATATTCACCTGAAGCCAGAAAAAACATCCCAAAT
Organism: Naja naja; assembly: GCA_009733165.1. Taxonomy (NCBI): domain Eukaryota; kingdom Metazoa; phylum Chordata; class Lepidosauria; order Squamata; family Elapidae; genus Naja; species Naja naja. The sequence continues at coordinate 52,283,483 of CM019150.1, read as the reverse complement.
GAGAAATATTGTATTACACAATGTAGCTATGATAAAATAAAAACAATATTTGTACATTATATATTTCAAAATAGATAAAAAATGTTCTATTTGATACTTTAAAACGTGAATCTTATTAGTTGCTCTCTTTGCTTTTCCTTGACCTGCAAGAGGACTGCCCTTGCATACCATCCGGAGATTGCAGCTGGTGCAGAATGCAGCGGTGCAGGTGGTGATGGGAGTTTCCCAATTCTCCCATGTTACCCCGCTCCTGCGCTGCCTGCATTGGTTGCCGGTTGCACTCCGGGTGAGATTCAAGGTCCTGGTTTAAACATATAAAGTCCTTCACATGGGTCCTCAATATTTAAGGGAGCATCTTCTGCCGATATCGAGTGCCAGCCGCCCTATGCGAGCACATAGGCAAGGACTCCTCGGGGTCCCATCGGCAGGCCAATGTTGGCTGGCGGTCCCCCAGCGACGAGCCTATTCTGTCGCAGCCCCTGACCTCTGGAACCAACTGCCCCTGGGGCTCCGTCTGGCCCCTGACCTCCGCACCTTCCGCCATGATTTGAAGACCTGGTTGTTCAACCAACCTGTGACCCCTCCTTGGGGCGGATGGGTTTCTTAATTATTTTAACCACTGTAAATTTTAGTTTTTGTAATTTTTGGGCTTGTGGAATTAGTTTAATTGCTTTTTAAGTATTTATTGTTGCTGTTTTTAGTTGTGCACCGCCCCGAGTCTTCGGAGATGGGGCGGCATACAAGTCCAAAAAATATAATAAATAAATAAATAAATAAATAAATAAATAAAAGAAGTTGACCTGGAGAAAATAAATTAAATTACCAAACCTTTGTTCCCTTCTACTGTCTACCTTAATTTTTCAAGGAAACTTCAAGATGACTAGTGTTTTCACAGTGCTGGTCAGTGAACCAGAAAAGATGTGGTGGGAAAGGGGATAGCCTTGGAATTTTTTTGTTTTTTTAAATTACATTTATATGCCGCCCTTCTCTGAAGACTCAGGGTGGCTTACAATTTTTTGGGATACAACCCAATGCGCTCAGCAACAGCCTTCATTCCATTGTATATTGCCTGCTTATTACTAAGCGGCATTTTTACAAAGTCAGCTTATTGCCCCCAACAATCTTGGGTCCTCAATTTACCTACCCCGAGAGGATGGAAGGCTGAGTCAACCTTGAGCCTGGTGGGATTCGAGCCTACAGTAATTGTAGGCAGCTGGAACTTAAGCGCAGGCATTTAACAGCCTGAGCCACCAAGGCCCTTAATTAATTATAACAAGAAATGAATTAATTATAACAAGAAATGGGATAGGATAGGGGGAGAGATGGAGGAAACTAGGAATAGATTATTGTTTATGTGCAGTTGAAAAAACTGGATCTGTGAGCTCTTATGATGAAAAGAAGGAAGGAAGGAAGGAAATAAAAGCATCAATGTATTTTACATGACATAAGTTGGGAAAATCATTTTCCCATATTGGAGTCAATTACCAGATTTCCTTGTTTAGTTGGAAATTTTGGAGTTGCTACCCCAACACATTAAGGGGGAAGATTGCAGAAAGCTGATATACCTGGGGAGACTGACCTACTTTTACTGTAGTGAATTATTTGTGAATCAGCCTTAACCAAATGACTTTCTTGCTTGATCATTATTATGTGATAAAATAATTTCTAATATAATATTCAATCACATATTTTGCTTCATTGTAAACTTTTTAACAAAAATAAATAAATTTATTTCAGCTTGGCAAAAGCCTTAAGACCTCATATCAAGATTCATTTCCAAATTTTATATTAAACTCAGTAGCATAAGTACTTATGTGGAAGGCGATACAGTTCCTTTCTTTAAACACACTGTGCCCTCTTGGAAGCCTAGAGGAAAGAGTGCTCTTATTTAACCACACTTACATACAATCACCAATTGTGCCTAAATCATGTCATAAAATAGTGGTGATCTACACACAGCCCTCATATAAAAGCCAGTTTGATGTCCAGCATGCTGATCGGTAACCAGGAGGCACAACAGCTTTTTAAGAACTATGCCATCTTGGTGGCCAAACAGAAAGATTGTTAGGACAGATAAGATCTCCTTTGCTGCCATCTAGTGGTTGTCCAGTTTTTTTTTTTAGCCCAAATCTAATTAAATACCTGCTAGATATAATTATTTTTTTTTCATAACCTTGAAAGTCAGCAAGAGCATAGAACCACTAGGACTGAATAAATCTACTTTAACTAATTCCTAATCTGCAGCATCAACCAATCTGTTGAGAAACTTCCATCTAACTACCCTTTCTGTGGAAAAAGAAGACAAGAGGTTAAACACAAGGGTTGGGAAAAGCTTTTAAGGTGAGGATTTGGAAGAACTTGTAAGCCTTCTATAATGGCGATGGATTTGTAGGAGTTACAGCTTGGTTTTAATCCTCATTTCCATGCTTTTACTGTACTGTATTTCTTTCTGCTTCTTTTTTATGTGATCCATAACTGCATAGAATAATCTCCAGAGAAGCCATTTTAAAAGCATATTTTAGTATTAATATTTAAATAGCAAGGTCTTTGGTATTAAATAACGCAATGGTTTTTTAAAATATATTTGGGGCCTACAAAGGACAAAAAAATAGTTCGTTGAATGCAAAACGTTCAGAATTTCTGCCAGGAGAATCAAGACTTGCTTTTCCTTCTTTTGTCACTAGATGGAGCAACAGAATGCCATCAAAATATTTATCCCTCTCTGTATAAACTGCTTTCTTAATCTCTGCAGTTAAAAATAATTTTATCTCTGCTGTTTTAGCATTTAAACTGATTATCTAAATCAATGAGATTTGTAGAGCTGCTGCCCATATCAGCAACATGTACATTCTTGAGGTTGCTGGGAGGCCCAACGTTTGAATGGTGTTTGTGACATAGGAACAAGAAGCAGGAGAAAAGGGATAAAAACAGGAAATAGCACCACAAAATAATTTCTTTTTTATAGAGAAGAGTATTTCACTTGAGTCAATAGTCTTGGTGATCAAGATTTTCAAACTGGTATGATAAAAGCTCTTGCAATAAATTAAATTACTATCATGGAAGAACAGGCAGTTTATCTTTTCCATAAGAATAATACTGAATAATTCACTTGTATTTTACTTATACAGATTTATATGATGAGTAATTAGTAGGTGAAAATAAAGAAATTATTTCTACTATATAGCTAGCCATCAACTTACAGCCATTTGTTGAGTGACCGTTCAAAGTTACAACAGCACTGAAAAAAGTGAATTATGACTGTTTTTCACATTTATGACCATTGCAACATCTCCATAATCACATGATCCAAATTCATGCAGGGGTGGGATGCTACTGGTTCTGCCTGGTTCTAAAGAGCCGGTAGCTCTGAAGAGCAGCAGACACTGAACTGGTTCTGTGTTTGCTGCTGTTTGGCCCACCTGCCCGCCCGGGCTCTTACCTGACCTTTATTTCCTGCTTTTTCAACCTCAGCTGCTTTGCGCGGTACAGCTGAGGTTGAAAAAGCAGGAAAAAAGAGGCTTTTCAAATGCTGCGCACCCGCACCCAGCGCTTTTCAGCTGTCCAGGTGGCACAGCTTAGGGTTATTTTTACATGCGTGCACAAAAGCATAGTCACTGAACCGGTAGTAACACCGGTTGAATCCCACCCCTGGATGCATGTCAATTGACTCTTATTTGTGATAGTTGCAGTGTCTGGGGGGGGTTATGAGATCACTTTTTGTTACCTGGCAAGAAAAGTCAACGGGGAAGCCAGATTCACTTAACAACCATCTTACTGATGTAACAACTGCAGTGATTCACTTAACAACAGGGACAAGAGAGGTTGTAAAGTGGGGCAAAACTCACTTAACAACTTAGCAACAGAAATTTTCGGCTCAAACTTTGTGACCATAAATCAAAGATTACTTGCACTATATATCTATGACCAATAATTAAATTTTATGACTCAAAAACTCTACTGTTGTTCTTTATAAAAATTTGTTGGTTATGAATTGATTTGATATGCAAGCTTTACTTATTGATTGGAATAATTAGAGATTCCTATTTTGACTAGACAATGGGAATAGACACAAAATCCAGTATCACCACTCTCTTTATTTCTCCCTGTAGCATTTTATCTAAATAAATCATTCTGTCTCTACCCAACCTTAAAACAAAAACAAAAACCCAGCTTTGAGCATCAGCCTTCTTAACAGAAAAAAGTTTTGGACACATGTTGAAAATGGGATTTGTGCAGTATCAGCATGAACTGATTCAGCTCTGTCTGCTCTGTCTTGATAGAAACTGACTATCTGTTTTTATTTGCTCCATTCTGCTTTGTAATTCACTTTGACTTAATCCTAGGGAATGTGCCAATGAAAGGAATTATTTTTTCTCTACCACTAGTTAGTAGCTGTTCTTTAAACTTATACTTTTGAATCCTATGTGAACATTTTAGAACTTCCTTTATATGAAGAGCTACAGATTCTTCATATAATAGAGAAAAGTACAGAAAGTAATTGTTCAGTGGCTCAAAGACAGGGCTACTTCATCTTTACATTCTGTGTTTCATAACCTTCACAATAAGACTCAGCTACAACCAGGGCTTCAAAATTTTTAGCAAGGGGTTCTATGCCCAGTTGCTGGGTGGGTGTGGCCATGGTGGGTGTGGTCTAGTCAGCCTCCTGCACCATGGTGGGAGGGGGGCGTTTTGTCCTCCCCAGATTCTGGAGCTTTTTCTCAAGCCTCCAGGGGGGCAAAAATGGCCAGTGGCTCTGGAGGCTCTCTGGAAGCCAGAAACAGGCCTGTTTCTGGCCTTCCGGAACTTCAGTTTTTTGCCTTCCCTGAGCCTCTCCATGCACCCTGCACTTGCCTGCATCCAAAACGGGCCACGTGGGGACTTGGGAGGGGAGGGGAGGGGTGGGCGGGGCCAGCCAGGAGTGGGATTTGGGGGTTCTCCGAACTGTGCAGAATCTTAGCTAGGGGTTCTCCCAAATCCCAGCGAACCCCCAGTAGCCCACCCCTGGCTACAACATGACTTCATTCAAAGTTACCCTATTTTTTTTAAGAGGCAATGAGACCAAAATCTCTAGGGATGTTGTGCAGTAATGTATAGAAATGTATTTAATGTGCTCAAGAAAGGCCTTGAATTGAGAACATGAGAATCTCACAAGATTTGGAGAAATTAAAAATAAAGAATTTGATGAGAAGATATCTGAGCCATTCTGCAAGATCACAGAATGGTTCCGTGCCTGGAAGTTTGTATATCATGTTTGTTTTTATTGATAGTTATTCAAATGCAGACTTGTCCTCACTGAATTAGCATATATGCCTATCCAACCAAACCAAAGTTTATGATCTCAGGAACAATTACATGTTAAAGTAATTGTTAAAGTAAAAACATCCCAATTACACTGTTAAGATATCATCCCAAGCTATATAATGGATTGCTTGAAATAGAAATTAGGTTGCTGATGAGTGGATGGTGCCCTCACTGTCATGTTATAATATGTAGCATATTTCACCCCATGAAATATCTGTAAAATACAGGCTGAAGTGCATTTTTAGTATTTTTAGTGAGACACACTGTACATGCCACAAACTCATGGTGCACTGTAGAAAGACATAGTTTGGTTAAAAGACTAAAAGACTTCCTCTGTGTAGCATTTGAGGAGGAATGCAAATATTAGAAAGTGGCCTAATTTCTGATGAGGGGAGCTATCTAATTGAGATGGTAGAGATAAATATTCAGTTTGCAAGGGAAATTATCCAAGCATAGACATAACACACACACAAGACTTGAGAAAATAGGTATTGGTGGCCATTTGCTGACTTTTCATGAGAGCTTTTATTCTACAGAACAGCTTCTCCCATGGCATGAAGAGAATGTCTCTTTCAAGGAAGTTCAAATTAAACTGGACAAAGCTTTCGAAAGGAGACTCTGGGGAGCAATGCAGTCTCAAGATGGGATGGATGAGGCTGGGCCAAACAGCTGGATTTCATTACTTGTCCAAAAAGCTCACTGTTGCACTGAGAGAAAAGATACTGAGGAAGAAAGGGACACTCAATGCATGGGTGGAGATGTCTTGCAAAGAAGGACAAACAAATATACAATGTAGGAAGTTGGCTATATCTCAAGGGCCAAGATGGAACAACTGTTTCCTGTATTGTTCAGTCTCCCCATTTTCCTTTTGAAAGGCTATTCACGCCACCAATATTGAGTGTGGTCTAACCATTGCTACAGAATATCACTAACAGGGCTGGATTTATACTAACACAACATTAGGTTTGTGATGGCTCTTCATCTTGGGTCAATAGTTTATGTATGTGGGTGTAATCCTTATTTAGCAACCACAATTGGACCAGCAACTCAGTTATTAAGCAAAATGGTCATTTACTGAAACCATTACTGTGCTTATGATCTTCCTTCAGCTTTCTTTCCCCGTACAGGCCTGCAAAGGTTGTGAATAAAGTTAGTTTTTCATCACCATCATAACTATGTTCACTAAACAAAGGCAGCTGGTAGAAGGAGGATTACCTGTATGCATTATGAATGAATCCAATCCATCTTATGTGGAACAAAGCACTACAACTCTCATCAAAAAATGCATGCCACGCAACAAAACACCCTTGAAAACACGCAGAATTAGCTTCTAATGTGCTCAGACACTGATAGAGCCTCTCTTTCTGTCTTCCCCTTTTGCTTTCCATCTCTCTGTTATGCTCCTACACTAGCTTTCTCCCTCATTTGCTCTCAAGGTTACCTTCTCTGCCTGAACTGGATTTTTATGCAGTATATTGATTAATTGGCTCTAACTGTCCCCTATTTAGTGAACTTCTAGGATCAGCAAGTTTGGCATTCAGCTCCTTTCACAGAGAATGTTCCTCGCTCAGAGATCTTCCACTTGCCATGCTGCTGACTTTTCTCTCTCTCTTCCATCACAGGGAAATTTACAGTGCTGCAGCAAGAGGAGAAGCTACATGAATTTCCAGAAGCTCACATATTCTGGATCCTGCATTTTAAATCACAGCTTCCCCGCAATAAACATGCAAAAGAGTTCTGTTTTATTGCTGTCAGCTTCATAACAATGTCTCTTTTTCAAGGTTGCTCAGCAAATGAGTCACTATCCCAGGAGCTGAATGCTAGATATCCCATCTTACATTAAATATATAATACATTCAGACAAAACTGCTGCTAACACTGCCATTCTATCCAGAGGTCTTCCCTTCACTAGCATGACATCTAGCAGTATTATTTATTTTATTTGGATCATGGCCAACTTTCATGAGCTTTCTCCCTCTTTTTCTCTGTTTGTGGATGCCGCTGAGGCCCGCAGAGCAAACTGATAGCTGGGGGCTCTGCAAGAATTTTCCCCTGTTTGGCAAACCAAATTAATGACAGGTAGCCTGTATATTCTTATACTAATAAACTCAGCCTCACCAAACACAGGCAATTTCCGTGTTGAGCCTTCTCGAGAACGGGCGGCGGTCCGTGCGATCATCCGTGACCGCAGCCTGGCTCTTGCGTCGGAGAGCCCCGATCCTGCAAGGTTCGGGGCTGAAGCTGCCTCGGAGGGGCGGCGGAGAAAGGGAAATCTGCCAGCCAGACTGAGGGGAGCCGCATCTCCCCCCTTTTGGGTCTGGTCTTTTCCCTCCGAAGATGTCAAGAAGTGGTGGTCAAAATGGCCACCTCGAAGAGAAGGTCTCAACGGATTAAGATTGGTGCAGGAGGAAAGAGAGAAGTCGACAGCAGAGGAACCGGGAGTATCGGATGGTAAGATCAAGGCACCCGGATTAAGATAAAGATGAGTTTTTAAAAAAGAAACAGAAGCAGCGCAGTCTCAAGTGAAGGAAAAATAAGTAAAATATTTTTGACAGCTATAAGGGCTTCAACCAGGAAAGGAAGAAGCCAGCGTAAGAATTTAAGTTTGGGGCTCAGAAAACTTTGAATATCAAAATAAAAGGAAAGGGTTAAGACTCTGTGCAGAAAGTGCCACTTTGTGGAGAAAAATTGGAAGCTAAAGAAGAAAGAAACTATCTTGTTCCTTTGTGGATTGGAGTTGTTACATTTTAAAGAGACGCTGAAACAAAAAGGCAAGACTCATAGAAAGTGAAAGCTTGAATACACAAAGACGGACTACCGGATTAGTTGGTGACATTGATATAGATTCTGGACTTGGGTTAGGATCTTAGAAAATTTAAAGAAGAAGAAATAAGGAAAACAAAAATTCTGGTGGCCATCCAAAGAATCAAAAATGGAGTTTAAAAGTATGAAAGAACTGCTACAGGAAGTGACTGAACTAACTTGGCTCGTTGCAGAAAACATGGGCATTGAAATGGTGAATAAAGAACAAGAAGAAGGAACCTTGGAAAGGGAGGAGCCAGCACAAGAGAAAGCCATTTTAAAAAGACAATTAATACAAAGATCAATACAAATAAAAGGGAAAGGAAGGGTGGCTAAAAAAACGGAACCTAAGAAAGTATCTACAAAAGGGAACATTTATGAAATTAAGCATGTTAGAAAGGTTCAGAAGGAAAGGAACAGAAAGGTAAAGAGAGAGAGAGGATTCAAACTGGACAGAGAAGGGGGAGCAGGATAAAAGGGAGGAGAAGGAGCCAGCACAAGCGAAAGCCATTTTAAGAAGACAACTAACACAAAGATTAATACAAACAAAAGGAAAGGGAGGATGGTCAAAAAACGAACTTAAGAAGGTAATTAAAAAGGGGAACATTCATGAAATTAGGCATGTTAGAAAGGTCCAGAAGGGAGCAGAAAGGTAAAGAGAGAGAGGATTCAAACTGGATAGAGAAGAGGGATAGCGGATAAAAGGGAGGAGAAGGAACAAGAAACAAGAACAGAAGATAGAGAAATATGGAATTACATAATGAAGAAAGAAACTTGTTTGCATAGAGATAATGGCTAATGCATTAAGAAGGGGGTTCTGCATGAAGAAGTGGTAATAAGAATATATTGCAATTATAAAAGTGTAAAACAATAGGGGTTACTGACAATTTCTACTGGTAAAAGGTCACACTTTTATTTCTTATTTACAAAAGAAAGGTAAATGTTGATTAGATAAATTGAATTAATTGAAATGATTTTAGAAAATGTTTAAAAATGAGATTTGTCAATAACCAAGATTAGTTATTTTTATTATTATTTTGGAACCATAAATAAACCTTAGGGGGATATGTGCAGAACCCGACTGATTAGAGATATATTGTAAGGTAGCTTTTCTTTTTTCCTTTTCCTTTTCTTTCTTCTCTATTTTTCGCTTTAAAGGAATGATCATGATTATGCTACTATATTAACCACTGAGGTGTCACTTTCAAAGTAGTAAAAGGGGGCAAGTCTAGGTTTTTTTTCTCATTCTTTTTGTGTTAAAACCTGTACGGATTTAGAATCATGGAGAGAATATGTGATGAAAGGGCAAATCTGACGGATAAAAGAATTCTGTAAATGATAAAAGAGTATTAACAATGTGAAGATAATTAAAGGATAGATATGGATGAACTTTATCTTTAATATGATGGGCAAACATATTGTTATTTGTAAGATTTATAAATGTGTTTTTAAAATATATATATATATTTGCAATTAACTCGAAATGAACTGGGGAGTCATACAGATTGAGATTAAGATTTAAGATTAGGATTAATTTCTCTGACCCTTTGTTTGCCAAAATGGAATAGAAGTAAAAATGGGATAAAATAGGAAGTTAAATGTTTAAAATGAATATAGATCTACTGTCATATTTGCATGTAAAAGTGACGACCCGGGAACATGCTGTCTACTGAAAAGAGCTGTTTTAAAAAATTGTTAAAAATTGAATAAAATTTGTTATAAAAAAAAAAAACCCAAACACAGGCAATTTCCAACAGAAGCCTTACGTTGATCAATGTGGGTTTTTTTTTCATATACTTCTACCATGAGTCCTTAACACAAACATCATGTTGGCTAGCAAAGATTAATGTCAGAAGAGAAATCCCTCTCTTGTGGCTTCTCAGCATAAAACCGGCTTGAGAACTGCAGAGATGCTCAAAGCAAAAGCCTGATGCCCACCTGAGTCAGCCAGAAAGCAAAGAAAAGCAACATATGGTCAGCCCTGAGAGTATCACTTTGTGTTTCTCAGTTTTGCTTTACAAAAAAAAATGTTCTGCAAATTAATGTTTTTGAGCTTCAACTGCAAGGGGCGTTTTTCCTTCTGTTGAACCTCAAGGGCTTCAAATAATAGCACCTGCTAACTGCAAATCATCCATAAGTCTCTGCTGAGAGGGAGAGAAAGATGGCAGAAAGCCAAATCCACATTGTGATTGCATGCAGCAAAAGGCAGTTTTGGCTGGCCTGCTTCTGTTGCAAATGCCTAGGTAGCATATACTTCATAACTGTGACATTGGTAGCTGTTCAAAAAAATGAGTGCCCTGCTTCCCTTACAATCTTTTGCTAAAGTCAAACGTCATGATTATTGTTGGAGGAGAATTGAAGGTGGGGCAGCTATATATGTCACCTTGAGCTTGTAAGCAAAGACAGGCTAGGAATCAAGCTTTACAGTTTATAGGATATGCTAGATTATAATCATTTTGAATCAACTGATGAAAAATAAACCTGTGGTGCCGTATTTTTCGCTCCATAAGATGTTCTTTTTACCCTCAAAAGTGGGTGGAAATATCTGTGTGTCTTATGGAGTGAATATTGCATCACAGACACAATATTTGGTGAATAGCAGTTGGGCCGCAGCGGCAGGGTCCTTTAACAGTGCAGGAATCAATAGGCAGAGCTGGCACATGACAGGACACCTATCTCTGGTCCTCTCAGGCTCCGCCTCCTCCCCTCACTACGCTGCTGCTCCATATTTGGCGCTCCATATTCACAGTACTCTGAATATTTTTTTCTTGTTTTCCTCCTTTAAACCTAGATATGTGTTATGGTCAGGTGTATCTTATTGTGCGAAAAATACAGTACTTTTTTTTAACCCACAGAGTGGTGAGTTTTGTGCACCAATTGATTGTATCATTTCATCTGCCTCGTGCTTCCCCCACCCAACCATATGCATTAGGGTTATCAATCAATGGTTGATAGCTACATCTGTGAATGTATCTACCCACACACAATTATAATAAGGGTATTGCACCAATCAATTATGTTCCTGATGAGCAAACACTTTTTGACATGAGATTTTAACACTAGTGGCAGGCAAAAAAGGGAGCAACAAATTGTACAAGAAAAATGGGGGAAATTTGCTTGATATGCACTTCACAGATTTCTTTTGTCCCACAATTAAATTATTATTAATGTACAGAAGTCAGAAGCTTTAAAGGTAACAAAAGTGCACATCTGTATAATTTATTTTAGGTTCAGCTGGTGAAAGATTTAATTCAACTACTTAATTATCTTTGTGGTCCCCTTACTTTGAAAATAACTTCTTTAGAAAAAATGCCTAGCATCAATATAGTTACCATAATAATGCTAGGTGGAAACTTATTTATTTCAATTTCTACATATGTTCAAGTTACCAAGTAGATTAATGCATTATTCTGTTTCTTTTATGCCAGTAGACTGTTTTTATTATGTTGATTTTACTGTTTTAGACAGGAAATTGCTTTGCTGTTTAAATCTGTAGCACAATTTAATCTTTTCATTTTTACGAAGTGCTGCTCTAGTATCATTAGACAGAAGGGTAATTACAATTAATTTTCAAGAAAAGCCTTGAAGACCTGATTTTGTCAGCATACTCTGGAGTAATGTGATCTGTCATTCTGGCTTTATGGTATCATGATTTCCCAGCATTGTTTGCTAGTATTCTGTTGTTACTTGTTTGACTGGGATTTTCTTTTCAAGTCAAGAACAAAGAAGAAAGCAAAGAATGTATATTTACTTTGTAGTTTTGTAATTTATTTGGTGTGCCTGGAACTGCACTTTTACAACATGTTCTTATAGTGCTTCAATTTAAAAAAAATTTTTTAAAGCAGAATCAATGGAAAATTAATGCTGAGCTTTCACTAGATTATGCTTTATGTTCTATGCTAAAAAGGGGGAAGAGCCAAGATGACAACACACTAGCAGCTTCTGAAATAAATTCCCAGCTTGCAACAGGCCTTTTCACTTTTGGTTTAACCTGACAACTGCCCCAGTGGGATTCAAAAATTTTACTACTGGCTCTGTGGGCGTGGCTTGGTGGGCGTGGCAGGGGAAAGATACTGCAAAATCTCCATTCCCTCCCCACTCCTGGGGGAAGGTTACTATAAAATCTCCATTCCCTCCCCACCCCACCTAACCTGCTTTCCAGCTCCGTTCTCCTGTGCAGGGCAACAAAAGAAGACCCAGCCAATCAGCTGGGACTCGGGAGGCAGAGAATAGATGGGGGCGGGGCCAGTCAGAAGTGGTATTTGCCTGTTCTCCGAATTACTCAAAATTTCCACTACCGGTTCTCCAGAACTGGTCAGAACTTACTGAATACCACCTCTGAATCGCCCCCCTCCACCAAAAGCCACCCAATGGCAAGAGGAGAACCTGTACTGAGATGGACCAGCCCCAGCTATGTTACTGGAACTCATAAATCTAACAAGGCACAAAAACTGGTGATGGACATCTACCTCCCCACTGCAGAGGCAATTAAAAATGTGAGCAAATAAGTCCACTGATATTGGACTCCCTTCCCTCCCAAAGAGTATAATAACGCAGAGCCATAACCAGGCCACCTCTTAACTCTCCAAAAACTCTGCCCAAATGATCCCGTGGAGCAGAGATATAACCTCTTGGAACAACTTCATGGATCAACCTCTTCCTCCCCCCAAACTATATCACTAAACCTTTCCAGGAGGCTTGCCTTCTGTCTGCAGAGATATTTATATTGCAACAATTAAATGAAATTATAGCCAAGATGGACGGCCTCTAACAAGCCTTGGATCTATAAGTCCCCACAGCAATCAGGGGGTTAATACGACAGGAGAGGTTAGCCATGTCAGCATTCAGGCAGCTGGTGTCTCCAGACATCTGGAAACAGTTATGTTAAATAGGATTAATTTGCAAACTATAGAAGAAAACCCAAATGGTGGTATTTTTATTATTTAATGAAAAGGAAATGTAACCGGAGCATGGCAGACATTGTTGGAACAATAGGCCACAGTTGGCAACTCTTTCCTCTGACAGATATATATTGGAATGTAACAACCTGCTATATGACAAGCTTCATAGGCTGTTAGTTACTATTTCTCATCATCGTAACATCTTCTACTGCACACGCATAAAGGATGCAGTAATCCATCTCAGGGCAGTATGATAGATGATAACGCTGCACCCCAGAGTTGACGTGGTCACTAAGAAACCAGTTCTCTGCAGGCATTTCACGTTGATACGGACAGGTTTAATGGCACAACCATACATCACACCTTTCAGCTGATGGTCTCTGTAAGCAGAGGTTCTAGGAAGCAGGTTGCTTTCTGCTCTTTTATTTCTCAAGGAGCTGCAGAGTCGATCTTAAGTTGCCACTATGGCTAAAATGAAAATTATTATTGGTGAGATGCTGTCAAATACTAAGTACCACATAATATAGGCCATGGGTCCCATTTTCCAGAAGACACTTCTATCTGAAGATGTTCTGTTTCTGAAGGACTGCCCAGTCTACTTACTTATTGTTTAAAAAAAGAATAGCCACAACTCAGTGATAGAGCATAAGCTTTGCATACAAAACATCCTTTGCTTAGTCCCTAGAGTCTTCAGCTTCAGCCCTAGGAAAAATGGAAATAATACTGCTTGAAAACCTTAAGAGTCACTGGCGCTTGGTATTTATAACATTGGGCTAAAAAGATTGGTAGCCAGGCTCAAAAAGTTTCTATTGTTCTTAAGAAAGGAGAGCAAAAACCAGAAACTATCTGGATGGTCATGAACATTTGGGTATCAAGCTAAGGAGGCAATGCAAGTCACTTGATCACATTCCTTTCTGCTGTGGTGAGGGGTGCTATGTGTGCTGTATATTTTAATAAAGTTACAGCAATTATTCATATTCTCTCTCTGCATAAAATAACACATGGAAATTATTCAGACCTGTGCTTTCTTTTGGTGTATTTAATGATTATCATAATAATATATGCTCTTTCAGCCTTCCATCTAGATTAGTGGTCCTTATCTATTCTGGTGTGGGGTTTCAAAGACACCTTTGAGACTCTGTTGAAAGCTAAATACCCCCCCAGAAAAATGCATATAAATGCATACAAAATTCTCCATAGAGTTTTCAGGATCATTTGAGAACCATTACTATGAAATACATGTTTTCTCTTTGATGATAGTTCAGTAATTAAAGTGTCATCAAAGAGGACAATTTGCCTTTTATTCCTCCTTCCTTCTTCTCTTTGGCTTGGCAGTAACCAGGAATTAAATGTGATCACTTACAGATTATAGTTACCTTATTTCTACATAATGCTAGATTTCATGAAAGAGCCACTCAACCTTAATATTATTATTAGTACCACTTTATAAAGCCTTAGTAAGACCACACCTGAAATACTGCATCCAATTTTGGTCACCACATTACAAAAAAAAAAGGTGTTGAGACCAGAGGTGGTATTCAGCAGGTTCTGACTAGTTCTGGAGAACCGGTAGCGGAAAATTTGAGTAGTTCAGAGAATTGGCAAATACCACCTCTGACTGGAGAATTTATGGTATCCTTCCCCTGCCACACCCACCAAGCCACACCCACAGAAGTGGTACTAAAATAATTTGAATCCCACCACTGGTTGAGACTTTGGAAAAAGTGCAGAGAAGAGCAACTAAGATGATTAAAGGCCTGGAGACTAAAACATATGAAGAACAGTTGTAGGATCTGGGTTTGGCTAGTTTAGAGAAAAGAAGGACTAGGAGGGACATGATAGCAGTATTCCAGTATTTGAGGGGCTGCCACAAAGAGGAGGGGTCCATTTATTTTCCAAAGCACCATAAGGCAGGACAAGAAACAACAGATGGAAACTAATCAAGGTGAGAAGCAACCTGGAATTAAAGAAAAACTTCCTAACAATGAGAACAATTAACCAGTGGTATGGCTTGCCTTCAGAAGTTGTGGGTTCTTCATCACTGGAGGTATTTAAGAAGATATTGGACAGTCATTTGTATGAAATGGTATAGGGTCTCTAGTTTGAGCAGGGGCTTGAACTAGAAAGTCCCATCCAGTTCTATTCTGATTGAAGCTGTTCTGCGTATTACTAATCTATACACGTATCACCTGTTTCACACTTTCCCTGCCAAAACATATTTTCACTCGCATATCTGAAATTAATATTTATAGCAAACTTAAATTCACCAAACCTTACCATTACAAAAAGGTATCATTACAAAAGGTATCATTACAAAAGCTAGACCAATACTTGAATACAGCTCATCAGTCTGGAACCCGCATTACGTATCTGATATTAACACAGTTGAGAAAGTCCAGAAATATTTCACAAGAAGAGTTCTCCACTCCTCTACTCATTGCAGAATACCTTATGCCACCAGACTTGAAATTCTAGACCTAGAAAACCTAGAACTACGCCGTCTTCGGTCGGATCTAAGTATAGTATATAAAATCATACACTGCAATGTCTTACCTGTCAATGAATACTTCAGCTTCAACTATAACAATATAAGAGCAATACAACACAATAGATACAAACTCAAGGTAAACCGCACCAAACTTGATTGCAGGAAATACGACTTCAGCAACAGAGTGGTCAATGTGTGGAATACTCTGCCTGACTCTGTGGTTTCTTCCCCAAACCCCAAAAACTTTAACCTTAGACTGTCTACTATTGACCTCACCCCTTTCCTAAGAGGTCTGTAGGGGGTGTACATAAGCGCACCAACGTGCCTACTGTCCCTGTCCTATTGTTTCTTTTTAATTCTCTTATATGTATCCATTTCATGTATTCATAACTATGTTTATACTTATACCTATTATATAATTGCTTGACAAAATAAAATAAATAAAATAAATAAATAAAATAAATAAATAAATTTTGTTCATTAGCCCAGGTAACTGAGCATACAGATTTACTTTTGTAAAATTTCTCTAGATTTCTCTCCAGCTTCTCTCCATTTATTCTCAAACATGGGTGGGTGCAATTTCCTTTTTTGGATATTTTTAAAGGCTGCTTAGTTTGGTTCTCTACTTTTGGATATATGCCCAGCGTTTCTCATCCTTCTTAGGTTGATAATTTTTCTTTTCTGCAGCATATGTCAGATTAATTCTGTCTCTGCCCCCAACCTATCTCCAGATTCATAATTTGTCTTCCCAGTGGAAAATAGCTGCCCACCTGTATACATGAGAGAACTGGATTTTTATGGATGTTTGTCATTTGAATCTGCTTTATGGCAGCCAGTACTGCTCACTTCAGTAATAAATGCAAAACTTCACTGTAATGACTCTCCAAGGGAGCCATTGTTTTCCTCTCTATTCTAGGCATGCCAGAATACTTTCTCCGCTCACCTCAATCCAGGATGAACAGTTGACTAGGATTTTTTTAAAATTCACTGTAGAGATGAAGGCATTGAGATGGAAGTACCCAGGGGAAATAGACAGATAAAGGAAGGTTACAGAAAGACCGAGAGATGCAATACCTAAGTGGATCAAGAAAGAAGGGAGGAAAGGGCAAGTTTTGCATCCAAATGCAAGCATGTGAGTTTCATCAAAGCTTGTCACTGTGAATAAATATTCATGAATAGTTTCAGATGAACATGTTATGTATGCAGTGTTTGAAATCATTGGTTTAGTTTGAATTGTTCTTGTAAAGTGTTGGAGATGATTGGTTTAAAAAGTGCGGGAAAACCCTGCACTCTGATTGGCTGTCAGCTGTGGCTGCCGGCTATAAATAGCAGCCACAGCAAAGCCAGTCGGGTCCGTTCTGAGCTGAAGTCACTAATAAACTTAAGAGCTGAAGTACTCCGCGTCTGCCTCTTCATACAAACTTAACACTGGCGACGAGGATGGGATTCCCCTGAAGAAGAAGGCAATGCGGAACAGAAGAAGAGCGAGATGGCTGCGCTGAACACCCCCCCCAGCCCCGTTCGATCCGATGGCAGAAGACTGGGAGTCATATGCAGATCGTTTCCAAATGTTTTTGGAGGGAAACGATCTTGCCGCCATTTCCAAGCAGTGGAAGAGGGCGGTCTTCCTTACGTACTGTGGTCCAGCAGTTTTCAAGATGGTGAAGGCACTCGCAGGAGCAGCAGACGTGAAGGTAATGGCTTGGCCTGATCTGGAAAGGTTGTTAAGAGCCCATTACGCATACAAGTATCGTGCCTCATTAAGAGACACGAGTTTTACCGTCACGATCAGGGGGAAAACAAAAGTATGAACGACTTTGTGGCAAGTTTAAGAGACATTGGGGGTGCATGCAAATTCAACAGTTTAGAGGAGGCCAAGCGTGATCGTTTCGTTTTAGGCCTTAAAGACAAGGTGCTACAGAGCAAGTTATTAATGAAACCTAAGATCACGCTGAAAGAAGCAATAGAAGAAGCCTCTTCAGCCAAAGCTACCAAGTCCTCAGCAGCAGCCATGAGGAAGATGAACAGGGCCACAAACCATTCTGATGGGGAAAAGTCTACCACAAACCATTGTGATGACCTAGATTCTGAATCAGATTGCAGTGAGGTGGAAGAGGGAATTTACAGACTCAGAATGGAGCGGAAAAAGAAAGACCAGGATAGGAAGAGGCAAGATTTCTACTGCAGAGGTTGTGGGAAGCCACCCCGCACTGAATGCAAGTTTTAGACACCATTTGCCTCCGTTGTGAAAAAAGAGGACACCTAGCAAGAGTCTGCAAATCATCCAGAACTCCACCCAACAGAAGGAAATTTCCTGCAAACAAAGACAAAGAATTCAAGCCCAACAATCTCAGTGAGAAAATGCAGCACAGAAGCAAATGGGAAGAATGAAACTCATCAAACAGTAACTATTGGTCATTCTTCCCCTTTAAAAAGCAGAAAAGTGCATGTCAAGGTACTTATTGAAGGGAGGCTTTGCCAAATGGAAGTGGACTCAGGCTCTTACCTATCTATGGTGTCATGGGACACTATTCACAGACTACTTCCTAACATCCAGAAGAATCACTTCAACAAGCAAGCATTGACACTTAAAGACTACCAAGGGAACAAGATTCCAGTAGTTGGAACAAGAGAATTCAACGTGAAATTCAAGGGCCACACCAAGCGCCTACCACTGACCATCGTGGACAAGGATCGCCCAAGCCTGCTGGGCCTTGAATGGTTCAAACCACTGGGCATCGAGGTGACTGGCATCAATCACGTGAGCAACACTGAGTGGGAAGAGGCCCTGAAGTCTGAGTTTCCAGAGGTCTTCAGCGACGGATTAGGCAAGTACTTGGGGACCCCTATCTCCTTTAACCTAGATCCCAAGGTACAACCAATCCGTTTAAAACCCAGAAGGGTTCCATTTGCCTTAAAGGAAAAATTGATGCACAATTAGATAAACTAATAGCCCAAGGGGTTTTAGAGCCCACTGATCACTCCAGGTGGGAGACACCCATAGTCACACCAGTCAAGGCTGATGGGTCTGTGAGAATCTGCAGAGACTACAAGGGGACATTGAACCATGCGCTACAACAGAGCGCATATCAAGTTCCAGTAGTGCATCATTTATTACATTCTCTTGGAGGGGGCACAGTTTTTGCCAAATTGGACTTGGCACAGGCATATCAACAGTTAACAGTTGATGATGCCACTGCAGAAGCCCAAACCATTGTGACCCATAGAGGTGCCTTCAAATGCAAAAGGTTGCAATTTGGAGTAAGCGTGGCACCAGGCATCTTCCAAAGCCTTATGGAAAGGATGCTACAAGGGATGTTGGCGGCGGCAGCTTCCTTTTCGGCGACGGGGGCGTTGAAGTCGATGGAGGTGACGGCTGCGGCGATCGGGGCGGCGGAGGCGGCGTTGCTGGCTGTCTCGGTGGAGGCCCTGACCGCAGCGAGGGCTCCCTTGCCGGAGAGGCTGCGGAGAGGCTGTGGTGGACAATGGAGGCGACGGCTGCAGCGATGAGGCGGCGGAGGCAGGCGGTGACGGCTGCCGGAGGCCCCAACTGCAGCGATGGCCTCGTTGGTTGGAGAGGCTGCAGCAGTTGTGGTCGCCAAGGTGGTCAAATGGCTTTGGCGATGGAGACTGCTGCGGTGGCGCGAGTCTACGAGGCCAACGGAGGAGGTGGTTGCTCCAGGGAGGCTTCGTCTGCAGGGACTATACTGGCCAGGCTATGCTGTTGGCAGCAGCTTGGTTGTAGTGCCTTGGTGCTGCTGCTGCTGCTGCTGCTGCTGCTGGCTTTTGGACTGCTGGCTTCTGGACTGTCCGAGGACCCCCTGGCGATATAGGGGTGTTCTCGTTGGCCCAGTCCCCTGGGTGGCCCCTTCATTCCAGCTGCTCAGAAGACTCTGGTGGGGACCCAGGTGGTTATTTGGACTGAGTCGGTTCTGGCCTGGTGTGGGGTGGAGTCTGTTATGGGCAAGACCCCATGGTTGGCGGTTTTCCATCTCGATCTTGGCGTTGGCGATTTTTAACAGCTACGCCATTTTGGATACTTCCTGGTTCTCCTGTCTATTTTCTGCCTTCTTGACTGCCCATTTTTCTATTCTGGGCCCGTCCACTATGTCTGTTTTTGGCCCCTCAGACTGCCTGAACTCCCTCACTTGCACCTTTGTTGGTGTAGTGTCATCTTTTTCAGCCTCCATGGTTCTTTCCATCTTTTCATCTACCTCAACCTTTTCTTCAGGATACGGTTTCAGGCTGGATCCCATTGTGGTGAGAGGACAATGGGAGGACTATCCCCTCTATTGTGAGAGAATAGAGGGTTGAACCATCATGCCATCAGCCGATTTTACCCCGACCACCGCGGTGAGAGAGCGGTGTGCCGCCTATTGTGACTCTGGTCCGAACAGGTGTGAGAGGCCTGTTGTGATGTGGGACTTTTTGGACTGATACCTGGACCGTTTACTCTCTACCTAGGCACTCTTGACATCAGTGCACCATCTATCACTTTGCCGTGACACTCTCTACCTACCCATTATGAATTTTATGATCTATTATTTATGTTGGTTTACTCGCTAGCAGAATTACGGGCCTTCAGGACTGCGCCCTTGTCCTTGAGCTGGCCTGTGGGGTTATCGACAGCTTTCCTTAATGACGGATCCTGGGATCCCGAGAGGTGGCATGACGCAGCCAAGGGGTCAAATTTTAAATCGGGAAAGGGACGACTTTTAAAATTCTTAATTGTTGTTTTAATGGGTTAGGGAGGAGGTTGGGGGCTCTGCCTTTTTTGGCAGAGTCTGGTTTGTCCAGGCCGGATGGTGGTCTCATGGCGGAGGGCGGGGTGAGGGGCCACAGGGTCGCATCAGGCAGGGTGGGACTGATAATCCCTAGGCGATTGGTTATGGCAGGGGTGGACGAGACAGAGGTCATATCGTGTTTTGGGAGCGCGCCCGCTGTTTGCGGCGGTGGTGCGCTCCGACCCTCAGGTCTCTACCCGCTCCCCTGGGTCTTGGCGTGTGTGGTCCCTGGGCTTAGGCTGGTGTATGTAAATGCCAGATCCGTAGCCAATAAGGCTCCCCTCCTCCGTGAACTCATTGAGGAGGAGGTGGCGGATCTGGCGTGCATCACGGAGACCTGGTTGGGGCCTGAGGGTGGTGTCCCTCTATGTGATCTTTGTCCCCAGGTTTCCGGGTGTTGCACCGCCACGTGCCCAGGGTAGGGGTGGAGGAGTAGCGATTGTTATCAGGGAGACTCTGTTTCCAAGGGAGGCCACTGTCCCAGATTGGTGGTTGCGAATCCCTCCTTCTGAGGTTGGGCCGGGTGGGTTGGGCCTGTTGCTGACGTACCTGTCCCCAGCTGCGTTGCAGCCCTTCCCGAGCTGCTGGATGCCCTCTCGGGAGTGGTGGTGGAGTTTCCCAGACTTATTGTTCTGGGGACTTCAACTTGCCCTCCTTGGGGTGGCGTCTGGATTGGCTGGGAGTTCTTGGCATCCATGACAGCCATGGACCTGACCCAGGTGATTCAGGGGCCCACCCATGAGGGGGAAGCGCTTGACCTGGTTTTTATCTCGGGGCAGTGGTGTAGTGATCTGGGGGTTGGATCTCCAGTTATTCTACCCCTATCATGGACAGATCATTATCTCCTGAGGCTGGTCTTCCAATATGCTGCTCCTCGCTGCTGGGATGAGGAGCCGACACGCTGGTTCCGCCCAGGCGCCTAATGGACCCAGAGAGGTTCCAGACGGCCCTGGGGTTTTGCCCACCTCCCTTGTCCACAGCCCGGCCGAGACTTTGGTGGCCGCCTGGCAAGCGGCCTCGGCAGCTCGACCGGGTTGTCCCCTTGCGGCCTCTCCCTTGCGGAGACCTCGTTTAGCTCCTTGGTTCTCAGAGGAGCTGGGAATGGCGGCAGAGGAGGCCTAGAGAGTAGGTGGAGGACTAGTCGCTCTGAGTCTGACCGTCTCCAGTTAAGAGCCTATATCAGGACTTACCTGGAAGCGATCAGAGCTGCGAGATGTACTTACTTCTCCGCTCTGATCGCGTCTGCAGATGATCGCCCTGCGGCCCTGTTTAGGGTCACTCGCTCCCTCTTGCAATTGAGGGGAGGGACCCTCTTGAGGAGAGCAGAGGATTTTAGTCTACATCTGGCGGATAAGGTCGCTCAGATTCGGGCTGGCTTGGACTCTGACTGGCAGGATGTTGACGATGGCGTGGCGGAGTCTTGTGGATCGGTTTGGGTTGAGTTTGACTCTGTCTCCCTGGATGAAGTGGACAGGATCATGCGGAGGCTGTCTTCCACCACGTGTTTATTGGATCCGTGTCCTTCCTGGTTGGTTTATGCCTCCAGGGAGGTTACCTTGATTGGCTCCAGGCAGTTATCAACGCTTCTCTGAGTGAAGGGGTTTTTCCTGCCGCCCTTAAAGAGGCAGTGGTGAGACCCTCCTTAAGAAGCCTGCTCTGGACCCAACCGTTTTGAATAACTATCGTCCAGTCTCCAACCGCTTTTAGCGAAGGTTGTTGAGAGCGTGGTGGCTCAGCAGCTTCCGCTGTTCCTGGAGGAAACTGATTACCTTGACCTGTACCAATCGGGTTTCAGGCCCGGGCACAGCACCGAGACAGCATTGGTCGCATTGGTGGATGATCTCTGGAGGGCTCGGGACAGGGGTTTTCCTCTGTTCTGGTCCTTTAGATCTCTCAGCGGCTTCGATACCATCGACCATGGTATCCTTCTGCGGCGGCTCCGGGGTTGGGTGTGGGGGCACCGTGTTACGGTGGTTCTCCTCTTACCTTTCGGACCGTTCGCAGTCGGTGTTGACGGGAGAGCAGAGGTCCTCCCGAGGCCTCTTAGTTGTGGAGTGCCTCAGGGGTCGGTTCTCTCACCTCTCCTGTTTAATATCTACATGAAACCGCTGGCAGATCATCCGTGGTTTTGGGGAGGTATCATCAATATGCAGATGATACCCAGTTGTATATCTCCACCCCAGACCAGATCAATGATGCTCTCTCGGTGATGTCCCGTGCCTGGAGGCGTGCAGGCTTGGATGGGGTGTAACAGGCTCAGACTCAACCCGGCAAGACTGAGTGGCTGTTCTTACCAGCATCTCGGGTTTCAGTTGATGTGCCATCTTTGGTCATGGGGGAGGTGTTACCCCCGTGGATAGGCGAGGAATCTGGGCGCCCTCCTGGATGCACAGCTCAGTTTGGAGGAGCAGGTGGAGCTGTGGCAGGGGGCTTTAGCAGGTTCGGCTGGTTCGCCAGCCGCTCTACCTGGACCGAGATGCTCTTCGGTCACTCATGCGCGTCACGTCCAGGATCGACTACTGCAATGCTCTCTACATGGGGCTTCCCTTGCGGATTACCCGGAGGTTGCAGCTGGTGCAGAATGCGCTGCGCGGGCTGTGATGGGGTATCCTGATACTCCCATGTTACACCCCTCCTGCGCGACCTGCATTGGCTACGGTTGCCTTCCAGGTTTCCTTCAAGGTGTTAGTAACAACCTACAAAGCCCTTAATGGCATGGGTGCAGGGTACTTGCGGGATCGCCTCCTGCCTGCATCACAGTCGCCCGTCTTGGCTCCCATAGGAGGGGCCTTCTGGGAATACCGTCGGTCAGGCATTGTCGGCTGGCTGGCTCCCAGAGCTAGGGCCTTTCTGTGGGAGCGCCCTCCTGTGGAATCAGCTTCCTCGCGGATCTGCGTTTGGCCCCTGATCTCCGCTCCTTTGCGAGACTTGAAGACCTGGCTGTTTCAGCAGGCCGGCCTGGATTGACCTGGGGGTGGGTAGTTTTAATTTGTTGTTTTAGTGATTTTATTGTTTTAACTTTTGGTAATTTGGACTTGTTTTTATTTGTATTGTTGTATATCTTTTGTATGTTCAGGCCTGAGTCCTTCGGGAGTAGGGCGGCATACAAGTCTAAATAAATAAATAAATAAATAAATAAGGGTTGCCAGGGGTGGTGCCCTATTTTGATGACATTTTAATTTCTGCTGAAAATGACACTGTTACACGAGAGACTCAGAGAAGTCTTAATCAGATTCAAAAAAGTGGGGTTAAAAGTCAAAGAAGAAAAATGCACACTTAGAACAGATAAAGTGGAATTCTTGGGTTACATGATTGATAAACATGGCATCCACCCCACAGAGACCAAAGTTCAGGCAATCAAAGAAGCCCCCAGGCCAAAATGCAAAACAGATTTGCAAGCATTCTTGGGACTCATTAACTTCTATCATAAGTTTCTACCTCAGAAGGCAACCATTGCAGAACCCCTACACAGATTACTAGACAAAAAATCTGCATGGGTCTGGGGCAGAAAGGAACAAGCTGCATTTAACAATGTTAAGAGACAAATCACGTCTGATTCTGTACTAATACAGTTCTCTGAGAATTTGCCTGTTGTACTGACTTGTGATGCATCCCTTTGGAGTGGGGGTGTTGAGTCACATGCTTCCCAGCAGAAGGGAAGCCCCTATTGCATTTTACTCTCGCACTTTGACTAAGGCAGAGAGGAATTACAGCCAACTGGACAAGGAAGCTTTGGCAATTGTAGCAGCTGTCAAGAAATTCCATGAGTATCTATATGGGAGAACATTTACTGTTGTCACAGATCACAAATCTCTTTTAGGCATTGTGGCAGGAGACAAACCAACGCCCACGATCCTGTCACCAAGAATGCTGAGATGGACTGAATTTCTTGCTGCTTATTCATACAAACTCATCCACAGGCCTGGAAAAGACATTGGGCATGCAGATGCTTTGAGTCGCTGCCCACTTCCTTCACACACTGAGGACCCTGCTCCTGAGACTCACACCTTTTTTTCTAGAAACTGTTGCCAAACTTCCAGTACATGCTGCTCAAATTGCCATAAAGACTGCCAAAGACACTTTATTGGCTCCTGTCATAGGCTGGATTAAGAAAGGTTGGCCACTTCAAGATCTACCTCAACTCGCCCAACCTTTTAAATACAGGCAAACTGAATTATCTGTATTAAGGGGATGTATTTTGTGGGGTAACAGGGTGGTTATTCCTGCAAAACTACAAAAAGAGGTTTTGGAAATGTTATATGGAGGTCATCCGGGAATTGTCAGAATGAAGGGATTGGCCAGGAGTTATGTATGGTGGCCAGGTATTGACAAAATGGTTGAAAACTGGGTTGCATCTTGTCCCAACTGTCAGGTAGTCAGGCCTGCCCCACCTCTCGCCCCCACACAGGAATGGGAATGTCCTAGGGGCCCATGGTCCAGGATTCACATTGATTTTGCTGGCTCTACCAGAGGGCACACTTTCCTTATTATAGTAGATGCATATTCCAAATGGCTAGAGGTTATCCCTATGGCATCCACCACAGCTGAAGCTGTCATCAAACAGCTTTAAAAGCTTTTTGTAACTCATGGGTTACCTGATGTCCTCGTTTCTGACAATGGTCCTCAATTTACATCCAACCTTTTGAATCATATCTAGCACAGCAGGGTATCAGACATGCCCTGACAGCCCCTGGGCATCCTTCGCTAACGGCCGGGCTGAACGATGGTACGATTTACCAAGGAAAACTTCAGCAATTGGGTCCAGGGGACATCACTGAGAAAGTTGAAAAACTACTCAGTGTCCAGCATATCACTCCCAACCCCTCAACTAATTTAACCCCAGCTGAATTGTTGATGGGTAGGAAACTCAGGTCCCCCCTTGACCGCCTTCATCCCACTTACGCAACCAACACACCACTAGATTCCACTAGCAAAATTCGCACATTCACTGTGGGTGATTCTGTTTATGCTAAGAACCTTATGGGTCAACCATTATGGATTCCTGCTGAGATAACCCAAATCACAGGCCCCAGGTCTTACAAGGTACAAACGGAGGATGGTGTCCTCTGGAGCAGGCACATTGATCAGTTAAGATCCAGATTACCTCAGGAGCATCGCCTTGCTCCTCTCTGTCCCCATACCTACTGCCTCTTCTAGGGGAAGGGGAGGATTATGAGAGTAATCAGCAAGCAAGAATCAACCCCATGTGTAACGAACTAACACGACAGGTACCATTCCAAAACCTGTCACAGTGCCAACAACCATTTTCACAAATGGAAGATTGCACATCACTGCCTGATTTAGGTGCTGACATTGGGTTGGAGATGGATTGGGAGGAGAGACCAGGTTGTAGTAACCAAACAGGTTCTACCAGTACTAGAAGTCCAAGTAAGGAAATGTCAACAGACACATTTCCTTCCTCACAAGGTGAGAACCCTAAAACACCTGAACCGTAAGTCTCAAGCATTTGTAAGAGCCCCACCTATTTAAAAGAATACATTAGACAGATGGGGTTTTGAGTATGGAGTAAACCTAGTGGGGAGGGGTGTTATGTATGCAGTGTTTGAAATCATTGGTTTAGTTTGAATTGTTCTTGTAAAGTGTTGGAGATGATTGGTTTAAAAAGTGCGGGAAAACCCTGCATTCTGATTGGCTGTCAGCTGCGGCTGCTGGCTATAAATAGCAGCGCAGCAAAGCAAGTCCGTCGCTTCTGAGCTGAAGTCACTAATAAACTTAAGAGCTGAAGTGGCTCCGCTGCCTCTGCCTCAAACTTCATGCAAACTTAACAGAACAGAAAGTAGTGTGTTTATAAACTATGTTTAATTCCACAAAATCAGAAGACCCATCAGAGTAGTAGTGTATTCAACAGTCCATCATCCCGTAATGGAAAAATAACCATAGAAAACATAGAAAAAAATGGGCAAAGAGCAGAATCTGGGCCTTTCTTTTACTGACAGAACTGCTCTTCTAGGAAGCCATTTCTCTCTTCTGCCTGCTCTTTTCTTGTGACCCACACTCAGTCTAACTAGATGTTCAGAGTATCAATAGCTGTGGAGAAAGTTTAGAAGGCCTGCAGCTGAATTAATCCACTTTTGTCCAGCACTACACGGTCTGACAGCAGCTCTTTTAAAAAAAAGTTTCAACACAAGTTAAAATACAATAGGAAAAAGAAAGATTAAAGAAAAAGCAAAACTAGGAGTGCAAAAGGAGAGAAAATGAAGAAAAAAAGGAAAAGGGAAGAATAACTTCCAACTTTCTTCAGTACAGATATAGATAGTAAAATACATTGATCTCTTACTCTAAAATCAACAATAATATATAATATTTCTATAATCATAAACAGTTCTAATAATGAAATACCAAAATTAAAATTTCATTTTACTTCTTTTTAGCAAGAAATCCAACAGCAGTTTCCAAGGAGAAATCAAGTTAGACAAAGTCTATCCTTTAATCAGAGCAGTCAGTTTTGCCATTTAGCTAATTTTATTTGTTATGTATGTAGGTTTATATGTTATTGGTTTATTTTGAACTGTTCTTGTAAAATGTCAAATGGGATTGGTTTAAATAGTGCGGGAAAAACCCTGCACTCCCATTGGCTGGTAACTACGGCTGCTGGCTATAAGAAGCAGCCGTAGCCCAGCCAAGTCGGGTCCATTCGAGCTGTAGTCACTTAATAAACTCTTCACTGAAGCTCTTCTACTTTTTTTTTAATTAGTTTTATTTAGTAATTAAACATAATCAAACAAACAAACACTGACATAAACAAAACGTAATCAAACACAAGACATATGTTACAATCGAACCAAGTACGGCTAGGCTCATATCATTCATTGTCCATCATTTGTTAAGTCCAATTCAGAAAGTCTGTTAAGTCTTTTCTTAGTGTTTTCCACTTCTGTGCAAAGGCCATCCTTGCGCTGTAATAATATGAATCATTAAATAAAAGATTTCTTCGATAGGTCTTATTGGTGATTCCCAGTAGAAAAATTCTGGTTTGAAATTAATCTCTACATCACAAATTTCTTGTAAGCATTGATGTATTTCTTTCCAATATTCCTGGGCCTTTCCACAACTCCACCATATGTGATAATATGTACCTCTTTCCTTATTGCACTTCCAACAAAGAGAGGAAAATTTATTATTCATTTTAGATAGTCTTGTTGGTGTTATATGCCATCTATAAAATAATTTATACAGATTTTCTTTAAATGGAATTGCAAGGGTTATTTTTTTATTTCTAGTCCAAATATTTTGCCAATCGTTCAAAACTATGCTGTGACCAAAATCTCTCATCCAGCGTATCATTGTTTCTTTGACAGTTTCTTCTTCCAATTTAGTTTGTAATACTACTTGGTATGTTTTTTTAATCATTTTTACATCTGGTCCTAACAAGATTTCTCTAATTCCGTCCTAGTTTTACTAATACCCAATTCCTTTGTCTTCTGCATGTTTAGCTTGGAGTTGTAGATAGGCCCACCATTCCAATTCTATTCCCTGTTCATTCAACCGCTGTCTAGTTTGCAAATCTCCTTTTTCGTCTAACAGTTCTTCATAAGTAATAATTTTATCGTATCTTAGCAAATGTGGATGCATCAAAGCTTCTAATGTTGATATCCAGATTGGTATTTGAATATACATTTGTTTCTTAATTTTGAACCAGGTGTGTAAAAGTGTCTATCTTACTTTGTGTTTCAAAACGTAGCTGTGTCCCTTTAAACTATCTTGTCTCAGAAAAGTGCCATCCTGTCTGGAGATTATAGCCTTCTAATGTTAGTATCCTTGTATTTGTGTGATTTATCCAGTCTTTTATCCAAGTCAAAATTGCAGCACTATAATACAGCTCCCAATCTGGTAGGCCAAATCCCCTCTTTCAGTTGCATCTTGTAGTAATTTTAGTTTTATCCTTGGTCTTTTTTTGCCAAATAAAATTTGATGTTAATCTATTTAATTCATCAAAGAAGGATTTTTTCAATTTTATGGGAGCGTTTTGAAAGAGAAATAGAATTTTTGGTAAGATTTCGCGTCTGACTCTTCATGCAAACTTAACACTGGCGACGAGGATGGGATTGCCCTGAAGAAGATACAACGTGGAAGACAAGCAGAAGAGCGAGATGGCTGCGCTGAACACCCCCCCCAGCCCCGTTCGATCCGGTGGCGGAAGACTGGGAATTGTATGTGGATCGCTTCCAGATGTACTTGGAAGGAAACGACCTTGCCGATATCCTGGAGAAGCGAAGAGGGCGGTATTTCACGCACTGCGGTCCGCAGTCTTCAAGATGGCAAGGCGGCGGAGCTGCAGACTTGAAGGTAATGGAATGGCCTGATTTGGAAAATCTTTTAAGAGCCCATTACGCCCCACAAGTATCGTGCCTCATTAAGAGACATGAGTTTTACCGCGGGATCAAGGGAAAGCGAAAATGTTAACGACTTCATGGCAACTTTAAGGGACATTGGGGTGCTTGTGACTTTACCAACTTAGAAGAGGCCATGCGTGATTGGTTTGTTCTAGGCCTCAAAGATAAGGTCTTACAAAGCAAACTTTTAATGAAACCTAAGATCACGTTTAAAGAGGCCATAGAGGAAGCTGTTTCAGCAGAAGCAACCAAGTCCTCAGCAGTGGCCATGAAAAAGATTAACAAGGCCTCAAGCCATTCTGATGTGGAAAAATCCACAACAACCCATTGCGAGCAAATAGACTCTGATTCAGATTGCAGCGAGGTGGAAGAAGGAATTTTTAGACTCAGAATGGAGAAGAAAAGGAAAGACCCTGGAAAAAGAGGCAAGAATTTTATTGCAGAGGCTGTGGGGGCCACCCTGCACTGAATGCAAGTTTTTAGACACCATCTGCCTACGTTGAGAAAAGAGGTCACCTAGCAAGAGTCTGCAAATCATCCAGAACTCCACCTAATAGGAAGAAATTCCCTGAAAAGGATTTCAAGCCCAACAACTTCATTGAAAAGATGGGGCAACTCAGAAGCAAATGGGAAGAATGAAACTCATCAAACAATCACCATTGGTCATTCTTCACCCTTGAGAAGCAGAAAAGTACATGTGAAGGTATCATTGAAGGAAGGCCTTGCCAAATGGAAGTGGACTCAGGCTTCTATTTATCTATGGTGTCATGGGACACTATTCACAGGCTACTTCCCAACATTCAGAAGAAACATTTCCAGAAGCAAGCACTGACTCTTAAAGACTACCAAGGGAACAAGATTCCAGTAGTTGGAGCAAGAGATTTCAACGTGAAGTTTAAAGGCCACACCAAACGCTTTGCCCCCCATCGTGGACAAGGATCGCCCAAGCTTGCTGGGACTTGAGTGGTTCAAGCCACTAGGCATCGAAGTGACTGGCATCAATCACGTGAGCAACTCTGAATGGGAGGAGGCCTTGAAGTCTGAGTTTCCAGAGGTCTTCAGCGAAGGATTGGGCAAGTATATGGGGACTCCTATCACTTTCAACCTAGAACCCAAGGTGCCCCCAATTCGTTTAAAGCCCAGAAGGGTTCCATTTGCTTTAAAGG
The DNA here is from genome assembly GCA_009733165.1 of Naja naja. Classification (NCBI taxonomy): domain Eukaryota; kingdom Metazoa; phylum Chordata; class Lepidosauria; order Squamata; family Elapidae; genus Naja; species Naja naja. Next base: position 52,253,687 of record CM019150.1, on the reverse strand, counting down.
AAAAAAATTGATGCACAATTAGACAAGTTAATTGCTCAAGGGGTTTTAGAGCCCACTGACCACTCCAGATGGGGAACACCCATAGTCACACCAGTCAAGGCTGATGGATCAGTAAGAATTTGTGGAGACTATAAGGGGATACTGAAACATGCGCTGCAGCAGAGAGCATATCCAGTTCCAGTGGTGCATCATCTGTTACATTCACTGGGAAGGGGTACAGTCTTTGCCAAACTGGACTTGGCCCAGGCATATCAACAACTAACAGTTGATGATATCACTGCAGAGGCCCAAACCATTGTGACTCATAGAGGTGCCTTCAAATGTAAAAGGTTACAATTTGGAGTAAGCGTGGCACCAGGCATCTTCCAAAGCCTTATGGAAAGAATGCTCCAAGGACTGCCAGGGGTAGTGCCTTACTTTGATGATGTGTTAATCTCTGCTGAAAATGACACTCAGCTACAGGAAAGACTCAGAGAAGTCCTTACCAGATTCAGGAAAGCGGGTTAAAAGTCAAGGAAGAAAAATGCACTCTTAAACTGACAAGGTTGAGTTCCTGGGCTACATGATTGACAAGCATGGCATCCACCCTACTGATGCCAAGGTTAAAGCAATCAAAGAAGCCCCTAGACCTAAATGCAAAACAGATTTGCAAGCTTTCCTTGGACTTATTAACTTTTATCACATGTTCCTACCTCAAAAGGCAACCATTGCTGAACCTTTGCACAGATTACTGGATAAGAAGTCTGTTTGGGTCTGGGGGAGGAAGGAACAATCAGCATTTAACAGTATTAAGAGACTAATCATGTCTGATGCTGTACTGATACAGTTCTCTGAGAATTTGCCTGTTGTACTGACTTGTGATGCATCCCCTTTTGGAGTGGGGGTGGTTTTGAGCCACAGGCTTCCCAGTGGGAGAGAAAGCAGAGAGGAATTACAGCCAATTGGATAAAGAGGCATTGGCAGTTGTTGCAGCTGTTAAGAAATTTCATGAGTATCTGTATGGCAGAACATTTACCATTGTTACAGATCACAAACCTTTGTTAGGCATTGTGGCAGGAGACAAGCCTACACCTACTATCCTGTCACCAAGAATGCTGAGGTGTAAGGATGAAGGGATTGGCCAGGAGTTATGTATGGTGGCCAGGTATTGACAAAATGGTGGAAAACTGGGTTGCATCTTGTCCAAATTGCCAGGTGGTCAGGCCACGTGGGGACCACACATGATCCCCCATGGTGACCTGTTTCGGCTGGCAGAGGCACCATGGACCAATCCTTTTATATTTTTAGGCTGGCTCCACAGGCCAGATTTAAGCACCCCACAGGCCGCATCCAGCCCATGGGCCTTGTGTTTGACACCCCTGGATTAGAGAATAAAGAAAAGTATATGATATCATCAAGAGAGTACAAGAATTGAAATGAAAATGAGCTGGTCACATAGCAAGAAGAACTGATGGCATGTGGACTAAAGCAGTTATAGAATGGATACCACTTGATAAAAAGCATCTTCATAAAAAAGAGACGTAAAACAAGATGGATGGACAACATCAGCAAGAATGCCAGGCCCAAGTGGCAAAAGAAAGCTTAAGACCATATTGGTTGGAAACATGCAGAAGAGGCCTTCATCCTGCAATGGATAGACAATTGTTAGGATGATGATGATGATGATGATGGCGACAATACACTAATATAACTATTCCAAAACATCTTACAATTCATATTAGACAGTGTAATCCCCAGATATTTAACTTTTTTTCTTAATTTTAAAGTCTTTTTCATCAGGGTATCTTGAACTTGGATATCTGTATTATTAGGCAACATATTTGAGGTTTTTGTTTGTTTATTTTTAAAGCTGGCTAATGCATCTAAATGCTTCAATTTCTTCACTAAGTGTCTAGTCCTATTCTGAAGTTCTTGTAAAATCAAAACTAAGTCATCAAATGAAAGCACGCAGTATAATTTTTCTAGTTACTGTTGTTTACAGAGTCACACCAATCTGGACAGCAGTAGACAGCAGAAAGAAAAACATTCCCACAATCAGGAATGACAAAATCCAATATCAGAAATGAAAATTTGCCAAAAGATAAAGTATAGTCATACAAAAGAACCATCTGTTAAAACACCAACCAATAACCGAAGAATTTGTCTCCTGCTAGTTAGACAAATCCCAGTATCTACATCAGCTTTTTAAAATAGTAATCACCTAAATACTGAAAATCTCCAAAAGAAAATACAAATGTGTATCTGAAGAAAGCCTCTTTTAGGTTAAAAGAGTAATAAGTTATCATAAAGTGTGTTTTAGAAATGGGGGTGGCAGGTCAGTTCTAGGGTCCATTTTTTCCCCAGCTAGACCTCGGCTTCAAACTTGCTGTAAACGCATCCTCCCAGCTGATCAACTCACCAGTTGATTGCAGAAACCTCATTTCATGATCGTCTCACAAGGAGAAGCTATCCAAAGGATAAGTGGGTCATTTCTGAAATTCACCTTAGGTCCAGAGAATACTTTTTGGGGGACTACTAAATCAGCTGTGAGGTGGACTCCCATTCTATAGGAGCAGGTTCTGACCAGTTCTGGAGAACCGGTAGTGGAAATTTTGAGTAGTTCAAAGAACCAGCAAATATCACCTCTGACTGGAGATTTTACAGTATCCTTCTCCTGACACAACCACCAAGCCACGCCCACAGAACCGGTAGTAAAAATTTTTGAATCCCACCACTGCATAGGAGCTCTTTAGCAACATATTCCCCACCAGAAGGCCAACTAACAGCAGCTCTTTTGAGTGTATCACTATCAACATCAGTTGCTAACTGGAACTGGCACCCCACCACCACCACTACCAAGAAAAAAAACCATCTTAAGATGCAAAGGAATACATACAAGATATGAGTCCTGCCTCTGAGCTACGTTTTCTCTGCTGAATAATATTAATGAATATAAATAATGTATTTCAGTCTCAAAAATAGCATAACTGCTGCCCTTTGAGAGTTATAATTTTCAGCTGTATGTGGTTGTTTGCTGATGTATTTCTGATCTGAAATAGCCATGGGGTTATAGATTTGGCAGGAAAGCACATTGCTGAGATGAGATTGGGCATGCATATGCATAGCAGAGAGAGGACATAAGGTACCAATGCACCACGTGTCAGATGGTTTGCATAGTTGAAATGCTGAGAATGTAAAGGAAATATGGAACAAGAGTGTTAACTCTAGGGAACATCGCCACTCTCTTTCATCCCAATGACTGTTTCTAGAATGAGCACGGATGAATATTATTACTCATTTGAATCCTCACATCACTTATCTCCTGATGTTAGGGGCACAGCCACACTTTTTGCTTGGCTCATCCCCAGTCCAGGCAATTCAACACTTCCCAGGTGTAGGAATAGTTGACGTCCTCTCCTCTCATTCCCAGCCTATTGCATGTTTTCTAGCTTTGATTCAAAGATACTGTTTTCTGAGATGACTTGTCTTTAAAAGGTCTCTGGCACTTCTTTTTATTCTTGTAGATGGTTGCAATGCCTGGCATAACATTCCCTTCCTGTGGCTGCTAGGCTGCTGTGTTCTCTGCTGGTCGGCAGTAACTAGTTGTGTTCTGTTCTGGTTTCATTTTGTTTGGTTTTAAATAATCTTGCAATTGGTCCAATGATAGCCTGTTAATTCAAATACCATCCTCAACCTTAGAAACTCAAGTTCCACCCAACGTTTTTGGGTTCTGTTCAGGTGGGATGAAGCATGTTCCCTTTACTTTCCCAGTCCCGGCACACAGTAGTGTATTGCAACTTTTTTTATTTACTTATTTGTAACATCTTTGAATGGCATTGTAGGAATATTGATTATATGAAGCTGAACTATAAGTTCTTCCTTGTTAGAAATTGTCTGTTGTCCTACACTGGAGAGGAGGAATGAAACATCAATCTCTTCTCTGTTGGTTTGATTATTGTAACATCAGAGATGTGAGGCTAACATAAAGGGGGGCAGGGTGGAACAGAAAGGATCAGTGTTTAATATAAAAGGAGACCAAGGGAAGCCATGGAGGCATCCATGTGTGGAAACATCTGAGAAATCAAGAAAGGGCACATGGACTAATGAGGAAGGAGCAGACCCTTAAAGGAAAAGCCAAACTCCATGCAGGGGTCAGCCAGCACACGTGGGAAGGGCAAGGATCAGAGAATGACCAATCATGTCTTGTAGTGGCCATAGTCTAGTCTGAATACCAACTTGACCCCATTGCTGTATGCTGGCTGGGGAGTTCTGGAAGCTGAAGTCCACACATCTTAAAGTTGCTAAGGCTGATAAACATTGGTAGGCATTGGTAGGAAGGCAGTGAAAAACTGGAGCGCATGAAATGCCAGTGAATAACATGAGCAGACAGATTAGTTGTAAAGTCATCCTAGAAGACCCGTCAAGCATATATATCAACCTTTTGATTAGAGTGAGGTGAAGGAATGTCTATCGCATGTGGCCTAGCCACATAAATAAATCATATTTGAAACATAGGCATACGCAGGCATTGCATCACACAAACAAATCTATTTCTCTAGTACTGAATGTATGATAGCTCAAAGGACTGATCCTGGCCAAATTGTGCACATGCTGTACATCTAACGAACATTATCAGAGGGACTGCAACAGGAGCCAAAGTGGCCTCCAAGAACAAAGACTCATTCAATTTTTGCATTCTTTATTAGCATTTATTCTGTTTACCTTTTGATTATTTTAAATGCCACAGTGGCTAAAACTGCAGACAGGCAGGGGAGGTCCCCCACCCCGCGGTCTTCCCGGCATAGAATTATATATTATTGTTCTCTGCCTTCAGTTGCATCCCTGCTGCTGCAGAAGGCATTTTCAATCAAGAGTACAGGCTATAAATATGCATGCGGGTAATTCTAACTGAAAGCCACCACTGTCAGAACTGGCATGTGTCATTCTTTTGGCATTAACTCTGCAATTACAATGTTTCCTACAATTACATAATAGACTCCTGTGACTCAGTGGCAAATGAGAAAGAGAAAGAAGAAGGGGGGGTTAATTAAATGGTGGGAGGGCATTACATCTCTAAGATGGAAGTGTGTGCCAGTATTTGCATGGCCATATAGCCTACTTTCCAGAACACAATTGTTTTCTTGAAGTCCTCTATTCAAAGGCTCAGTCTAGTCTAAATCCAGCCTGCTGATAAAGAACAAGAGGAAGGAAACTACTACTTGGCTAAAAGTCTAAGGTTATTTATTTATTTATTTATTTATTTATTTATTTATTTATTTAATGGGTCATCTAGCCTCTGATTTCTCCATGTGTCGTATTACATTTTGATTTAAACTGTAGGAATTACTTTTGAACTTAATTGTGTGTGTGTGTTAGACAATAAGTGTTTTCTAAGTGGTTCTTATTATTTAAAACTGAGACTAGGCTTTTAACTCAAATGAAGTATGTAAAATGCAGCCAGTCTGTCTTCAGCATGATTTGCCTACGTCACTAATTGGATTGGCCATGGGATTTGTCCTTTGTGATGTCATAAGTGCACATCCAGCAAAGTGACATCATCAGTGATTTCATCACTAAGACTTTCCTAGACAGCATGACTTCATAGAACGAGAAAAACAAAAAGAAGGGAAATGAAATTGCAAAAAACAATAGCCAAGAGAACAAAAAGTATGATGCAAAATAATACAATGATATGTTTCAACAATCTACCCCTGCAGAAACAAACAAACAAAAAAAGATAATCCAAACAAGATGATGATGTAATACTAATATAAATTGAAACTAGATAAGTAATATTTTTGTTTATGGTGAACCAAAATACTGAATTCATAGTAGTTGATCTGCATTCATTCTAACTAGTAAAAGCTTCAGAGACCTAAAATAACCATTCCTCTACAAAGCTTTTCTGTTATAAATGGGCAATAAACGTTAACAGCAACCAAGCAGAAACAGAAGACACAATGCATAAATTCCTGTTAATCCAAAGGGTAAATTATGTATCATCTCACTTAGAAAGGGTTCCAGGCTGCTGATTTTGTATCTTCCTTCTCAACCTAATTTCCAATTAAACAGGCACATTTTTCTTCTGAAAAAAATAAGTGATGAATCCAGCAGTTCCAGAAGGTTCCACTTCTGACTACCATTGAGATTTCTTGGGGTCTGGTTCATTCTTTTCACTGCACACAGAGGTCTGTGGCATTTCACAGCGGGCTGCAGAATCTGGCTTCTTTCCTGCTAAGCTTTCCCACTGGCATTTTATTTCTGATCCTTTTATTGTTCATTTGTTCCCACTCTCGTTTGCTCAATGGTGACCCCCCTGGAACCAATAATAGCATGTTTCAAATGCCTGATTAAAACACTGCAGTGGAGTAAATCAATAAGCATTGGAGGCTGAGAACATAATAAGTATAATAACCACCATTAGGGTAACGAGTTGGGAAAGTGAGAGTGAGGCTGGTAATATTATAATTATATTAATCTGCTTTGATCAGTTTCCACCTCAGAGGTTTGTCTGCACTCCCTCCCTTGGAAAGAAAAGAAACACAAAGAGCTTGACATATAGATAGATAAACCAAGAATTGGTTTGTCTCTTATAAAATTCAGAGATGCACACAAAGAGAGAGAGAGAGAATTGTATTATGGAATCACACCCAATTCTCATGCAGCCCAATCCACATCATCAGTAAATACTCTAGAATGCAGAATGCTTTCACACATAGTACACCCACACAGCCAAATAAATATACACATAAGACAGAAGCATGCAGCTAAACACTCCCACGGGAAACATATGGAAATGTGCACGCCAAATGCCACCTAAGGCTATCAAAGAAAGTCTTTAGAGAATAACTACTGCTTTACGAAGTTGGAAAATGGATTGGGTAATGCATAAGCAAGGATCCTTAGGCACAACACAGCAACCCAATCAGCATATAACAAATAAGAGATGCAGCAAACCTAGATATTTGCCTGAAATATTTGTCAGGGCGTGCCATATTTTAAACCACCTACATCTATTTGTGCTTGGCACAAAAAGGAATGGTTTCATTTGCACTCATCTTTGCATTCTGCAAGCATGGGGACCTTAATTTATTGCCCTGCTGTGAATAAGGATCCCCATGATTATGCAGTGAAAGGCAAATCAGATGAATGTATGAGACTTCCCAAAGAAAGTACATCTGGTTTTCTTTGTTGGAAGTATATTAAAAAAATGAGGGTTCACATGATATGGTCATGTGATTGACTGGTATCTTTTTGGAATGGTATTTTAATTTACTGTGTATAAGTAGATTCATGGGAAAATGCCTGAATACTAAAGATGTTAATATGATATTTAATTATACCACAAAGCTTTGGAATCTGTTTATCAGGAATTACAATTGTATCAAGCATAAGGAAGGAAAAGGCCATACAAGTAACCAATCCTTGACTTACTAACACAACTGGGACCAGAATTTCCACTGCTAGTCAGAGCGCTTGTTCAATGAGTTGTGCCTGATTTTATGACCTTTTCCCCCATAGTTGTTAAGCGAATCACTGCAATTGTTAAATGAATCATGTAGTTGTTAAGCGAATCTGGCTTCCCCCATTTGCTTGTCAGACATCAGCTGGAAAGGTTGCAAACATGGAATATTGCAACCATTGTATTATGCATGCTGGTTGCCTGACAACCAAATTTTGATCATGGGATGCTGTGAAGGTCATAAGTATGACAACTGGTCATATGTCATTTTTGTTCAATGCCATTGTAGCTTTGAATGGTCACTGAATGAATGGTTGTAAGTCAAAGACTACCCATATTGAGAAATGGGAAAAGTGATATTATTTCCATATATTAAGGAATGGTTTTTGGAAATGAGTGATTATCTGTCTTAGAAAAGAAAATATTTTTATTAATAAAAAAAATAAAGCAACATGGGCTATTTGGGCAGAGAATTTATGATATTTTACAATAATATTTTCTACTTATTGTATTATAGTACTATACAGTATTAGTAAACCAGTGACTATTGGTAAGTTTAATATATCAGAAATATTTTCTAATCTTTGGTTTCCATTAATTTTTCTTTAAGTTTAAGGACTACTTTGTTTAATTGTGGGTTTTTTCTTAGACTATTTTGGTATTTTGTTAATAGTTTTTACTATGAAAAACAGCAAACATTTTTCAAAAATTAACCATGCCAGACTCTCTTAGCTTTTAAGCCCAGGCAAGACTGGTAGGTATTTCCACCTGCTGAGACACAGTTCTGTAACCTAATCCTGGGGCAGCAAAAACTAAGTTTGGTTCTCTTCTATATGCAAAATCTTTAGATAATCGAAGCATGCCGCTGTATCTGGTCTTAGCAATATGGGGCAATGTTTGTCTTACTTTACAGATAATATACAATCCTTATGTGAAGGGCTTTCCATTTTAATTGAAGGCATTCTGTACATGAAGAGTAGTCCACTACTAGTTGTTTTGAAAATGGGGAGCCATAAGAAGGGAGAACAAGGCCTTGGAGTTGTTTATCAGAAATTCATGCATTAACACACTGATCAGGCAAGCAGATCACTGATTAGATTTGAAAAAGCAACTTTCCTCTGTTTTGTAAACTGCAAAAAAGGTAGTAACGAACCCTGAGATACCTCTTTCATATCTGTGTCGCCCACTTATCCATCTCTCAACACAGTAACAGCAACTATAGCAACACGGAGGTGAGTGGGGGAAACTGAGCTGCTTAGTGATAGCTACATCAAATGATCAATTAAGAGTCACCCACACCTCTGAGCAATTTAGTTCATATTGGAAGAAGATCATTGGAGAGTTGTAGGCAATTCTTTTACTATTTATGTTTATATACTCATAGGATGAGCATAGATGGTTTAATAGCTTATAAACTCTAACAGAGAGCAAGTTCACTACTCCCACTCCAGATCTCTAGGAACAGCCAATAACCTTGATGTTCACAGAGCCCACACTCCTTCGTGTGCAAATTGGAATCTCACTCTAATCAATGTTATTGTTCAGAATGTTATCAAAATTATTCTATAAAAGGAAGAAATTGCTAACCCATCACTCAGTTATTAACACTCTTTTGCCTTGCCGAGATAATATCTTGAAGCAACAGGTACTGAAGGTACTGAAAGCATCTCTCACAAAAACTGCAGAGAAAACTCATAACAAAATTCTTCATATAGCAGGCCAATGCTCTGCAGTACAATTCAATTCCTTCAAAACTGGTCTTTATCTTCACTGACCAGTTATTACCAAGTGTTTGTTATACAACCACCATAAGCTTGTGTGGCCAGGACAGGTAGCACATTAGGGACATGTATCTTTTTCTAAGCTGTGATTGGAAGTGGATCTCTCTTCAACTTTATAAGTTTGTTGAGATGAATAGCTATACAAATTCAATACCGGAATAATAAATAAATCTGTGGTATTATCTAATTCTCTTTATGGAGTGAAATTTGGAATTAGGAAGGAATATCTTCCTCTCACCCACTCTTTATTGCCGGTATTATATAATACAAAATAGTTGCTTACTTCAAACCTAATTATTAAGACTTATTAAGATGGGTGAAATTACAGGTCTATCTAGTCAACCAAAAGCAGGACTTCAGTGCTGTTAAGTTTGCATGAAGAGTCAGACGAAGAGCTTCAGTGAAGAGTTTATTAAGTGACTACAGCTCGAATGGACCCAACCTGGCTGGGCTACGGCTGCTACTTATAGCCAGCAGCTGTAGTTGCCAGCCAATCAGAGTGCAGGGTTTTCCCGTACTTTTTAAACCAATCCTATTTGACATTTTACAAGAACAATTCAAACTAAACCAATGACATTCAAACCTACATACATAACACCCTCCCCACTAGGTTCAGTCCATACCAAACCCCAACCTATCTAATGTATTCTTTTAAATAGGTGGGGCTCTTGTATGCGTTGAGACCTTCGTTTCAGAAGTTTTAACATTCTCACCCAGTGAGAGAGGAAATGTGTCTGCTGACATTTCCCCTGGGACTTCCTGTGAAAGAAGACCCTGTTTGATTGTTAGAATCTGGTCTCTCCTCCCAACCCATCTCCAGCCCAATGTCAGCACCCAAGTCAGGTAGTGATGTACAATCTTCCACTTCTAAGGATGGATTTTGGCATTGTGACAGGTTTTGGAATGGTTCCTGTCGTAATGGCTCGTTACACATGGGGTGGATTCTTGCTTGCTGATTTTCCTCCTGTTCCTCCCCTTCCCCTAGAATTGACATCAGGTGAGGGAACTAGAGAGGAACAAGTGTGATGTTCCTGAAGTTATCTGGATCTAAGTTGATCAATGTGCCTGCTCCAGAGGAGTCCATCCTCTGTTTGCACCCTGTAAGAACGAGGGCCTGTGATCTGAGTTATCTCAGCAGGAATCCACAAAGGTTCACCCATAAGGTTCTTAGCATAAACAGAATCACCCACACTGAATGTGCGAACTTTGGAAGTGGAATCTAGTGGTGCGTTGGGTGCATAAGTGGGATGAAGGCGGTCAAGGGAAGACCTAAGTTTCCTACCCATCAACAACTCTGCTGGGGATAAGTTATTAGATGGGTTAGGAGTGATGTGCTGAACACTAAGAAGTTTTTCAACTTTCTCAGTGATGTCCCCAGGACCCAGTTGCTGAAGCTTCTCCTTGGTAAAACGCACTTGCGTTCAGCCCGGCCGTTAGCCGAAGGTGCCCAGGGGCAGTAAGGGCATGTCTGATACCCTGTTGTGCTAAATAGGATTCAAAGTCCTTGTAAATTGAGGAAGTGGACAAGACTCTGGTCAACGTCAATGTCCTTGCCAGGCTTGTGGATAAGTTTGTATGAATAAGCAGCAAGAAATTCAGTCCATCTCAGCATTCTTGGTGACAGGATAGTAGGGTGTGGCTTGTCTCCTGCAAAACAATGCCTAACAATGGTAAATCTGCCTACAGAGGTAAATGATTCTGCATACAAGATAAATGAAATTTTTAATACTACAACAAACTTGCCAATGCCTTTAAAACCCTGAGACCCTATTAATTTCAATTGTGCAGTTGCAATCCCTTTAACAAAATGGGACCCTTCTAATAAGACTTTCTGGACTTGGTGAAACTAGATCTTCAAGGCCTCCTTTCAAGTTGCTCACGTGATTGATGCCAGTCACCTCGATGCCTAGTGGATTGAACCACTCAAGTCCCAGCAAGCTTGGGCGATCCTTGTCCACGATGGTCAGGGCAAACGTTTGGTGTGGCCTTTAAACTTCACGTTGAATTCTCTTGTTCCAACTACTGGAATCTTGTTCCCTTGGTAGTCTTTATTTTTATTTTATTTTATTTTTAATTACATTTATATGTCCGCCTTCTCCGAAGACTCAGGAGGCTTACAATTTTGGGATACAACCCAGTGTGCTCAGCAATAGCCTTCATTCCATTGTATATGCCTGCTTATTACTAAGCGGCATTTTTACAAGGTCAGCTAATTGCCCCCAACAATCTTGGGTCCTCAATTTACCTACCCCGAGAGGATGGAAGGCTGAGTCAACCTTTAAGAGTCAGTGCTTGCTTCTGGAAATGTTTCTTCTGAATGTTGGGAAGTAGCCTGTGAATAGTGTCCTATGACACCATAAATAAATAGGAGCCTGAGTCCACTTCCATTTGGCAAGGCCTTCCTTCAATGAGTACCTTCACATGTACTTTTCTGCTTCTCAAGGGTGAAGAATGACCAATGGTGACTGTTTGATGAGTTTCATTCTTCCCATTTGCTTCTGAGTTGCCCCATTTTCTCACTGAAGTTGTTGGGCTTGAATTCTTTCTCAGGAAATTTCTTCCTACTAGGTGGAGTTCTGGATGATTTGCAGACTCTTGCTAGGTGACCTCTTTTCTCTACAAGTAGGCAGATGGTGTCTAAAACTTGCATTCAGTGCAGAGGTGCCCCCCCCACAGCCTCTGCAATAAAATTCTTGCCTCTTTCTTCCAAGGTTTTTCCTTTTCTTCTCCATTCTGAGTCTATAAATTCCTTCCTCCACCTCACTACAGTCTGAATCAGAATCAATTTGCTCCCAATGGGTTGTTGTGGACTTTTCCACATCAGAATGGCTTGAGGCCTTGTTAATTTTCTTCATGGCCACTGCTGAGGACTTGGTTGCTTCTGCTGAAACAGCTTCCTCTATGGCCTCCTTAAACGTGATCTTAGGTTTCATTAGTAATTTGCTCTGTAAGACCTTATCTTTAAGGCCTAGAACAAACCGATCACGCATGGCCTCTTCTAAGTTGGTAAACTCACAAGCACCCCAATGTCCCTTAAACTTGCCGAAGTCATTAACATTTTCGCTTTCCCCTTGATCCCGACGGTAAAACTCGTGTCTCTTAATGAGGCACGATACTTGTGGGGCGTAATGGGCTCTTAAAGCTTTTCTAAATCAGGCCATTCCATTACCTTCGTCTGCAGCTCCTGCCAATGCCTTCGCCATCTTGAAGACTGCCGGTCCGCAGTGCGTGAGAAATACCGCCCTCTTCGCTTCTCGGAGATGTCGGCAGTCGTTTCCTTCCAAATACATTTGGAGCGATCCGCCTACGATTCCCAGTCTTCTGCCGCCGGATTGAACGGGGCTGGGGGGGTGTTCAGCGCAGCCATCTTGCTCTTCTGCTTGTCTTCCGTGTCGTCTCTTCTTCAGGGGAATCCCATCCTCGTCGCCAGTGTTAAGTTTGCATGAAGAGTCAGACACGAAGAGCTTCAGTGAAGAGTTTATTAAGTGACTACAGCCGAATGGACCCAACCTGGCTGGGATATGGCTGCTACTTATAGCCAGCAGCCGTAGTTGCCAGCCAATCAGAGTGCAGGGTTTTCCCGCACTTTTTAAACCAATCCTATTTGACATTTTACAAGAACAATTCAGACTAAACCAATGACATTCAAACCTACATACATAACAAGTGCAAACAGCACCTTTTCACATATGGTCTCCAGAAATGCAGACAAGTAGTACCTCTAAAATTAGATTATGTAAAATAAGTAGACACTGAAAGTCTTTCAAAATGTCAGTCGCTACAGCTTTGGTCTTTTATACTCCTTTCAGGCTGCAGACTTGGGGTCTTCAGAACTTATTTCCCAAAATACCTTGTCAGTACATAGTATCTCATCAAGAATTTCTTTTTATTAATGCCAGCACAGTACTTTTCATCCTCTTTCTCTTTTAGTTCATGTGAATCTTTTCACCTGTGACTAAGGAATCCCAAAGTAGCATGAAGCAGTCCCTTATTTCCCATAGGGTTCCCATTTTACTTGTAACTTGAAAAGAACACAGCTAGATCAATCATTCACTATTAAAAGGAATAAGTGGATTCTACAACAAAAGTTTACAGCGTGTCCTTAAATCTTGAGTATTTGTTTTTTCATTGTAATAGACAGCCATAAATTTTTCCAATGTACCCCTTTCTCTTTTATTCCACTCTAACCAGGGGGATTTTAAGGGGAGGAGTAAAAAAAAGTCAAGATGGCACTTACAACCATGCAATCACAACAAATCTACAAAAGGTGGGACTTTGATCACATACTTGTCATCATCTTGATTTCTTTTTGACCATTCCACAGGCAGTCTTATCCCCAAATTTCTAATTTTCTTTTTTGACCTAACTTTTGGCATTGTATATTCTGAGGCTACTAAACATTCAATAGTTCAGCTTTTATTTTTGCCACACTTCTTGTATTGTTGGGTTTTTAGTAATTATTTCCTTCTGCTAATATTGAGATTCCCTTCAAGCATGCTAATCCCCAAACCCCAAAAACTTTAACCTTAGACTTTCTACTATTGACCTCACCCCTTTCCTAAGAGGTCTGTAGGGGCGTGCATAAGCACACCAACGTGCCTACCATCCCTGTCCTATTGATTCTTTTATTGTTTCTTTTATTGTTTCTTTTATTTTTCTCATATGTATTCATTTCATGTATTCATAACTATGTTTACCCTTATACTTATTATCTTGTAAGCGATTGACAAATCAAATAAATAAATAAAAAATCTCCTTTTTAATGGGCCTTGTTTGCTGTTGAGTGTTAAAGGGAGCAATTAATGATTAATTTTATTTTTCAGGTTTTATTATGAAACCAAAATAAACAGGAAACAAATCAATGGCTTTTAGAAAAGTAAAATAGGTTTAATTATTTTGATCATCAGAATTTTCCTACTTTCAGTCTTTGGAGGGAGAGTTCAACTGTTGAAATGAATAAACATAATTATGTTTATGCTACCTATTCATTCCTCAGGAGACAATCTTTGCATGAAATATATTATCCCAATCTGCATCTATGCCTCCCTTCCAAATGATTGCTTTCCCCAAAATTCCCTCTAAGGAAATGGATGATAAATCCTAACAGATTTTATATACCCTGAGGCTACCTTTGGAAGAAGGGAGAAAATACTTTTTGCTATCAGACACTAAAGGACAATTTAATCCTGTCTCATACATGGCAATAAGATCAAGGCAAGCAACATGGGGGCAGCAAGCGTTTGGTGGGGGGGCATGTTTGCGCCACTCTTAGGTGCAAGTAGGGAAATATCTATAGTTTGGATTGCTAATACGTAGGTTAATTAAATTACTTTGGGCTTACTAGCTGATCATTTTCTCTATCCTGAGTTTGACATTGGCCCTAAAGCATTACTCATCTACCCCTGGAAATATATTAGATCAATCTTCAATACAGCAAATGCAAGAGTCAGACCATTTTGATGAACTCAGAAGAAAATCTTTTTCCCTTCTTGAATTTAATACACACCAAGGACATTGAAGCTGAGAAGAATGAAGGGTGTTGTGCAGAAAATGGGGGAATTCTGCACTACAGATCTAATTTTAAAGATAGATTGTTTTCAGGATTATGAAGGAAAGGATGTAGACTACACAAGTAGTTCCCCAAGAAAAAAATAAAATCAATACTTAATTCTGGCTGCATTGATTTGTGGTTTGCACACTTTGTCTATTCACTTTGTTATGAGGGGATTTTATGCCCCAAGATTAGCAAGGTCTGGCTTATGGAGGCTATCTCTATTAAATGACAACAAGTGCACTGAAAATAGAAAAATATAGAACCTTTCCTTAAATAAAATGGGCCTTGGTGGTGCAGGCTGTTAATAGCCTAGCACTTAGTTCCAGCTGCCTGTAATTATTGCAGGCTCGAATCCCACCAGGCTCAAGGTTGACTCAGCCTTCCATCCTCTCGGGGTAGGTAAACTGAGGACCCAAGATTGTTGGGGGCAATAAGCTGACTTTGTAAAAATGCTGCTTAGTAATAAGCAGGCATATACAATGGAAGGAAGGCTATTGCTGAGCGCATTGGGTTGTATCCCAAAAATTGTAAGCCGCCCTGAGTCTCCGGAGAAGGGCGGGATATAAATATGAATTTTAAAAATTGTGGATTGAAAAAGAAGCACAAGCCATTAATTGGAAGGGATTTTACCTCTTGCAAATGTAAACATGTCTCTCCTGTTGAGAGAGATGGAGGGAGGGAGGGAGGGAGGGAGGGGAGAGAGGGGGGAGGGAGGGAGAGGGAGAGAGAGAGAGATTGTGCTCTGTTCATTTTTTGCTTTTGCCAGAAAATATTTCATTTGGCGGCCTTCTCTCTGTCTTATTGCAAAATAAGCTGTCTGGGAAGAATTATATATTGCTTGTGTCCTTTCTTCCAGACGCAGTGGGCGGTTTTAGTGCTGTGCTCTCTCAGAACAAATCCCAAATTTTATAGTATGAAGAGAAGTTGAGAAGGATAGTGTGTGTGTGTGTCAGTGGTGGGATTCAAATTTTTTTACTAGCGGTTCTGTGAGCATGGCTTGGTGGGCGTGGCTGGGGAAGGATACTGTAAAATCTCCAGTCAGAGGTGGTATTTGCCGGTTCTCCGAACTACTCAAAATTTCCGCTACCAGTTCTCCAGAACTGGTCAGAACCTGCTGAATACCACCTCTGGTGTGGGTGTGGGAGTGTGATTACAAGAGAATTCAGAAGAAACTTCCTAACAGTGAAAACAATTAACCAGTGGAACAGCTTGCCTTCAGAAGTTGAAGGTGCTTCATTGATGGAGGTTTTTAAGAAGAGAATGGACACCCACCTGTTTGAAATGGTATAAGGTGTCTTGCTTGAGCAGGGGATTGGACTAGAATACCTCCAAAGTCCCTTCCACCTCTAGTCTGATTGAGAAGAGAGAAAGAGGCATCATCGTGGCTTGTTTGCAGTTGCTTAGGATCGCTCTCAACCATTATGCCCCATTTGTCTTTTAATACAGGACAATCAATGTTCCTTGATGGCCCACAAGTTTGCTCTCCTCCAACTTCAAGTAAAATAAAGTTAGGTGTACCAAGACTTCATTAGGTATAATGCTTTAAAATAGGTGTTTTCCCTCACAAAAAATTGCCCAGTTAGAAAAACTAACTTGAATCAGGTAGTCAGTCTGAATGGTGGCAGCCTATCCACATGGATTTTATGAGGAAAAAGGGATTTTTACCACCTTGGATGAAGGCCTCTGCCATGAGACTTGAATGTCATTCAAAGGGGTAGGAAATACTGTATCTTCCATTCAAACTTTCCAAAATGGAAGCAAGCTACATGCCAGTGAAAGAACTGCAAAGATACATGCCTCTTACTCTAAGCTCTACTTTTATAACTTATCTGATCAGTTCACCTTATTGTTTCCAAACTGAATTTAGCCAATGAAGGGGAGCACCTTAACTTAGAAGTAGAAGACCTACATATACATCCCTTCAGTCTCCACTGGAAAGATCTCAGTTGTCTGTTATCAGTCAAAAATGATTTGATGGCACATAATAAACCAATCAATCAAGATTAGCTAAGATATACCCAACTCAAACCCAAAATGTTGGAAGTGTAAACGAGTTGACGGTACCTTTTATCATATGTGGTGGCTGTGCCCCAAGGCCAGGACTTACTGAACTGAAGTTAAAGATTGAATACAAGAAATTATGGGACACCAAATGGAATTCAAACCAGAGCTCTACCTATTGGGGATAATAAAAAAACAATATCCAAAAAACATAAACTATATAATACTACATATATTGACAGCAGCCAGAATAGCTTACGTGCAAATGTGGAAAGAGCATAAGGTCCCAACAGAAGAATTAATTTTACAAAAAATAGCAGACTGTGCAGAAATGGATATGCTCACACTAAAAATAAGGGGAAAAAGAAGAATCTGACTATTACTCAGTTTGGCATACATGGTACATAAGGCTAGAAAAGAGAAATAAGAATGGATAAAAACGTCTGTATAGGAGAAACCTCAAGAAAGTAATACATAGATAGGTAGAAAGTTAAAATAGATAAAGATAGATAATAAATAAGAATTATAAAGAAAGACAAAAACTATTAAGAGTATGTACGAATAGATGATGAAAATATGGATTAATACTGAAGGTAGATGCAATTACTGTTGAAAATGTAGTTAAGATGTGTACTGGTGGAAAACAACAAAAATTATTTGGAAAAAAAATAAACCAATCAATCTGTTGTATTGAAGTGTGTTAGCAGATGCAGAGTCTGGTTCATAGGATTTCATTCTGACCCTATTTCCAGCTACAGTAAGGTATCCTGTTCTGCACAACATAGTTCAAAATGAACAGTGAAAATTTGGAGCTGGTTCAGGGGATGATCGAAGATCTGGAAGCCGTACTTTTTGATGAAAAGTTAAAAGATCTGTGCATGTTTAATTTGCAGAAAAAAACAACCAAAGGAAGATATAACAGCAATATTTAAATATTGGAAGAGTTGTCAAGTAAAATATTGACATATTTTCTTTTTCCAGGATCAGAAACAGTACATTAAAGCTACAAGGAAGGAGATTCAGGTAAGTTATCAGAAAGGACTTTCTGATTACAATTAACCAGTGCAACAGCTTCCCTTCAGAAGTTGTGGGTGCTTCATCACTGGAGAATTTAAAGTAGAAACTGGATAGCCACCTGTCTGAAATGGTATAAGATCTCCTGCTTGAGCAGGGAGTTGGACTAAAAGACCTCCAAGGTCCCTTACAGCTCTATTCTAATGGGTTGATTGGTTGATTGGCATGTGTTGTCAGCCAATGGAACAAGCCACTGCATGAAACTGTGAGTTCTCCTCCACTAGAAGTCTTCAAAGGGAGGCTGAGTGGTAATCAGAGATACTCCAGTGGATCCTGCACTGAGTAGGAGGTAAGACTAGATTACTTCTAAGATACACTCCATAATTAGGGTCATGGAAAAGCCCCTTATCCAAGGCTAACTGTCAAGTGAGGGTAGTACAGGTAGTCTTTGACTTATAACCACAATTGAGCCCAATATTTCTGTTGCCAAGCCAGACACTTGTTAAGTGAGTTTTGCCCCATTTTACAATCTTTCTTGCCACAGTATTTTTATTTATTTATTTATTTTTTATTCATATTTATATCCCGCCCTTCTCTGGAGACTCAGGGCGGCTTACAGTTTTTGGGATACAACCCAATGCGCTCAGCAATAGCCTTCATTCCATTGTATATGCCTGCTTATTACTAAGCGGCATTTTTACAAAGTCAGCTTATTGCCCCCAACAATCTTGGGTCCTCACTTTACCTACCCCGAGAGGATGGAAGGCTGAGTCAACCTTGAGCCTGGTGGGATTCGAGCCTGCAATTATTACAGGCAGCTGGAGCTAAGTGCTAGGCTATTAACAGCCTGCACCACCAAGGCCCTTAGTAAGTCCATCACTGCAGTTTATTATTTATTTATTATTTATTATTTGGACTTGTATGCTGCCCCATCTCCGAAGACTTGAGGTGGCTTACAACTAAAACAACAACAACTATAAATAATTAAAAAAGGATTAAACCAGTGACAAGCCCAATAATAGTTAAAATTTAAAATAGTTTAAGAACCCTCCCCCCCACCAGGGAGGGGTCACAGCCCGGATTGGTCAAACAACCAGGTCTTCAAATCGTGGCGGAAGGTGAGAACGTCAGGGGCCAGGGGGAGCCCCAGGGGTAGTTGAGTTAGTAACAGGGTTGTCAGGTTAATCTGGCTTCCCACTGACTTTGCTGGTCAAAGTTGCAAAAGGTAGAATACATGACCCTGGGTGGGACATGACCCTGGGTGGGACACTGCAACTGTCATAAATATGAACCAATTTCTAAGCATCTGATTTCTAATCATGTGACCCTGGGGAATACTGCAATGGTCATAAGGGTCAAAAACGCCATAAGTCACTTTTTTAGTGCTGTTGTAACTTTGAGCAGTCAAAGCAGTCCGCTCAGATTGATTGTAAGTCAAGGCCTACCTGTACTGGACCTGTAATTCAACTTTGTATTTTTTTTATCTAGAGCAATTATTAAAATCAGTATTGTGTAATGTAGCTTGGATTCTGCATGTTTATAGAAATAAACAACTACAGTATTAGATAATAAACAAAAGAGTTCCTTCAGATGACTCATTGCATTGCTCTCTCTGGGACGCCATCTAGTTTTGGTGCACTAATATTTCACTAATCTCAGCAAGCTCCCTTTCTGATCTATGATCTGGGTCGATTCCATCTTGATTATCTATCCCAGCAACCACATATTATTTCTAATGCATTATCCTAGGAAGTGAGAAGTTTATCACAGGCACTATTGTGTCAGGAAAAAATATGAATTCCTACCTACCTTTATTTATGGAAATCAACGGGAATAGTCAGAGTAATAAGCAGAAGAAATGTTAATTATCCAAATAAATCTATCCTTTGCATATTTTATATTATTATGACTACTGATAAAATTTTTAGAGAGATTGGTTTAAAAACTGAGCTGTTCCATTTGCTGTTGTAACAAAGACGACAATAGGATCAGATCCTTGTGTTTTAATACAAATAAAACTATGACATGGTCTCCAGGCCAGATATTAAATTGGAAAAAAAATTGAGAGAATTACTGCAGGTTGTGATTTACAAACATGCTCTTCATAGGAAGAGCGGAAAAGAAAATGCACTGGCTTTGGTGTTGCTTTTCAATAGGACTAGACCATCAACTAAGGCTCATCTGAACAGAGAAAAACAAACATTTGTGCAGGTGAGTTTGGATGGATAATTAAATCCACCAGTATTTGCCAAAATGTATCTCTACCCCCAGCCCATATGTGATTGGTCAATATTTTCCACTAGTTAGTGAAATTTGATAGGAACGAATAAAAGCAATAGAATCTACGATACCATGGTCTTAACATGGTCTATGTAGCAGAGTTCCTCAATCTTTCCAGATTTGTGGACAGGCCAGTGGGGTAGGGGATGGTTCTGTGTAAAGCAGTGGGCAAACATGCATGTGTGAGCACAGATCCATTTGTGTGACTGGCAGGTGACACACCCACCACTCACATAAATGAAGAGCACCCACCCACCACTTCCATGGCCTGGTTCTGAAGGGCTCAAGGCCTAGTAATGGGCAACAGCCCAGGAGTTGGGGACCACTGATATAGTATGTCATGTCCTACTATAACAGGGGTCCCCAACAGTGGTGGGATTCAAAAAATTTTACTATCGGTTCTGTGGGCATGGCTTGGTGTGCGTGGCAGGGGAAGGATACTGTAAAATCTCCAGTCAGAGGTGGTATTTGCCAGTTTTCTGAACTACTCAAAATTTCTGCTACCAGTTCTCCAGAACTGGTCAGAACCTGCTGAATACCAGCTCTGGGCCACAAACTGGTTTTGGTCCTTGGCCTGTTAGAAACTGAGCAGTACAGCTGGAGCTGAGCAGCAGGCAAGCGAGCAAAACTGAAACCATTCTGTCTCCCCTCTGGTCCCTGAAAAATTTTCTTTCCCAAAACTGGTCTCTGCTGCCAAAAGAGTTGGGGACCATTGTACTGGTCTGAGAGACCACCCTGGGTCAGCACCGTGCCTGTGGCAAAATAGGCGGCGGCAGCGGTGGCGGTGGCAGCAGCAGCAGCAGCAGCAGCAGCAAATGGATTGCCAGTAATTCTCTTTCGGTTCAAGGGCTAGTGAACTTCAGCCAGGGGAACAGTTCAAAAGCAACAGAATAATTCCTTCCCTGCCCATTTGTCCTTACAATGTGTCATGCTGAGAGAACTCAAATCACTGAATCCTTCAGTAAGTTCTATGGGTGTGATAAGATTTTGCCTAGTTCTAGACTAATGCTTTTAGCATTATGCCACTTCGCACTCCCATGGAACACTTAACACATGTTGAGGCCCACCATGTGCCTACATCTCTTCTCTTTTCTTTCCATTCATTTGTCCCTAGTTTGAGGACAAGAGTGGGCACTGCCAGGCAACCCATCTGTCTTATGTTCTCCGTCAGTTACACTTGGGAAGTCTTAAAAGAGTTGTTTTCTTGCCGGGATAAGCTCACTGTGGCAAAACTGCCTGAAACCTACCAATGTTCCAGCTAATCCTGAAAACTTCCATTTTCAAGGAAGCCATCGATATAACAGTAAGAGGTATTGACAGGAAAAGATATTTCATGCTGGAGGAGGAGAACTGCTGCTGCAGAAGAAAGACTGTTCATAGATCCCCTGTCTGACAGATCTGTTTTAATGGATTTCATCTCAGAAATAGCTTTTCAGGTATCTATGCCTCCAGTCAGGAATTATCACAGGTCACAATGATCCAGACACACAGAGAAAACTTTAAGCCTTTAGATTTTAGCAGGGAAATTATGAATGTGCTTAAACCTCTTCTGTGAAAATCAGTGGGACTGAGCAAAAATGTATTTGAATTGTTCTCTTTGAAAAGTACAATTCAAGATTTAGGTCATGTGGATTAGGATTTCTGGGCATTTGTTTATGGGGTAGTAAATGGGACATTCTCCTAACATGAAATGCTTTTGATAAATATTAGAATTGTTCTATGGTCACAGTACATTTTGTTTCACTGAAAAGGCTGTGTTCAAAGTTACCTTCTAAATTGCCTTGTTTCACTGGCACATGCTCTTATCAAACGGTCTGCAGAACTAAAAGTAATAAATCAAAGAATGGACATGTCAAGACTGATACTGTATATTCTCTTTAGCCATTATCATGAGGCATTCTTAACATAAAGAGATGGTAGAAAGGGCCAAAATCACCCAGGTTTGTTTATATTTATAAATCTTGCAAATTTAACTTATGGAATCACAGAACCATCTTTGGAAGAAACCATTTAATCCATTGCATTCAAGCTTTTGCTCTGTGCAGGAATCAAAATCAAACTGTCACAGACAAATGGGTTATCTTCTACTTGAACACATCCAAATGGGAGAACACCACTCTCTACTGCTAAATATTTCAGTAATTTTCCTTCCCAAGATACTTATGATAGAGGGAAAGAGAATAGGAAGAGAAAGACTTGAGTTCTTAAAGTTCTTTACATTTCCAAGGGATTTTGGTGACTCTCAAACATGTTAACAAGGCAGGTGTTGTTATGTCTATAACAACATAGTTGGGTTGACAATATATAAACCACAAATATATATGTTTGTAGCTTTAAGGAACAAGACTGTAATGTATTATACTATGTTATGGTTGGTTGAGTATGCTGCAAGTTGCCATAAGAGGGAGCTAGAGATCATGGTTTAATTCTCTTTCTCTTTCTCACTGATGCTCTCTCTTGATATTGATACTGACTGACTACGGACCAATACTGACTAACTCTGTTTGTTTTGATATTCTGTTGATATCGAAGGTTTATCTGTTGTATTATGGTTTGATATTTGTCTGCTGTAAAAGACGTGAAACTGGTAAGAAGACTTTATAACTGGATATTTCTGGACTGTTAAAAACATGTATGACATGGACTGTTTCTTGGACTGTGCTATTTCTTCAAGTAAACATTAACACAACTTGATTTAACTCTGTGTGGCTGTATATTTATTCATAACTTTTCTCATATACGTTGCCATGTGCATATCCTTGTTATACAAGGATTACTCTGCACTTATCCTAACAGGTGTGTCAATTCATCTGTGTTGAAGCTGCAGTAACAAATTGCCACTTGAAAGAATGTAAGCAGCAGTCACCAAAGTATAAGTGTTTAGAAGCAGGGTTACTGAATTCAGTTAGAATTTTTCCCAAATAACTGATAACTGTGATGAACAATCCTGTAAACATTTACCTCTGAGTAAGTGCCATTGAATACAATGCCACTTACTTCTAAGTAAACATGTTTAGGATCACACTGTTAACAGTTAATGGTTTCAAAATAGAGCATATGGCTACAAATCATCAGGTCCATATACCTTTGCAAACCCAGTACCCCTTAACACTCAAAAATATAATATATGTTTACTAAATAAACACAGAGCATGAAAATGAATTGCAAGAAAAAAATTGAATATTTTTTTAGGAATCGGGATGCTATTGTTATACGAATAACCTGATGGAATGATATTGATGGAAAAGAAGTCTGGGTAACTTTTCAGAAGACAAAGGGATGAAAAGTCTATGTCTAGATATTCAAAGTACTTTTCCAGCTTTGGAAAATGCAATCAATACTTTAAGAAAACATATTGGATATTTATTCCTTTGTGGAATGCAATTGAAAGAATGTCATGCGGATTTATTGGATGTATTTGTAACGCAATTAGTGGCAATACTTTCATGCTCAGAAAACTGTAAAGAAGAGGGAGAAAGAGAAAAATGTGAGATGTTCATTCATTCTCTGGACCATTTTGTTGTTATTTAGTTATACTTTGGAGAACCATGATGTATAATGATGCACAAAATGGTTTACCTAGCCAAAATGTCAAGCAGCAGAAGTAATATCTGTGCACTCAGTAGCAATGAGCAACTATTTCTGGACATTTTATGAGGATTTTTTTAGTGCTGTATCCTTCTCATTTGGGCTGGAGTCTTCCAGATGAGATACTATGGTCAGAGTCTTTATGAGTGGCTCTGTAGCTGGAGACAGCACAGCAGTAGACCTGTACAGCACAGTCATTTATTTATTTATTTATTTTATTATTTATTTAAGGCTGGATTGTCCTTATATTTTAAGGAGCACCTTATACGGGGCTATAGGGCATTTAATTCAATTAGAGATATTCATTTTATGGTGTACAATATCCTAAATATAAATATAGTGTGTAATGTAGGGCTAGATTAAGACACACCATTTTATAAATATTGCATCTACATTCACTTTGCTAATCAAGCTTTCCTTCAATGTTTCATGGAAATTAAGAAAAACCCTGCAAACCACATAAGATTTCTAGAATAATCAACATGGGAGAAAATCAAGGCCAGGGCTCGTTTAAATGCTGATATCTTCAAAAAGAAATTAGTTGATTGCCACACGACATGTTCACACACGAAGCTGCAATGCATTTAAAGCATTGGTCCTCCAACATGGAATCATGCATTATAATGGCTCTAGCTACAAATTATGCCTTCTTCACAGAGAACAAAGCTAATCAACCTAAAGAAAGGAAGAACAGATTTTTTGCTGAGTAGGAAATAAGTCTTGATGATACAGTTAAAGAAGGGAAACAATCATCATCTGGTTTGATGATGGACGTCTCGCTGGCTACAAACCTTCAAATCTGAACACCCACCTGTGCAACTGCTTTATTTTTGCACTTCTTCACTTACAATGATCAAGAAAAGTTGGCTGCAACCTTTGTTACGTATTGACAATTATATGGTATACAAAACCACATGAACAGAAGAGAAGAACAGTTACATCGAAAATTTACCATTGAGAACAAGGGTGTCAAAGTCGCAGCCTGCAGGCTGGATGCATCACACACTAGCCACGCCCACCCCCGGTTTAGCAAAGTGGAAAAAGTTGGGATACATCATGTGATGACAATGTGACACCACGTGTTTGACACCCCTGATTTAGGACCTAGCAGAGGGAAGAGATCTCTAACTGTTATCATAGCTACCTGTTTTCAGACACTCCCATGTAACTTGTTGTCTTTCTCTTGAATGTATGTGTGAACATATTTGTGTACAGACAGAAGTCCTGCTATTTTTAGGTCAAGTCCAGAATTTGTTGATGATTGTGCCACTGTTTCCCTCAAGGCAATATCCAAGGTACACAAGTTATTTTGATAATGTGAGGCAAGAATCTCACAGGCATCTTTCCCTTTCTGCCACAAATTGTCATCACTAGCGTTGCTATTTAACAATAAAACATGCCCTGTCCTATTTTCAAAAGGATTTTGTTGAGATGAATAGGAAGGATTAAAGCTCAGTGGTGGAACTCATTCAAGGTTCTTTCTCTGCAATGTCCTTTTCATGAGACCAAGTACCTGGGTATGAAGGGGGAGGAATTTAACTCTACCTGGACTCTGAAAAGCTTTGTCCATGATGCAGTTTTGGGCTTAACTATCAGAGTTCCTGGCCTGGAGAGTAGGAAGCAACTTCTCCTTCCTTGAATAAATAAAAACTATGGCTTTGAATACAGAAGCCTTTGGACATAGGAGGCTTTGCTGCATTGGGGTTGTCCAGTAGAGGGAGCAGAGATACTACATCCAAATGTATTCAAATCAATGTTGGCGTATGAAAGCACATTCCCAGGGGAAGCACTGGTCCTCCATCATTGGTTTCTTTATCTCTCATCTAGTGGTGATTAAAAGTCTGTGAACCTTTTGAATTTTCTGCATAAATACAACCTGAAACATGGTCTGTTCCCCACCCAGGTCCTGAAACTAGATAAAAAGAACCCAATTAAACAAATTACTCAAAAACATTACACATGTTCATCAGTGTATTGAGTAAAATGAACCAAAGGAACATATAATGTTTATCTAGGATGTGGGTGGAGAACAGATCACGTTTTTGTTCATAGTTGTGCAAACATATTGAAAATTCAAAAGGATTCACAGACTGTTAAGCACTATTGTATATGGATTAATTTGGCCACAAAGGTACTTTTCTCACATCATACAATAAGATAAACCTTAGGTCCTTCCTCCTCTCCAGGAACCAATTGCTTGGTAACAACCAAGACAAACAGCCCTTACAGTAGCATCTTTTTAGCAATATCTTTCTAGATTTCAGTGTCTACTGAAGTCACTGTATACTGGCATAAGAATGAATATGGAGTAATAGCAGATCCGTGAACCCCCTTTAGCAATTCTCGAGGACCAATTCGTTAGCAAAAATGAATGTTTGCAAAAAAACAAAAATCCTTGCCTTGTTTGTACAAGGGACATTGTTCCTAAGGGCTAAAGCAAACACATAAAAAACTTCATCAAAAAAAATCCTCTCTGTTGTGATTCAAAAGCACACAGCTCAGTCATAACAACCCAAGAAAATAAGTAAACTAACTTTTATATATTTTTGATACCTCTAACCTCCCAACCCCCTTCTCCTTCTCTGGAATGCATTTCCTCTTCTTGAGAGTGTACAAGCATTCACTTATCTCCAAGTTGCAACTTTCCAGGTCTACTTTAAAGCATATTACCATTTAATAGAAAAGCAAGATTGACTAATGGAATTAGGAGTGAATTCACACAATGTATTACTTTTTTCTCTATGCTAGCTCCTGCTCCACTGTGAATTGTTGCCATGTAGCCATATAAAATCAGCAAGATCACATTTGATATAAATTAATGTTTATAACATCACAGAATGTTTTAGAAACATTCGCTACCACAATCTAGTAATTTTGAATTACTAGGGTTTAATTTTGTCCCAGGCTGATTTTGAAGGCTGCATTTATAACAAAATTTGATTTTGAACTGTTAGCTATAATGATAAACATTTTCATCCATGTTAAATTGGCAGAAAACTAGTATCTCCTATTGCATTGGTGAAGTTAGTTGTGTCAGCTAATTCCATTACTGTAATTTAAGTAAGCTTCAATGTAATCTTACACATGTTTACATAAAAGGGAATCCTAAAATGTCCAGAGGAACTACTAGTTCTTCAAAGCATCCTGTCTTTCAAAAATATAGATTTTTTTTCTCTTTTTTGTAGCAGCAGCAGCAGAGACTTCTTATGTTGGGAGGGTACATTTTAGGTCTGGAACCCAAAACATTTTGCAACCTCCAAAGCCTACAGATGGCTATCACTAGATCATGGGGATAAAAGTTAGGGTCCTTTGAGGGTTTGGATGAGTTAATTGGGGAAATGAATACATCACGTCTTGTGTTAGGCTTTAAAGAAGTTTATTGCACCCGACTAGTTTCTTATGTGGTCTCTTGGATGAATGATTTTCTGTTAAAGCTTGGCAGGGAGATGTGGTGCTATCTTGGAGTAGTAAAAGTGTGCCCGAGGAACTCTGTGGTCCAAGGACCACAAGTAAGCTCTCTCTGAAGCAGGAGATCCATGGTGTGTGTGTGTCAAGATGGCATCTGTGTATGCATGATTGAAGCCCTTTCCCATGTGAAACAAAGATCAGGGAAGAAAAAAATGAGAAGAATGAGAAAATGAGAACAAGAAAACAATATACAATTGTTCCAATTTTTATTTGCTAAGGCTTAGTTACAGGCTGTATTATAAATGAATAGATAATGCTTTGGAATGACTTAGAGTTTAAAAATTAATGTGTATATACTGTATCTGTAGCACTTTATCAGCTCAAGATGAAGATAGATGTAGTATTAAAAAAAGAAAGATGTATATAATCCTGCAGTTCTACAATGAATTTAGCTTGCTTGCAGTTTTAGAATTAAAAATGACAGATGTGCATACTGGTGAGTTGAACAATAGCTTAGCTATTGGCAGAGACAAAAACTAAATCATTTAGGGAATAAAAACCAAATATATAGATGGAGAATGGAGGAGGGTTGAATTATTTGTGAAAAAGACCTTGTGTTAATAGTTGTACCAGCAATATAATACACCTGTTTTAAGATAAATATTTTTTTTTAGGTTGGATCAACAGAAGTATAATTTTCAAACATAAGAAGTTATCAATCCATTTTATTTTGATTTGGCCAGACCTCACCTCAGCTATTATGTCCATTTCTGGGAACCCTATTTAAAAAAGATCAACCTTATCAGAAAAGATTAGGAAAAAGGCTGCAAGATGATCAAGGAATTAGTAACTAAATAGTAATTAAAGAAATTGAAGGAGCTATGGCTATTTAGCTTGAAAAGAGATGACTGATATCATTCTTCAGAGAAGAGATCACACAGAAAAAAGGTCTAGACCTTTATCATTCCAGAGTGTAGGAGACAGAATAATATCATTAAGTTACAGAAAGGTAAATTCCTCTGAAATGTTGGAAAAAATTTAGCAAGAGCAACTTGGCAGAATAACCAATTACCCACCCTTTATTGATTAGTCAGCTTGGCATGATTTAATTTGCATTCCTGCAGAAAGTATAAATAGGGATCAGGTTCAGGGATTGGATGCTACCAGTTCGGCCCGGTTCTATAGAACTGGTAGCTCTGAAGAGCAGCGGACACCGAACTGGTTCGGTGTCTGCTGCTCTGTTTGGCCCAGCCACCGGGCTCTTGGCTGTCCTTTATTTCCTGCCTTTTCAACCTCAGCTGCTTTGCGTGGCACAGCTGAGGTTGAAAAACCAGGAAAGAAGAGGATTTTCAAATGCTGCTTGTCAGCTGTCCAGGTGGCACAGCTGAGGTTTTTTGGAAATGGTCTACACATGTGTGCAAAACGCACTGTCACCAGGGGTGGGATTCTACCTGCCGTAGAACTGGCAAATCGTGCCCCTGGCTAGCCCTGCCCCACCCCGCCCACTCACTCCTTACCTGGCATGCATGCCATCAAACTTGCCTGCTAAGTTGCTATTTTTCCTTTCCCCCCCCGACTATCAGCTGTTCTGCTGTGCTGGGAGATTTAGATTAGCTAGAAAGCAGGAAACCATTGGATTTCTTGCTTTCTAGCTCATCTGAAAGCAGAGCTGAACCTTCTTCCTTAGGACTGAAGCTTCTATTTTTCAGTGCAGACTCAGGTAGCCAATTGCAGAAAGATAGATCTCTGAATTTATCTGTGAGTCTGTGAGCAACTCAATCTGCCTGCCTGCTTTGCCTGATTTTGGGTAAAAGTTGCTCTTTTTTTATAAAAAAATTCAATATTTACATACATAGTATGTTGTGAGTTAATTTTGAGAGTTTGCTTGCTAGCAAATTTTATGAGTTTGCTTGCAAGCAAATTTTATGTGACAGACTCAGGTAGCCGATTGAAGAAAGATAGATCTCTGAATGAATCTGTGATTCTGTGAGCAACTCAATCTGCCTACCTGCTTTGCCTGATTTTGGGTAAAAGTTGCTCTTTTTTAATAAAAAATGCAATATTTACATAAATATTTATTATATTTACATACAAGCCATGCCCAGCCAGTCACATGACCATCAAGCCATGCCCAGTCAGTGACCCATGCCCAGCCAGTCACATGACCACCAAGCCACACGCACAAATTAGGCCACACCCACAGAACTGGTTGTTAAGAAATTTGAATCTCACCCTTATCAGGTTGGACTCAATAGGCTAAAAGACCTCTTCCAACTTTATCATTCATGCCACTCAGATAGTTAGTATTAACAATTTGAATTATTCAAAGTTATTGTCAGACAAATGCATTTCTTAGAAGCATAATTTTCACTATTTGAATGATATATGTGAAGCTACACAGATTACAGGTACATCAATGGTTTCATTGCACTGGGTGATTTTTGTAAGCTGTGTACCATTGGTTGCCCAAGATGTAGATAACTGAATGTAGCTTATGCCAGTTAATACTTTAAAAGGGGGCATGTGCATGAACACTAAACTGGAAAACAGGACAGAGGAAGAATGGTTGGAAACAATGAAAGAAAGGTGTTTCCTAAAGACCAGGTCCTCTACTTTAGTTCCTCAATCTTTTGATTTATTTGACACTCTAGGAAGGTTTCTCAATAATTGCAAGGTGATTCTATAACTCACCAAATTTTTAATTAAAAATGGTAATTGGTAGAGCATTTTACTCAGAGACCAGGAGTCACATTGTTTTTGAACAAAATTCTCACAAAAGAAAACTTACCCTTTAAAAACTAAATTGCTATCTCTTATCTGTCACAGGCAGGAAATGCTACCAGGTACAACAATAAAGCCTATTTAAAGGATCCCAGGGTGTAATAAGTAGTTTAGTGGAAATGCATTTTCTGCAGTCTAGGGTTTGAAGACTGATAATTTTATCTCAACGATATGCCTAAATAGAGGATATTA
Organism: Naja naja; assembly: GCA_009733165.1. Classification (NCBI taxonomy): domain Eukaryota; kingdom Metazoa; phylum Chordata; class Lepidosauria; order Squamata; family Elapidae; genus Naja; species Naja naja. Next base: position 52,223,647 of record CM019150.1, on the reverse strand, counting down.
TCAGGTAGAGCCAAAAAATAATGGCTTTCTTCAGGTGAATAACCTTTCATCACATTCTCCTCTTGCTTCTCATCACAAAGAAATAAAAAAACTTTTAACTTTCAGCTGAAATTCATGGGATTGCAGCCTAACTTGTGTTGCATAAGGATACCCATGTACCTATGAACATTTCACCCATGACATCTACCAGGTAGCCTCTCCCATCTGATAATGATGATGATAATATGAGAAAACAGGAATATAAGATGCTTCTAGGCAAAACTGCAATCCACAAGCATAAGCTTTACTTTTTTTAAATGAATCTGGATTCTACAGTAGCCCTACATATTATTTAGAAGTGTACCCCTCCAAAAAAAAAACCTCACAAAAGCATACAAGGATGTTCAAGAATATCTGGGAGCTAGTGGAGCTAGTGGGAACCTCAAACAATTGCCTTTCAGTAAATACGTTTGGCCTTGCCAATCATGTCAAGCATTTTTATGGGCACCCAATAAAGAATATTGAAAAAGAACGATGTTGCAACCGGTACTGCTGTGGTAATAAAGAAAAAAAATGGGCTGCTTTTAAGAAAAGCCAGGTGCAGAGAAACGGAAGAATGACCCTTTGAACTTTAAAAGTGCACAGACAGACAATTCCATTGAGCAAGCAAATGATCAAAGAAAGCCGGCTCTGTTGAGTTGTGATTGCACTGATCCTGGGTATTAAAAACATTGGCTCTTCTTAAACTACTCCCATGGTTTAAGGTATTTGCCTCATGTCTGTACCAATTGCATTAACAAAGCAAAAGTGAGAGGGTGGAGGGAAAAAGCAGAAATAGAAAAACCAGAATACTATTTTGAGATGAGGTCATGGCCAAATAGGTAACAGATTTATTGGACAGCACATCATAAGGCATGAGTCTGCTTACTGGCCAGCCAGACTGCTGCCTATGTCTGAAAATGACAGTTCATGCAACCGCTTCTAGTGTTTTGTCCTGCCCTGTGGGGAAAGGACTAGCCAGAAGCACAAAATTGGTCTGGAGCCAGAGTCCCTTTAAGGAGCTTGCCCTGGGCTTCAGGGGACCTAATGCTTAATTTCTTGGCCATGGCTCCAACCCAAGGCACGACCAAACCCTAGTAAAATCCATAAAAATGAATCTGAAATAGCATACAAACTTGAGCATACGTGTATTAACAACATCCAAAGAAGGCAGGGGATTAGAAAGTTTGGCAGTCCAACTGAGCACATGGAAGGCCTTTATTTAAGGCTAGAGGCTTACTCACAGACATGCTGGGGCATTTCAGCCTTTTTCACTGGGACTAACTTCCAGATTCAGTTGTTTCCAATAGTACCCTTTCTGGTTATTCAGCAATGCCAAAGTCATTCCTCCTTTGCTAAGATCTCACCAGATACTGCAAACCAAGGCAGCGGAACTCTCTCCAATAAGTTGTGAAGCAGAGCTTCTCTTGTTATAGATCTATGGAACAACAACTAGATATTTTAGAAAAGAACTGCTGGGACACATGGGAGCCACTCCTATTGCATCTGGAGAACTTGCTAAAGACCTTTTTTTTTTTTAGAGGAGACCTCTGGAGCATTTTCATGAATTCTATCAGATACAGGATATGGACAATTCCTGTGTACAGTCTCTCTGCAAGTTAAAACAGAATAGCTGGAAGTCAGGAAAGGCTGATGAGGAGAAAGCCTGTCAAGAACAACGTAACTCCACTTACTATGCTTGAGTGATTGCTAGGGAAAAAATTTTTTCCCCAGGATGACCCTTGCCATCTGCTGGCAATCACAACACAGGAAAATGGGACTGGAAAACCTGTGATTAATCATACACTATTCTAGAGAGACTACATTAGCTCCTTGCTCTGGAGAATGGAAACATCTGCAGCCATGCCAACAACAAGTTCCCTCATTGCAGCATTTATTCCTGAAGGGCACAGGAGCAAATTGATGCACTATGTACAAAAAGCTATATGTAAATGCACACTTCTCCAAAAAATAGGCAGCAGACCTATTCTCAATGACCATGGCAAAGAAATAGCTATTACTTTAAAATGGTTTGGACTTTGGGTTGTATCTGTTTAGGATGTGCTAAGCCTCATTCTGAAAGAAGGAAATGAAGAGCAGAACTAGGGAAATAAATGTATAGATTCCTCTTCTGACATCACTCAAGCATAAGAGTTTCATTTGCAGAGGTGGTATTCAGCAGGTTCTGACCAGTTCTGGAGAACCGGTAGCAGAAATTTTGAGTAGTTCGGAGAACTGGCAAATACCACCTCTGACTGGCCCTGCCCCCATCTATTCTCTGCTTCCTGAGTCCCAGCTGATTGGCTGGGTCTTCTTTTGTTACCCTGCAAAGGAGAATGGAACTGGAAAGCAGGTTAGTGGGGTGGGGAAAGAATGGGGATTTTACAGAATCCTTCCCCTGCCATGCCCACCAAGCCACGCCGACCAAGCCACACCCACCAAGAAATGCCCACAGAATCAGTAGTAAAAAGTTTTGAATCCCACCACTGGAACAGGGGTGTCAAACTCACGTCATCACAGTGACATCACATGATGCATCAGGACTTTTTCCCACTTTGCTAAACTGGGCGTAGGTGTGGTCTATGCGTGATGCATCCGCCTGCAGCCCAGGAGTTTGACAGCCCTGATTTAGAACAAGGAAGGAACAGAGACTCAAACTTGCATGCAAACTGCCTCTTCATAGTTGAAGCCACTCAACCCAGATGTGCATGGAAAGACTGCAAGTTTTCAGTGGTGACACACAGCTTTGTCCTTTGTGACTGCAGCAACCCATGAAGATATCTACGTGTCTCTTCTGCCTTTCTTTTAGTTCAAGTGCCATCTGTGAGCTCTTCAATATGCTGTCATTGGTCACAACAGTTCTGCAAAATAGGTTAAATTTAGTCAGAGTGACAAGTTCAAGGTCAGCTGAGTGTTTCGTGCTATTTTTATTCATTCTTGGGTGTGCTTTTTTGTTGATATGTCTCTTTTTGACTCTCTTCCAGGGCTGCCTCCTGTTGCATGAGTTCAGTGATTTATGTTTTGATCCATAGGCACCCAGACTAATCTCTGACTTTGATAACATTTTACTTTGACATTAATCCTTAGTGATGTGTACTGTTTTGCTTACCTACCCACATGGTCTTTATTAAAAGAACACATTAAGTTTTACATAGTATTAATCAGCTCAACAGCATGTGGTGGAAAATTGCCTGGTGTCCCAAAGGGAATCAGAGGTGGTAAACCTATAGGTCAGATTAGACCCCCACCAAGCTGAATCATAGCCTTTTTATTGCTTCTGGCAGGAGTAGCAATGGTTTGAAATTAAAGCAGAAGCTGATTCACCAGAGTCCCACCTACTACTAGATATCAGCCCACTTCCAAAAGGGTTTATTTTTCCTTTGTTCTAGGAGCCTGGAATAACACCAAAAATTTCCAAATTAATATACAGGTTACACTTCGCTGGAAAGGGAGTTTTAGTTGTATGCTTTGACTGTTAGCCTCCTTAAATGCTATTCTGGATGCCAAATCTTAGACCATGTTGCTCTTTCAACATGGCGGCCCTTGAGTAATGATGGAATACGTTCTCCCTGAAAAAAAGGCAATGTGAATGTGGAGGAGAAAGTATAAATGTGCCCAGTATTGGGATTCAAAATTTTTTACTACCAGTTCTGTGGGCGTGGCTTGGTGAGCGTGACTAGGGAAGGATACTGTAAAATCTCCAGTCAGAGGTGGTATTTGCTGGTTCTCCGAACTACTCAAAATTTCCACTACCGGTTCTCCAGAACTGGTCAGAACCTGCTGAATACCACCTCTGAACATGCCTGACATAATGGCAACTCTGTTACAGGTATCTTGGAGGATTGTCTAGGTCTGTTTCTGTCTGGGTTCCAATCTGGTTATCGAATGGAATCACAACAATCAACCTTCTGTGAGGCCCTTTCCAAAACCCATTTCCACTTAACCATGACACAAAGATACTCAGGTGACTTCCCCTCACCCCATATTTTATCTCCATGGCATTAATTTTATCTCCAGCACAAGTATGAGAAAGACTTGAGTTTTCTTTATCTTTAACAGTGTTAAAATATTGTTTTCCCATTTGGTCCTTCCGGACTAGCCCTAAGAAGACAGCTTGAATTTGTCTTTAGCTGTTTCAGTTTAAAGTAGTCTTGGCACAGGAATGATCTACAGTGCTTCATTCTTCATCTTGGTGATGATGCAGTCAGGACACATCTCTCCTAAGCTCCTACTGGCCAATTGAAGTGACTAACCTCATTCAAAATGTAATTCAGTGACTTTTCAAAAGCCTGGTAAAGAAAGATCTGATCAAAAGCCTGGTAAATTTCTGGTAAAGAAAGGAGTGGACTCTACTGGTTGCAGCTGGTGCAGAATGCAGCTGCGCGGGCTGTGATGGGGATGTCCCAATACTCCCATGTTATACCCCTCCTGCACGACCTGCATTGGTTGCTGGTTGCCTTCCGGGTGAGATTCAAGGTATTGGTAACAACATACAAAATCCTACATGGCTTGGGTCCGGGGTACTTGCGGGAGTGTCTCCTGCCGGCATCACGCCCCGATTGCCCGGTACACTCCCACAGGCAGGGCCTCCTTGGGGTACCATCGGCCAGACATTGTCGGCTGGCGGTACCCAGGGGTAGGGCCTTCTCTGTGGGAGCACCCACCCTGTGGAACCAGCTCCCCTTGGGCCTTCATTTGGCCCCTGATCTCCGCTCCTTCCACCGTGACCTGAAGACCTGGCTCTTTCAACAGGCCGATCTGGACTGACCAAGGGGGGGAGGGTTTGTTTTAGACTTATTTTAATTCATTTTAATTTTATTATTTTATTAGTATTAGGCTTGTAATTGTTTAATTGTTTTTTAATGTAAATTTTTGTACTGTGTTTTTATTGTTAGATGCCCTGAATCCTTAGGGAGAGAGGGCAGCATACAAGTCTAATAAATTATTAATTATTATTATTACTGATTTATTTAAATTGAAAAAGAAATATATATTTTAGTTCTATCACAAATAAATACACCAAAGTTTTTCTGTTGGTTCTGCTAGAGGCTTTCCATGGCATCACTTTCTATTGCTTCTATTACTTTGGAGGGGGGCAATGTCTTTTCATCTAGAGAAGGGCTGTCAAGCTCCTGGCCTATGGGCCAGATGTATCATACCACGGCCTTGGCCATGGCCATGGCCATGCCTGGTTTAGCAAAGGGGGCAAAAGTCCCAATGTCACATGATGCTGCCGTGATGACTTAAGTTTGACACCCCTGATCTAAAGACTAACAATGCTTCACCTGTTCCATTAAATATTTCTGAATGCTGCTGATTTGTGGCCATTTGCTGCCAGCATTCCTCTTCCATTGCACCACTTACCAAACTGGGATATTTGGTAGGTAGGCTGGACAAGATCTTTATCAATTTCCCTTCTAGCCCAAATGACAGGAAGTCTGGTAATTAAACACTGGTACAAAATAGCCCAAGGGCTAGATTGGATGCGTGGAAGATGAACTGGAATGAAGCAGGAAGATGTTCTCTCATTGTGCTGTATAAGTATCTTTTGTTTATCCATACCTCTCCAGTTCCCCTGATCTGTTAACTAGGCAATTTTTGGACAAAGATCTACTAGACCTCCAGAAGATCTGCATTTAGAAATAGCCCAAGTAACAGGTTTCCAGCACAGAATCCCCCTGCACTGATGACTTGTCATTTGCACAGAACATTTGTTTCAGGCACCTGCAGAAGTCACCCAAGGCCACTGCATCATAGTTTAAGGAGAGTGTGTTTTCCACTATCTGCATATATTGGGTGTGAGGGGGAAATGAAGACAGGGGAATCTAGCAATTGCTGCCTTAAATTATCTCATAATAAAGTTGCGTGGACAGAACCAGTTCCAAGGCTCATTAATGAGGCAAATTATTGCTCAGCTGTCAGGATGGTGCAAATTGTGCTGGTATATTTTTTCTACAGACTCAACTACCAGAGGAATGCCCATTAACATGACCATGAGAAAGAGGCCTTGCTGTGAGAAGCCTTAAGAAATCAACTTATCTGCAGTGCTGTTTAATATTAATGTGTGGTTTACCAGGCCCAAGACAACAGAGTATATTACAGACAGGACTGTGGCAGCAAAACAGAAGTAACCTAATAGTTTTTTCTCTTGAATGCAGCTGATTCCTTGGGAAAGCACAGTCTTCATTGACTCTGCATGCTTAGAAAACAAATATGAGCAAGAGGCGGAAGATCAGAAAAGCTAACAAACATGATGGTATGTTATTTTCCTTGTATTATTACATATTTTCCCCTCTTCTCACCCCAGTAAGTTTGTCACTGTTTGGCCCATACCTAGTTAAGCCCCAACACATTTGAAATTTTATCTATTTGTTAATATCAGAGACTCTTATACTCCCTACATGTGTTTTTTGTTGTTGCTGTTGGCTACAGAATTGCATCATTCTATTCCTGTAAGTCCTAGCAAAGAAATGTTTTTGCAATTGTGCATCTGTGAAGTTTCTACTCCATGTTTTGCTTTTTCCCAGTCAGATTCTTTTGGGTGATTATATTAAGCATTTGTTTTCCATTGCAGGAGCTACATCAGCCTTATGATAGCAGTGGAACAACCTGATTTCAGTCTCTTTTCCTTGGTTTCAGTGCCACTAATTAGCATTAGCTATTCATCATTCTGTATTGCCCACAAAAGCTCTGTCACTATGATGAGTGATTTGGATAAAAGGGAGAAATGCATTGCAAAGATCTCTAGTGAGAGAAGTGCCTCTCTGTTTAGTCTACAAATGCATTTTTCACCCATAGAAATTAATAGCACCCACATACTTATAGGAGAGAAAATAAAGGATTCACATAGTGAATGTGATATCACAATGGTGGCTCAGGCTGTTAATTGCCTGCACTTAAGTTCCAGCTGCCTACAACTGCTGTAGGCTCGAATCCCACCAGGCTCAAGGTTGACTCAGCCTTCCATCCTCTTGGGGTAGGTAAATTGAGGACCCAAGATTGTTGGGGGCAATTAGCTGACCTTGTAAAAATGCCGCTTAGTAATAAGCAGGCATATACAATGGAATGAAGGCTATTGCTGAGCACACTGGGTTGCATCCCAAAAATTGTAAGCTGCCCTGAGTCTCCAGAGAAGGGCGGCATATAAATGTAATTAAAAAAAAAATCACCAGTGAAATCATCTTTGATGACTAAGAACAATTAGCTCTCCTTCCCATCTCATTTCATGGTTAGGTAGAACGCACATTGTCTTTTAAGACATGATTTTATAAGAAAAGCATTTCATCTAAACCTGTATGTACCTTCTGCTCTGTTGACAATATATTCCACATTCACAGGGTATTTCCATACATGGACTTTGCTGTAGTTTAGAATAAACTCTGGACCTGCTTAATCTCACAATGTGGCAGAGAACAAAATCAATTTATAACTGTGTGTGATGTTTCAGGAAACCATTGTTTTCTTTCTAATCCCGTAGAACCTGTTAGCAAGAATTCCCCATTGGCAGGAACTTTGCTTCAGTCTGCCAATGGGGAATGTCTGCCAAGCATTTGATCACCTGATCATGGAGATGCTACAAAGGTTGTAAGTGTGAAAAATGCTCATAAGTCACTTTTTTTTCAGTGCCATTGTAACTTTGAATGGTCACTAAATGAACTGTTGTAAGCCAAGGACTACTTGTGCTTAATATCTTATTGAATAAGATATTTTTGGGTTTCAACACATGTCCTTTGCAAAGAGAAAGACTGGAAAGGGATCATCTGAATCTCCTGTCCTTGAGGCTGTCCTTGGATGCTGTTGCAAGGAGGGGAAAGCACTGCTTTGACAGCTTTGTACATCATCTAAGGCCAACATAAACTGGCTTCACTCATGGTCTGTAGACAAGGCAACATCATCATAACAGCAGAAAAAACTGCATTTTGCAGGCAAAAAATTATGCCATGGTTAAATCTGAGTGGGCTTGGAAAAATGGTGGTCCTGGCAGGCAATATAAGTAAGAAGCAGGTGTTTTAGGCTGCAATTATATTAGTCATTTATCTGTAACCTCCACTGAATGCAATAGATTAGTTATTGTTGAGTAGGTTTGCTATGCTGCTATGCAGAAGCTGTTTATACTGTTTCCTTGTACTGTGTGAATTAATTCACTAAATTGATATGATGAAAATCGGTAAATCATCACAACTTATTTAACTGCCCTATTCTGGGCAAACTGATAAAATGGGAAGGGACGGCAGGCAGAACGTATCTGTCTGCTGCTATTTGTCTAAGGACTCCAATATAAGTCCTGCTTCTGAGTCATATCTGTTTTAAATTATGCATTTGAATTATCTCATATAAGCAGCTTGTGTGAGTAGCATAGGACAAATGCAATCATTCTGCAGTGCAGAAACTGAGAAATGAATATCTAGAAGCCATGCAAGGAACCCACAGTGTATCAGTTAGGTCAGTTAAAATGCAGCTACGCTTCTTGATTTCAGCTGAAAGGATGAATTCAATGTATGCATTCTTTGAAATATGTCAGACCTTCCCCAGTGTGTTGTCTTCTATCAGACCTGCCAACATGGAAACAAAACAATTTTTCTGAAATTTTAAATTCATGCAAAATCCCTTCTAAATACCCAAATGACAATGTCTCACAGTGCTTCTATCAGATGCTGGATTGTTTACTTAGCAAACCTTCAAAGGACAGGACCTTTGAAAGCTGTTGAACAGCTACTTCATTACACCATATGTTTTACCAGTCACAAATGAGACACAGAGAGAAGTCATCAAGACAAGAGGCCTTCTATATCAAAGCACTGAGACAATGATGAGATTTAAGTTGTGATGTGACTAAGGATTCTTTACTTAAGGCCTGGGCTCTAGTTTGGAACCACTTCTGGAGCTGTGCATTCATACAATCTTGACTGGTTTTGAGTGCTGAATTAAAGGGGTGAGGGGTAGGAGGGGCTCTATAGTTTCAAATTGGAGCAAAGCTACTGCATTTTTTGCAATGCTGGAATTCTTATGGGCTTCTGCTGGGTTTTCCCATTAGTAGGAACCTTTTCTTCAACCACCTTCTAGATCCCAGATTTCAGATACCCAAGTAGGTCATTCAATTAAAAAAAAGTCCTGAACAGCTTTCTATCACCTTTTCACAAGAATTGCTTGTCAATTTATTTTCATTTGAATAAACAAATGCAGCAAATGCTAAAAGGAGTGGAGAAGGTCTACAGGTAGACATTGACTTAACAACCACAATCACGACTACAATTTATGTTGTTAAGCAAGGCATTTATTGAGTGACACCCAATTTTATGACCTTTCTTGTCACAATTGTTAAATCACTGGAGTTGTTGAGTGAATCTAGCAGTCATCAAAGAAATCCAGTTTCCACATTTTCTTATCACAAGATGGCTGGGAAGCTCAGGAATGGCAATTACATGACCCTGAGATACTGCAATTATCAGAAATGCAAGTTGGTTGGCGAAGTGCCCAAATTTTGATCATGTGACATGGGGATGCTGCAACTGTTGTAAGTGGGAGCAGAGATCATAAGTCACCTTTTTCAGTGCAGGACTACAATATTTCTCTTTTCATGGAATGGGAATAAGGAACTTTTTGTTTCACCAGATTCCATGACAACTCAGTTTGGGGCTGTGAAGAAGATCACAGATTGATTTCAAGCTGCTTTTAAGGGACTGGCACTGCTACTATGGAAATGTTTAGATCAACAGTCCTGCCATAAAACACCTTTCACCCTTTTTATTTAAATGGAAAAGTCTATAACCAAAATTGCCTTCCTTCCTGCCAGAAGCTATGTTTTCCTAGATAGCTGAATCTAGGAAATTCTCCTCAACCCTCAGTAAATTTAGACGCTGTTTGGAAATGGAGGCACTGCATTCTGTTAAAGTGAAATGGAGCCAGTTCCCTTCACTTGTTATCTGAGAAGCTGCAGATTTGCATAATGACATTGAGGAAGTTCAGAATTATTGGGGCATTTTACATTCTGTGTGAGTTGGTTCCTGGGGCAGAAGCATCTGTCTTGGAGAGGATGAGTGCTGACACAGGAATGCAGACACACTATGAAGAAGAAGAAGGGAGGGGGATATCTAAACTCAAGGTGGAAAGAAGAGGCAATTGAAGAGCAGAAGAGACAAGGAAACATTTCTTAGGTACTTCACAATGTCTATTTAGAGGTGTTGTTTCTTTTGTTGGGTAAAAAAAACATGTTTGTTTTTATGCATGAAAAGAGATGCAGGGGCGTTTCCTTTTTTGCTTATTAGGTGGAGAGGGAAGTATTCCTGGCACTTCAAGAGCTCTCTCCTCATCTTTCTCAAGAGCAACTAGCACAGAGGAGTTGGATGTAGCTCAGTGGTGAAACTGACTTGATTGCTGCAAAAGGTCTTTTGGTCAAGCTGTAGTATCTCTAGTTAAATTGGTCAAGCTGTAGTATCTCTAGTTAAATGGGGGACTGGTAGGAGGTGATGGGAAAATACGTTTATCTTGAGCATCTGGAGAGTTGCTGCTACTGGGTATGGCATTATTGGTCAAGATTGGTGTTTTTCATACTTAGCAACTTTAATATTGGCGAGGGGATTCTGGGAGTTGATCCAGACATCTTAAAATTGCCAGGTTTCCAAAACACTGGCCTGGATAGACCTGAGGTAGCTTCCTGTGATGTTAAAAAGGAAAAGAAATACAATTCCTTTCATAGTTGTGCATTTTCCAACATTGTTTTTCCCAATTTATTTATAGATACAGTAATAAAAAAAGAGAGCAAAAGTTGAGTATTCCCAGTTAACTTGATAGGTGCTTCTGTAGTGTTTTCATTACTTTAGGAAGTACAACCTGACCCTTTGTGGCCCTGACCTTGCTTTTGTTTTCTGATTAAAAATAGACCTCACCTCTCTGGCTTCTGATATTACAATGCATAACTTTGTTTTGCCAGTTTTGTTTTCCTGTAAATAATTCTTCAGGCTGTTTTTTTTTCTTGCTTGAAGGCAGATCATGCACAAGAATAGCATTTTGGATAGACAGCATTTTTGTTTGCAGAATCACAACTAATGCTATTGTAACACTAAGAAGAAAGGTTGTTCCTGCTTCCCCCAAAATATAAATTCATGGTTGTGTTGTCATTCAGAGCTGATCCCATTAGTAAAGATGCTAGCAAATAAAGTCAATGTGTCTGTATTTTGCCTTGATGAAGCACTTTTCCTCTGAAAGGAGTATTAACAGAATAACAGAGTTGGAAGGGACCTTGAAGGTCTTCTATTCTAACTCCCTGCTTAGGCAGGAAACCTGGCCTATACCATTTCAGACAAATGGTTGTCCAACTTCTTCTTATGAACATCCAATGTTGGGGCACCCACAACTTCTGGATGCAAGTCTTTCCACTGATTAATTGTTCTAACTGTCAGGAAATTTCTCCTTAGTTGGTTCTCTCCTTGATTAGTTTACACTGCTTTGTTGAAAATTGAGGAAAGGCAGACCTGCTTTGGCAAGGAATTCAACTTCTGTGTTATCCAGCAAGGTGATGTGACAGCCTGCTCTTTGATTTTGAGGTGCCATTTCAACCTGCAGGTTTGTTTTCAAGTGACAACTGCCCTTGCAGATTTACAGGGCCATAATGATCATTTAGTTTGGGTAATATTAAGGATAAATTCTTCCTACAATTCAAACATTTATTCAGAGGGATTTTTTAAAAAAAACATATGATTTGAGATACCATAAAATTTGGAAATTTGGAAAAACTAGGGCCATCAGATTCCACCCAAAATATCTAAAGGATCCTTGGATGACAGTAGCTCTATGCTACCATCTAGTGGTCCATGAGATATTTTTCAAACTCCAATCCTCATAGCCTTAAAAAGAAGTGAAGTGAGGAGAGTCGGCCATCCATTAGAGATTGAGCAAGGTTGTGAGGGTAGGTTGCAGCTTCTGCATAGATCAAAGGAAGAAGGTGCTGAAAGTCAGCCATCTTGTACTCCTTAAGGTACATGTTGTTCTCAGATTTGGAAAAGAAAAACTAAATATTGTAGAATTATGCTTTCCTTTCCTGGATGGATTGCCCCCAGAAAATGTTTTTCTTTGTAGACAAAGAATGAAGTGCAACTCAACAGGGTGGTAAGTATTCAAAAATATAACAGGAGGTTCCACAAATTGACTCAAGATCCATCCCACCCCTGAAAGGACCTAATGGTACAGACTGCAATGATGACACCATTAAAGCCAGCCTCTTCAACACATTCTTTGGCTCAGTATTTGTAAACAGCAATGGCTCATGCCCAGTATTTCCTAGTCAAACCACAGACAACTACAATAATATAATACATATCAATTTTACAGAAGACAATGTTGAAAAAGCACTATGCAATCTAAAACCATCTCTATCTACTGGACCGGATGGAATATGTGCCTACTTCTTTAAAAAGCTATCCGCTGCCATAGCTGAACCTCTAAGCATAATCTTTGAAAAATCTTTCAGGACCAGCTCCTTGCCAAACCTATGGTCACAAGTCACGGTCATCCCCATCTTCAAAAAGGGAGACCCCAGTCTAGTTGAAAATTACAGACCAATCTCTTTATGCTGCATCACCTGTAAAGTCATGGCATCAATTATTAACCAATCCATTATCCTCCACTTAGAGACAAACAATTTACTCTCTAACAAACAATATAGTTTCAGAAAAAAACTATCCTGTAATCTATAACTCTTACACTGCAAAAACATATTCGATCAGGGCAAAGCAATAGACACAATCTACATAGAATTCTGTAAAGCCTTCGATTCAGTGGTACACGACAAACTACTACTAAAACTAAAATCTTATAGTATCTCTGGACAACTGCATAACTGGATAGAAGCATTCCTGTCAAACAGACAACAAATGGTCAAAATTGGGAGTGTCTTATCAAATTCTGTACCTGTCAACAGTGGTGTCCCCCATGGCAGCTTTCTAGCACCAACTCTCTTTCTACTCTACATAAATGACCTCTGTGATCATATTAAGAGTGACTGCATTCTCTTCGCTGATGATGTAAAGCTATTCAACATCAAAGGCTACTGCTACCCTTCAAAAAGCCCTCGACTATGTATCAGAATGGTCAAACAAATGGCAACTTCAAATCTCAACAAATAAATGCTCTGTCTTACATATTGGCAAACAAAAAAATCAGAAAATAAAATACAAGCTGAATAGTCAAGACCTTGTTGATGATCCAAACTCCGTCAAGGACCTTGGATTACCCATCTCTAATGATCTAAGTGCTAGAGCCCACTGTAACTACATAGCCAAAAAGGCATTAAGAGTTGTTAACCTAATCCTACGTAGCTTTTTCTCTGGTAATATCACACTACTAACTAGGGCATACAAAACATTTGCTAGACCAATACTCGAATACAGCTCATCAGTCTGGAACCCACATCATGTATCTGATATTAACACAGTTGAGAAAGTCCAGAAATATTTCACAAGAAGAGTTCTTCACTCTACTCATTGCAGAATACCTTATGCCACCAGACATGAAATTCTAGACCTAGAAAACCTAGAATTACACCACCTTCAGTCCGATCTAAGTATAGTATATAAAATGATACATTACAATGTCCTTCCGGTCAATGAATACTTCAGCTTCAACCATAACAATACAAGAGCACACAATAGATACAAACTCAAGGTTAACCACACCAAACTTGATTGCAGGAAATATGACTTCAGCAACAGAGTGGTCAATGTCTGGAATACTCTACCTGACTCTGTGGTTTTTTCCCTAAACCCCAAAAACTTTAACTGACTGTCTACTATTGACCTCACCCCTTTCCTAAGAGGTCTGTAGGGGGCGTGCATAAGTGCACTAATGTGCCTACTGTCCCTGTCTTATTGTTTCTTTGATTTTTCTTATATGTATTCATTTCATGTATTCACAACTATGTTTATCCTTATACATATTATCTTGTAAGCGACTGACAAAATAAACAAACAAATAAATAAAATTCATCTCACTGCTATCTTGCAAAATTCAAAGCAAATACAGTAGGCTAAAAAAGGGCAATGCGCATTCTGTTAAAAGCAGAAGAATGGTTTGCAGAATCACAACTTAAGACTTATGGTTAGGATGGATTTTGCACTAAGGGCTGTTGGCCTTTTTTGTATATTCTCTCTGCACTTAGGTAGAAACATGTTTAAATCAAAGACATCTGTATAGAACCATATTTGCAGCTTCTGAATACAGCTTGAAAAGGCTTGTTGGCTTGTTTATTTTTTAAAGAGAAGCAGTCAAGACATTGAAAAAGGCCACTGTCCCTACAGAGCATTACCTGATTTGCATGCAGACAAAAGCCTCTGAATGATATGCCCATTTACTCTGGCAGCTGGGATTCTGCTTTCTGAGAGGAAGGGGGAATTCAGTGACCTTTAAAGGTCCACATTTATTTTGATTTTTAAAGTATGCTTGAAGGACAGGGAGAGAGAAAACTGCAACTGTCGGAGTGAACAGAAAAATGGATCCTTGCCTGCAGTACATCAAGGATTTTTAATTCCAAATCAACAGTTGAAGCAATAAATGATCTGCTGCCCAGTGTTGCATCCTAAATTACACAAATAAAAATAAAGAAACCTGAAGTACCCAGGAGTGGACCTTTGTATAGGACCATCAGCTGTTCAGTTTAATGTCCAAAATAATGCCAAATGTTGGCATTCTTTCATTCTAAATGTTGTGTTGAACTGTGACTTTCGAGCACTCATAAAAACCAGTGTAAATTCTGTATACCAGAATTCTCAGAGAAAGTAAGTTTATGCTATTTTGGGAAGATGAATTGTAAAGTCTGGTACTTGCCTTTGGCCATAAACAATTTGGCCCTACAATTGAGTGCTGGCTGTCTCTTACAATCACTGGAAGTAAGCATAGAAAATCACCTGGAAAAGTATGGTATAAATTATAGCAGATTTTTCCACAGTCATAAAGAGACTGGATGCTAAAAGAATTGAAGCATGTAAATATTAGCATTCTGGAGTTGAATTCCTTATATATCCACTACCTGCTTTTCAAGATTGTACCATCCACCAAATAAATAGGTTAGAATCACTTTGAATATGGAAGAACGTTACAATGAAAAGTGATGAATCACAGGATACATGCTTTTGATCTCATACTTTGAAAACACTTTAGAGTAAAATAAGCAGAAACTAGATAACTATTTGAGCGCTAAGATATAGTATAAATGATGCTAAGTCTAGCTTTCGACTAGGGATGTTAATGTACAGCAGCCTTAAGCTACTGGTGTTTCATGCTGAAACCAGCTGGAAATGAAACCAACTTATAAAAAATGCTATGCAGATTTCAAAGATGCTGGCTGGATGTCTGTTCCCACAGTACCTGATAGATTCCCCTGCTGCTTTACCCTTCCCATCTATCCAGGGAAGCAAGCAATAATTGCTTTTCTTTCCACAGTTCGGTTTTGAGGATGTGGTGTTTCCATTCACACATATAGGTCTTTTGTGTGATCTTCCATGTATGAACTCCATCCTGTTCCATGACACCTGCTGATCTGAGAGGTCCGCCAATGGAACAGCAGAAGACAGAAACACCAGAAGTGTTTAGTCGCTTAGACTAGAACCGGAAAGTACCAAAAGCCTTGTTAATTTACAAGGATGGAAGGATTGCTGTATCATATGCAGCTGCAGATAGGAATAATGAACCTGTGCTTCAAAATATCTCTCAGCAGAGGTATGAAATGATCTATGTCATGCCTGAGACCTGCCTCTCCAAGCCCAGTGAGCGTTAGTTTTTACATGGGCCTGTTCCTCCCCTTGCCCAAAAATGGCCATGAAGGACAGCAACTGGAGAGGAGGGAGCATATTGGTAGGTATGAACAGTCATCAGCAGCAACACAGAGATTACCTAGATCAAATAGAAGCACAGCACTTCAAACATCACTACCAGGTTGTGCTAGAATAAGTTGGAAAACACTCCTTTTGAAACACAGCAGGAAAGCAGCCAGCCTCTGTGTTGTAACGGGGATGAGCTGAATATGATGTGCTTTCAAGCTCCGTTGATACAACTACTAAAGTATTTTCCACCTATGGTTATTAGATTTTACTTTTACTTATTAAACAAGTAACTCTGCACAGAATCTGTATAGGGCCATATAGAAAAAACCTCAGTCAAAGAGGGAATGCAGTAGGGTTGAATGGGATTCTTAGCAAATAGGCCCATCAGATGTCCTGCTCAGTGGTGGGATTCAAATTTTTTTACTACCAGTTCTGTGGGCATGGCTTGGTGGGTGTGGCAGGGGAAGGATACTGTAAAATCTCCAGTCAGAGGTGGTATTTGCCGGTTCTCCGAACAACTCAAAATTTCCGCTACCGGTTCTCCTGAACTGGTCAGAACCTGCTGTATACCACCTCTGGTCCTGCTAAGTTTACAGTGGGGTGTGTGAACCCCATAGAATAATAATGGACTAACCACATCTGAAGATTTCCAATAAGATGAAACTAGTAACAGGGTGCCTCCTGGTAGATCATTATAATGGAAAACACCACACGGCATAAACTCTACAATATATAAAACTCTCTGTTAAGTTTGCATGAAGAGTCAGACGCGAAGAGCTTCAGTGAAGAGTTTATTAAGTGACTACAGCTCGAATGGACCCGAGTTGGCTTGGCTATGGCTGCTTTTTATAGCCAGCAGCCGTAGTTGCCAGCCAATCAGAGTGCAGGGTTTTCCCACACTATTTAAACCAATCCTATTTGACATTTTACAAGAACAATTCAAACTAAACCAATGACATTCAAACCTACATACATAACACCCCTCCCCACTAGGTTCAGTCCATACCAAACCCCAACCTATCTAATGTATTCTTTTAAATAGGTGGGGCTCTTGCGTGTACGTTGAGACCTTCGTGGTTCAGAAGTTTTAACATTCTCACCCAGTGAGAGAGGAAATGTGTCTGCTGATATTTCCCCACTGGGACTTCCTGTGAAAGAAGACCCTGTTTGATTGTTAGAATCTGGTCTCTCCTCCCAACCCATCTCCAGCCCAATGTCAGCACCCAAGTCAGGTAGTGATGTACAATCTTCCACTTCTAAGGATGGATTTTGGCATTGTGACAGGTTTTGGAATGGTTCCTGTCGTAATGGCTCGTTACACCTGGGGTTGATTCTTGCTTGCTGATTTTCCTCCTGTTCCTCCCCTTCCCCCTAGAATTGACATCAGGTGAGGGAACTAGAGAGGAACAAGTGTGATGTTCCTGAGAGAACCTGGATCTAAGTTGATCAATGTGCCTGCTCCAGAGGACTCCATCCTCTGTTTGCACCCTGTAAGAACGAGGGCCTGTGATCTGAGTTATCTCAGCAGGAATCCACAAAGGTTCACCTATAAGGTTCTTAGCATAAACAGAATCACCCACATTAAATGTGCAAACTTTGGAAGTGGAATCTACTGTTGCGTTGGGTGCGTAAGTGGGATGAAGGCGGTCAAGGGAAGACCTAAGTTTCCTACCCATCAACAACTCTGCTGGGGATAAGTTATTAGATGGGTTAGGAGTGATGTGCTGAACACTAAGAAGTTTTTCAACTTTCTCAGTGATGTCCCCAGGACCCAGTTGCTGAAGCTTCTCCTTGGTAAAACGTACCATGCGTTCAGCCCGGCCATTAGCCAAAGGGTGCCCAGGGGCAGTAAGGGCATGTCTGATACCCTGTTGTGCTAAATAGGATTCAAAGTCCTTCTTGTGGCAAGGAAGTGGGCAACGACTCAGTGCATCAGCACGTCCAATGTCCTTGCCAGGCTTGTGGATAAGTTTGTATGAATAAGCAGCAAGAAATTCAGTCCACCTCAGCATTCTTGGTGACAGGATAGTAGGTGTAGGCTTGTCTCCTGCCACAATGCCTAACAAAGGTTTGTGATCTGTAACAATGGTAAATGTTCTCCCATACAGATATTCATGAAATTTCTTAACAGCTGCAACAATTGCCAATGCCTCCTTGTCCAATTGGCTGTAATTCCTCTCTGCTTTGGTCAAAGTGCGAGTAAAATGCAATAGGGGCTTCTCTCCACTGGGAAGCCTGTGGCTCAAACCCCCACTCCAAAGGGGATGCATCACAAGTCAGTACAACAGGTAAATTCTCAGAGAACTGTATGAGTACAGCATCAGACATGATTAGTCTTTTAATACTGTTAAATGCTGATTGTTCCTTCCTGCCCCAGACCCAAACAGACCTTTTGTCAAGTAATCTGTGCAATGGTTCAGCAATGGTTGCCTTCTGAGGTAGGAACATGTGATAAAAGTTAATGAGTCCAAGGAAAGCTTGCAAATCTGTTTTGCATTTAGGTCTAGGGGCTTCTTTGATTGCTTTAACCTTGGCATCTGTAGGGTGGATGCCATGCTTGTCAATCATGTAGCCCAGGAACTCAACCTTGTCAATTTTAAGAGTGCATTTTTCTTCCTTGACTCTTAACCCTGCTTTCCTGAATCTGGTAAGGACTTCTCTGAGCCTTTCTTGTAACTGAGTGTCATTGTCAGCAGAGATTAACACATCATCAAAGTAAGGCACTACCCCTGGCAATCCTTGGAGCATTCTTTCCATAAGGCTTTGAAAGATGCCTGGTGCCACGCTTACTCCAAATTGTAACCTTTTACATTTGAAAGCACCTCTATGAGTCACAATGGTTTGGGCCTCTGCAGTGGCATCATCAACTGTTAGTTGTTGATATGCCTGGGCCAGATCCACTTTGGCAAAGACTGTACCCCTGCCAAGTGAATGTAACAGATGATGCACCACTGGAACTGGATATGCGCTCTGCTGCAGCGCATGGTTCAGTGTCCCCTTATAGTCTCCACAGATTCTTACTGACCCACCAGTCTTGACTGGTGTGACTATGGGTGTCTCCCATCTGGAGTGGTCAGTGGGCTCTAAAACCCCTTGAGCTATTAATTTGTCTAATTGTGCATCAATTTTTTCCTTTAAAGCAAATGGGACCTTCTTTGAGGGACTTTCAAGATTGGTGATTGATGCCAGTCAGATGCCTAGTGTTGCCACGATTGGTCAGATGGTCAAAGCGTTTGGTGTGGCCTTTAAACTTCATGTTGAATTCTCTTGTTCCAACTACTGGAATCTTGTTCCCTTGGTAGTCTTTAAGAGTCAGTACTTGCTTCTGGAAATGTTTCTTCTGAATGTTGGGAAGTAGCCTGTGAATAGTGTCCCATGACACCATAGATAAATAGGAGCCTAAGTCCACTTCCATTTGGCAAGGCCTTCCTTCAATGAATACCTTCACATGTACTTTTCTGCTTCTCAAGGGTGAAGAATGACCAATGGTGACTGTTTGATGAGTTTCATTCTTCCCATTTGCTTCTGAGTTGCCCCATTTTCTCACTGAAGTTGTTGGGCTTGAATTCTTTCTCAGGAAATTTCTTCCTACTAGGTGGAGTTCTGGATGATTTGCAGACTCTTGCTAGGTGACCTCTTTTCTCACAACGTAGGCAGATGGTGTCTAAAACTTGCATTCAGTGCAGGGTGCCCCCCACAGCCTCTGCAATAAAATTCTTGCCTCTTTCTTCCAAGGTCTTTCCTTTTCTTCTCCATTCTGAGTCTATAAATTCCTTCCTCCACCTCACTACAGTCTGAATCAGAATCTATTTGCTTGCAATGGGTTGTTGTGGACTTTTCCACATCAGAATGGCTTGAGCCTTGTTAATTTTCTTCATGGCTGCTGCTGAGGACTTGGTGGCTTCCGCTGAAACAGCTTCCTCTATGGCCTCCTTAAACGTGATCTTAGGTTTCATTAGTAATTTGCTCTGTAAGACCTTATCTTTAAGGCCTAGAACAAACCGATCATGCATGGCCTCTTCTAAGTTGGTAAACTCACAAGCACCCCCAATGTCCCTTAAACTTGCCACAAAGTCGTTAACATTTTCGCTTTCCCCTTGATCCCGACGATAAAATTCGTGTCTCTTAATGAGGCACGATACTTGTGGGTAATGGGCTCTTAAAAGCTTTTCTAAATCAGGCCATTCCATTACCTTCAAGTCTGCAGCTCCCGCCAATGCCTTCGCCATCTTGAAGACTGCCGGACCACAGTGCGTGAGAAATACCGCCCTCTTCCGCTTCTCGGGGAGGTCGGCGAGGTCGTTTCCTTCCAAATACATCTGGAAGCGATCCGCATACAATTCCCAGTCTTCTGCCGCCAGATCGAACGGGCTGGGGGGGGTGTTCAGCGCAGCCATCTCGCTCTTCTGCTTGTCTTCCGTGTCGTCTCTTCTTCAGGGGAATCCCACCCTCGTTGCCAGTGTTAAGTTTGCATGAAGAGTCAGACGTGAAGAGCTTCAGTGAAGAGTTTATTAAGTGACTACAGCTCGAATGGACCCGACTTGGCTGGGCTACGGCTGCTTCTTATAGCCAGCAGCCGTAGTTGCCAGCCAATCAGAGTGCAGGGTTTTCCTGCACTATTTAAACCAATCCTATTTGACATTTTACAAGAACAATTCAAACTAAACCAATGACATTCAAACCTACATACATAACACTCTCCTCATCTTCAAGAGTGTGTGTGTGTGTGTGTGAAAGCATTATATATGGAGGTGTGCCATAATATAACCCATGTTTATCTCTGCTCTGAGTGCTTAAGGGAAGTGAACTGCATTTACCATTCTGCTAGTGGTTGATGCTACTGAATCACAACTTCCTACCAATCCCTGTCCTCACTGGCAGTCATAGTGGGAATGGGGGTGCTGGGAACTGTATTTCACCAAGTCCACAGGTTCTTGCCTCTGCCAAATAAGAATAATCTTCGTTCACTGAGAATATGGGAACAGAAAATGAGTATGTTCAGTCTAATTTCCTTTTTTGTGGGGGATTGTCTTAAACTTGTAACTGTTTTTCTTTAGGATCAGTAAGACGCATATCCATATTCCTCTGACGTCAATGCTTTTTCAGTGTGCAGTTTGATTTCAATACACTTTGTGAGCTGGACACAACCCTCACACTGCAGCAAAAAATTGCTTTGTTTTCAGAAAAAGGCATCACACTTAAGTAAGGGAAATAACCCTAAGCAGCCAGACACAGACATTTGTTTTGCTTTTCTCTGCTCACTCATGTCTGAGTTGTTGCTGACAGATCTGAATTTAGTTGGTATTCTTTCCTCCCCCCCACCTCTCATGTCTTATACACACTTCTACAGGCATTATTATGTATTCCCTGAGCAAGAGAAATTCCAGCTGAAATCCAGACTTTGCAATGACCTTACTTTAAAAAGATCTAGTTTAAAAAAAAAACAAGGAAGAAAAAGAAAATCACAAGCGCCCAAGTCCAGTGGCACTCCCTCCAGCTGCCTTGCAAAATGCCTCCTGAATAACCCTTTTGAAAAAGCTCTAGTTGTTCTGTTGTAATTAATTTGCTATTTTTTTCCAGTCACAAGGGCTAGCTGAAGCAAAAGTTTCCATACCACGAAGCGGCAAACTAATAAGCTCTCCTAAGGAAGCTGAGCTCATGTTTCATCTCCCGCCTCTGCCTGAACAAAATAGCAGGTTTAAATTAACCTGTTTCTGAGCAGGAACAGATATGTAGGCCCTTCCTGGAGCTAGGATTGAGGTCCTGCAAGGTGGAGGGTTAAGCTAGGCAAAGAGAAAGATTTCTGATGTAAAAATCGCCTTTTTATTTTTACATTTCACAGCATGAGAAATACTTCTTACAACTTCATTTATTCCCATGGTTGGGAATACAAGTTAATAGTTGATCTTCAACCAGTGGTACTGCTAGAACCAGGCTTTGGGAACAAAGTCCAATCTTTGCAATCTAAAAATGCTCCAAATAACCACCATAGGCAAGGGAGAGAGACAGCAGCCAACATGCCTAGCAGTTATTCCGGGACAAATAGAGGCATGCCAAGCCAATGGACTGGGTGCTGCTTACCAGAACATCCTTGTTTCCTGTCTATTTTTTAAACATTTTGTTGTCAGGTGGCAGCCAGCTGGACACTTTCACAATCACAGATGCTCATTTTATTGTTACTTTAAAATATATATTATGTTACAACAAAATAGTGCTTATCCCTAGATGACAAGCCCATTTTTAATTTCAGTCCAACATTTGAAATTTCATAGCTGAAGTTCTGTTCATGAAGTGGAATACTGAATGATCAGACTGGCAGAGCCAGTTATTAGATGCTGAGCTACAGAGAGATGCCAAAGTATGTGGGTACATTCTGGAGAAGAAAGCTTTGGGTGTTGTATGCTTTATGTGTTGCACACTTTGTCCTTCATCCTCTATTAGCAAAAAAAAAAACCAGCTAAAAAGCCAAAAAGATTAGGGAATGGAGCAGGAATGAAGAACTCTGGGAATGAAACTTTCTAGTTTAGAGCAAAGGCAGGTAAGATATATGAGATCATGCATAATATGAAAAATATAACAGACCGGTCCACAGCCTGTTAGGAAGTTTGCTGCACAACTGGAGGTGAGCAGCAGGTGAACAAGCAAAACTGGAATCAATCACACACACACGCACACACACACACATACATACATAGGTCCACTGAAAAATTGTCTTCCACAAAGCCGGTCCCTGGCGCTCTCCATTTTGAGTCCTTTAGTGTTTGATATCTCTATAAAGGGAATGTGTTCCTAGAAATTCTCAAGAGCATGGTTCAGACTTCCAACTGTTTCTCATATACATTTCTCATATACATTCATTAAAGTTTAATCACTGACCGAAAGCACATTTTGGTGAACTAAACTGAGATACCAGATATACAACAAATCACTCCCAATTAAATACATTCTTATTGATATACATAAAGAACACTGAATCAGAACATTAACTTATTTAGAGAATATACCATAAAAATTACAACAAATTCTATCTTGATTGTGGCAGAAATAGTATTTCAGTTCAAATCAGAAAATGATGTGATTGCATGACCTCTGTACACTAAATAAACAAACCAGAAAATAAACCATAACTAAAAATCAGGTGGACTCCCTAGTAAGCATTGACTGTGCTCAATTATTATCTTAAAATATTTCATTCTTCAAGAAGGGGTGAGTGCTAACTTTTTACACTTTCTTCAAACTTACAGAAATTCTGGGAAGAGTGGAAAGATAGAACTTTTGAGTTCTGGGACCCTCATTTCTACTTGGGTAAGAACATGAGACTTTCAAAAGAGAGTAGATAGGTGAAAACACAATTGTTGGTCTTGAAATACCGCCTGGAATGTGTCTTGCTGGATTTTTGCCCACTGAAACTCAGGGTTTTCTGGAAGAATGATGAGCTCATTTGTAGTTAACATTGCTAGGTCAGCAGCGTCTTCTTTGTTAGTCTTAGTTAGTCACAGTCCTTGAGCAGTAAGAAAACATATTGACAGAAAATTTGCTGCCTCCATTGTTGATTTCCTTTCTGTTACAGAACAATACTAGCAAATAGTGCTGCTATTAATCACTGACTAAGGACCAGGTTAAGGAAAGGGATTGATGGGTTTCCTTGACTTTATTCCTCCTCTCTCTATATGTAATCTCTCAGTGGATAAACAACTATAGATTTCTCCCAGTGCTAAGGGAGTGTGGGACCCATTCAAATGGATGTTTGGGGTAGCAGGTTTAATCCCCTGTTAAGGCACCCAATTAACTTTAGGATATAGTAAGAGGAATGTGGGGCAAAGTGGGAATGAGAGAACCATACCAAAGTTTCTTACAATCCTCCTCTGCGTGTATTACCTGTCAATCAGGCTACTTTGAACCCACTGAGTAAAGTACTTGTCTGAAAGATTGCTAAAAAAAAATAAAAAGGAGGGTATGATACAAAAGAGGAGATAATGGTACCAAGTGATCTCTAATGCTCCTTGCTATATAGGAGTCATTTTTTCTCTCGATCAGTACCTAAATCAAAACTGAACCCAGTGAGAGTATAAAAACTTAAATTAAAACCCACCCTAGTAGCAAATACAAACCAAACAGAGAGTGGGAGTTAGACTATTCTTGATAAAGTTGCATTCTCCATGAAAGAGTGCATTCTTATACTCCTTAAAGCTCCTTGAAAATCCAGAAGCTCCTTGACCTTCTTTGACTTGGGTGATGTTCTGATATCTACTATGTAATAATTCCTATGGCAACAATTCAACAGTGGCAACAGTTACTTGTAACTTACTTATATCATAGCAAGATACAGAATATTCTACAGAACATTCTTAATGAGGCTATCTTTTAAGAGGGTACAGTAACAATAGCAATAGCACTTAGACTTATATACTGCTTCACAGTGCTTTACAGCCCTCTCTAAGCAGTTTACAGAGTTAGTATATTGTCCCCAACACTCTGGGTCCTCATTTTACTGACCTCGGAAGGTTGAATGGCTGAATCAACCTTGAGCCAGTGAGACTCAAACTGCCGACAACTGGCAGCCAGCCAAAGTAGCCTGCAGTACTGCATTCTAACCACTGGGCCATCAGTAGCTTCATTTGCTACAAAATCGATCAGATCATTATATTGAAAGACTTGCGGAGCTTACCAGGAGTTTTCAGACTGCAACTCTGAGCACTAAGGTCAGTGTAAGGAGGCACTTCTAAAGATGCTCTCAATTGCCAACTACATGGGAGATACTGTAGATTCTTTCTGTCCTTCTCCCAGGCTAGAGATACTTGACTTATGACCACCATTGGGACGAGAATTTCCAACATTAACCAACACAGTCATTAAGTGAGTCATCACATGACCATGCTTGATTTTACAATATTTTGTTGCAATTGTAAAAAAAAAATCATATTTTTTATTAAACAAGTCTAACTTCCTCCATTGACTTTACTTGGATTAGTCAAACCCCATTTCCTCCTCCCGATGTGCACTTTGTTCCCTTCCTTTCCATCTTGATTAATTGAATTTTATTGGAAATTTAAATGTATGGTCCTTATTTACTGTTTTAATATCTTGTATGTCTTAATTGTATGACTGTAAGACACCTAGAGTTACCTCAGAGAGATGAATGGCATAGAAGTTTAATAATAAAATAAATAAAGCTAAATAAAGCTAAAAGCGACCATAGTCATAAATGGAAGGCCAAGTCTTAAGTCACTGTTTTCAGTGGCATTGTAACTTCAAACAATTGTTAGTCAAGGACTAAGTGTATATATAAGCACTCCCTCGGAAGAAACAATTAAATTGTAGACTTTCAACTTTCAGCCAGGAACTGAATTAATATTTCAGGTGTGGTTACAAATTAGCTTATCATTGTGGTATGTTATTTTTGTTTCAACTATTTTGCACAGCTTCATTTGTGTGAGCGGCGGGTGCAGGTGGAGCTGCAAGTGCAAGCTGCACAAATGGAGCTGCAAGTGCCGGCACCTGCCACTGCCGTGACTTGTTGAATAGAATAGAGCTGGAAGGGACCTTGGAGGTCTTCTAGTCCAGTCCCCTGCTCAAGCAGGAGAACCTAAACTATTTCAGATAAGTAGCTGTCCAGTCTCTTAAAAATCTCCAGTGATGGAGCACCCACGATTTCTGAAGACAAGCTATTCCACTGGTTAATTGTCCTCACGGTTAGTTAATTACAGGTTGCTGCTCTCTTTCATTGGTTTCCAACCATTGTTTCTTGGTCCTGCCCTCTGGTGTTTTGTAGAATAATTTGACCCTTTCTTCTTTGGAGCAGCTCCTGAAATACTGGAATACATGCTATTTGGGCTGCAAATAGGCCACGGTCTGGTAGTGGGCCACAGCCCACAGGTTGTGGACCCCTGCAATAAATGCTCTGTAAATGCCAAAGGTACTTAGCCATACTTAGCATAAAACTATCTAAAGCAAGGGTGTTAAACTCAAGGCCTGCAGGTTGGATTTGCCCCATGGGGTGCTTAGATCTAGCCCATGCTGCCACACTGGAAACAGAGAAAGATTGGCCAATGGTGCCTCTGCCAGCAAAAATGCGTGGCCCTACCGAGCTCCGTTTTCTCTGGCAGAAGGTTGCAGGAGGCCGTTGCAGCTGAAAACAGAGTTTAGGAGTCTGTTTTCACTGGCAGATTTCTCAGGCCACCATAGATGCTCCCTGACACAAATAATGTCAAGTTGGCCACACCTACTCTAGCCATGCCCACCCCAGCCCCCAAGGTCAAACACAACCCTGATGTGGCCCTCAGTGAAATCAAGTTTGACACCCCAGATCTAAAGGAAGCACAGATACAGTCAAATTTTGCTTTGGATGCAAAGGATGACATAGTCTTCTCCCTTTGTTGCTGCAGTTCCTTTTGCCTATTCCTCAGGGTAACCATCCTAATTTTGGCGCTCTTTCGTGATCATTTTAATTCTTGTGGAGTAGTAATAGCTAAGACAGAAGTCTGCTGGTGAGGCATTCCTTGTGAAAGGTAGGATATAAATAGGATAAATGAATGAACAAACACAGGATGGTGTTAAAACCGGGAGGGCAGATGACTTAACAAAACAAAGTTCCTGGCGTCTTCCTAAGATTCTCCAGCAAAATGTATTAATGATAGGTTGATCTTTCTAATAACTCTCCTTCCCTCTTTTCACTGCTCCCTTAAGCCACTACTGATATCTTTGGATCTTTTTAAATTCTTGTTTCCCTTTCAGAACAGACTTCTTTCATTCCATATGGGGAACTACTGGATTATTGGAAGTAGTGCTATTTTTACAGATGTCTGCTTTTTATTTTGCTTTGATGCTCCTTTGATGTTATTTGTATTATATTGTTAGAAGTTATACAACATGCTACCCAGAGTTGTAAAGGAGCTGGACAGAATATAAATCTATTAAATAAATAAATGTTCATATCAAATATATACATTTTGGTTTTAATGTGAATCATCTAAAACTAATTGTTCCCTGTACCAATGGTTCCCAAAAGAATCATTGTACACATCCCTAGGCTACACCTACATTCCCCTATTGATTCTTAATGGCATTAACAGTATAGTCTGGTTTTTACCAATTCTCCCTTTGTCTTTCTAGAATTGCATGGGAAAAACAAGATTGAATTTTATCTATTCCAGACTCTCAGTATGGGGTCAAGTTATCACATACTTTTTGGGGGGAGAGATTCTAAAATTAGGAATTTATGACAGTTGTTCCCACTCTGATTTAAAGCACTGATAATCCATAAACTAAATGTCTAGAAACCCCTTAAAAATAGGGATCTGAATGAAAGGTATAGGAGGATGCTTTAAAGTCCCTTGACAAAACAGATGGTGCATCTTGCTTTAGAGAATGTCTCTGAAAGTTTTGTAATGAGGAGCTGAAGTTCATTAATCAGTAACAAGAAAAACCTGCTGTAAGAGTTCATCTTATTTCAATTCTTATTTCGGTTATACAACAAACTTGTTTTTTGTGATTTTAAAAACAGGTTTTCATCAGTGATAATCTGTTTCATTTGCAAAGCCATAAACACAGATTGTTAGTAAAGCTTTGTTATTTAGAGCAGTAGATGGTTCTACTATGCAGATTGTGTGTGTGTGTGTGTGTGAGGGAGGGAGGGAGGGAGAGAGAGAGAGACCCTTTGAAGTCAGCTTTTTACTGGTGACTGCCTGGCTTAGTTCCTGCAATTTTCTTGGCAATTGTTTTTGTTGTTGTTGGAGTTTTTTGGAAGTGGTTTGCCATTACCTCTTTTCTTGGACTGAGAGAAAGTGACTGGCTCCAGGTCACCCAGCTAGCTTCCTAAGGCAAGACTAGAATTCATAGTCTCCTCATTTATAGCCTAGTTCAGGGCTCTCCAACCTTAGCAACTTGAAGACTTGTGGACTTCAACTCCCAGAATTCCTCAGCCAGCTTTGCTTGACCATTACACTAAATTGGCATTGGCTCTCTGGTTCTACAGCGCACTGGCTGTAATGTTCTTGGTGTTTTTTGAGCTTGGCTGTTTTTATGCAGACATTGAGCTACAAATATTGACCTTTATTGAGACTCCCATGCTCACTCCAAAACTGACCATTAAAAAAAACTTCCGAATCTGAAACTTGGAATGCTGCAAACAGGGCTTGTACCTTTTCCTGATAGGCAACAGCCACACTATGGAATTTGGAGAAGAATATAGATGATGAACAGCAGATGCTTTAGTTCCAGTCTGGTACTTCCTGTAGCTAAGATGTATGTACAAGCTCTTCTCCTCCCTGTTGTCACTGAGATGGAAAGAGGCATGTCATGGAAAATCCGTGATCAGAGCACCATTTTTTTTTCTATCTAAACAAGTTACCTGAGGAAGAGAGCTCTGGTTTTCCTTGTAGGATCAAAATTGAAAGAGGGAAGTCTTTGCATTTGTCATCACAGTGCCTCCCTGAAGACAATGCTATTAGACTTGAGATATTAAAAAAGAAGATGGCCACTTTTTCACAAGTATTCCAGTTCCAACTGAAATAGGGTTAATACAGAGCTGAGAAACAGAAGTACTGGAAAGATTAAATATCCCCTGCCACCAAGCTTTTCCATCGTAGGTGTTTACAACAAAAGAAATAAAGTATAGGCAATGATGAAAAATAGTTTTTTAGAGAACTTGATATGGAAGGAGTCATTATTGCCATTTTTTCCCAGCCTTATTAGCATTTCTATCAAATCACTATTGTCAGGGGTTTTGTACTGCTTCAAATCCTATCAAGCCTGATTGGCTGTATGATCACTTTGTACACTGCAAACCTGTAAAACTCAATTCCCTGGAGGCAGTAAAACATGCTTCCCCTTTTTTAAAGTAGTTTTCTCTTCAGCCCACATTGTAGTTTATGTTCCAATTAAATACTATATGTGACAGGAAGTGTAGGAAATATCTGTAGTGAGTGCACACACTGCAGTGCATTCTACACAGGCCTCCCCTTGGAGACCATATGGAAGTTACAGTTGGTTCAAAATGCATCTGCACAAGCAGTAATGGGCACTTCTCATGGTGCTCATGTGCCACCAGCTGTTGGTGAGCTGTTTGGCTTCCAGATGTATTTGAAGGTGCTGCTTGTTACCTTTAAAGCCTTGCATGCTAGAAGGCCTAATAATCTGAGGGACCTTCCTTCTGTTGTTTCAGGCAGAGTGGAGGGCGCCGCAGGTCTCTTCTATTAAATATTGCCTTCCTGTAGAATCTAGGAAATTTGCCATTTACGTCTACCACACTATCCTCTGTAACAGCCCGGCAACTTAAGATGGCACCTACTTTCCTGGAGTTCCAAGAAACCCTTAATATCTGGTTTTGATCTCAGGTTTGAGATTAAAGTTGGGTTCTTTGGGAGGGAGGGACTTTTGCACTGTACTTCAATGTAAGTTTTTAGTCCAGGCTCTTTTAGTCTGTCTGTTTATAATTGTTTTAACTTAGCATTCAGTTCTGTATACCTCCTGGTACAGAGTGGCTACAGTGAATTTAATGAAATAGTAAATGTTGTGGATTATGCATTTTTGTATTTCAGCATTTCAATTTCACATATTTCATTAATAGGAAAGGACAATAATACTAAACAACAAAAAAGTCATTTGGAATCTTGTAGAATAGGTTTTCTTAAATCCTACAAAGCAGAGGTGGTATTCAGCAGGTTCTGACCAGTCCTGGAGAACCGGTAGTGGAAATTTTGAGTAATTCGGAGAACCGGCAAATATCATGTGACTAGCCCCACCCCCATCTATTCTCTGCTTCCTGAGTCCCAGCTGATCGGCTGGGTCTTCTTTTGTTGCCCTGCACAGATGACTGGACCTGGAAAACAGATTAGTGGGGTGAGGAAGGAATGGGATTTTGCAGTAACCTTCCCCCAGGAGTGGGGAGGGAATGGAGATTTTACAGTATCTTTCCCCTGCCACACCCACCAAGTCACACCATACCCACCAAGCCACACCCACAGAACTGGTAGTAAAAAATTTTGAATCCTACCACTGCTACGAAGCTATATTTGGAGAAGGATGCTACTAAAGACGATTTGAATATTGTGATGTCATTGCTTGAATGATGCAAATTATGTAATTGACATTGATTGCCCAACGATGCCAGGATGTTTATGACTCCCCTCCCAAACATCCACACCTGCTGCTCTCCCCTGGATGCCCAAGCGCTTGGCACCTACAGTACAGTATACTACTACATTGTGAGGAAACCCTTTAAGGCTTTTCAAAAGAATTGGATTGAAATAGCCTTTGAAAGGCTACATCTCCAACCCACGAGCAAATTGCAGCTTTATTACTTTTCCAAAGCAATCCATTTCAAAATTGGGCATCATCCAATTCAGGATCATAAACCACATGAAAAAGGATGTGAATCATTATGTTTAAAACCTAGTACAACATTTATAAACATAAATACTATATCATTTGTACTATAGTATAACTTAAACACTTATTTTTCCATAAACAAGTAACTACGTGTACACTTAAATGTTTTTTCCTTATTTTTTTTGACAATATAAGCAATAGTGTTTAGTTGTAAAATACAATATTCCATGCCTGGGGGTGAAATATGTAATGTTTTCCCCTAATGTGCTACATTAAACAAATATACCTCAGTAAGTTTATAGATATTTTAATTATATTATTGTTTTATCAATATCTTGACTAAGATAGCATGGATGCATTACTATTTAGCCAGTGTATACACAATAAAACATGCATATATATATATATATATATATATATATATATATACGGATGATACTTCGAATTGAGAATACTAGCCCTAATCAAAGCTAAAAAAACTCACACACAGACACCCAGCCAACACAATGCTCCTTCACCAGACTCAAACCCAAGCCCACGCCACAGATGAAAGGCAACCACCATCCAGAAACCAGACCATGGCTGCAACACCAGCTGCTACACCCCTCCAACCCCCAAACTAAGCAAACTGACACACGCTATAAACACATAGCCAGACCTCAAACTCGAGCCAAACCAAGGCCCAGAATGCCACATCACAGCCTTCCACCCAGGATACTACATCACAGAACTCAGGAGATCACAACACAAAACATCAGGAGGTTGCAGCACAGACAACGACCCAGGAGATTACAGCACCACACCCAGGACATCACAACAATAGAACTCAGAAGGTCATCACACAGCCCATTACCCAGGTCGTTACAACACAAAAGGCTGAGAGACACACCTCCAGCACCTCAGCCACACAGGGTCTCAGGAAAAAGCCATCCAATCTGCATACATCAACTCCACAAACCAATCAAAAAGTAACAACACATCCAACTCTAGAGTTTAAAAGGGAAAAACAGCCACGATCACACACTTCTCCCAGGAGAACGAAGCTGAAGACACCAGCCTGAAGATGACGGATGAGATTTCAAACGCTGCCAAGGTATTCTCAACCTTACACGGGACAAGACCCGAATACACCAAGACCTACATATATATATACACAAACTAACCATACAGAAAAGGGTATAAGCATGAAGATAAAAAACAGACCAATGATGTCAATAAATACAAAATAAATTCGATATAGTAATATTGAAAATGTTGATGATGTAACACATAATGCCCTGACATTTTAAGAATAGGGTTTGTCTAACATATTATTGGGTTCCCTGCTTGAGCAGGGGGTTGGACTAGAAGTCCTCAAAGGTCCCTTCCAACTCTGTTATTCTGTTATTTTATAAAAGGCACCATCATTGAAAGGCTCTTGTATGATTACCCCTTTTGTTTGTTTTGTTTGGCAACATTACTACAACAGATTAGGGATAGGCAATATGGACAGAGTTTTTTGTTCTTCTTCTTGTTGTTGTTGGCTGATTTTTCTGTCTGGCAGGTGGCACTTTAACTCAGGAAGAGCCCAAAGAAAACTAGTCCATTGTCCCTGGCTGCTCAGCAACAGTGGAGTCTACTATCATCGATCAGCTGCTCTTTAGAAACCACTGGTTCAGCCATCAGGTGTGCTGTCTTTCTGAGCAACTGTGAGATTCATCCTGCCCTGGGATTAGAAAAAGAACATTTTGGACCTGAGTTTTTTTCTTTTTACAAAAAATGCCATGAACAGTCATTTACTTTTTCTGCAGGACAAGAAGGCTGCCTTTCTTGGTGCAGAGGGTGTCAACGACCAGTCAGTATGTTTCTCTCTGCACAGGAATAGTAGCCCAGCGGTCAAGAGTAGTGGCTCAGGGAGGTCATTTATGGGCAAGGAAGAAGCCCTGTATTTGACCCCATCCACAACTACAGGTATGTTCAAAAAGCTTAATATAACCTATACAACAGATCTGCACTCTTGCCATAGTCTATAGATTTTAGCCTGCATGGCATTAAAAAGCATTGCAAATATATTTTACAGTTTTCATTTTATGGTTTTCCCTAACATTTATTTTTACAGGAAATTTTAAAATCACATTCCAAGTGATATCAAAGATGACAGATTACTGAACCTTCTCCCATATGTGTTGAGATTATTAGGTTTGTCCCCAATTATAATGCACACACATATCTTTAGAGGCTGGTATTTCTCATAGAATTGCATTTTCACCTCAATCTTGTCATGTGTTATCTATGAAAGAGAAAAAGGTTGAAGCCACTCAACTTCCGTGACAAGGAGTCAGGGTAATAAGAAATTAAGCACACAGTTGAGTTAAGCAACCATGGGAGTTTTATAGCAGGGTCAGGCAATTGAAAGTAGAAAGTAGAGATTTAGAGATCAAGGACATCCTTCCAGTTAGAATCAGCTGTTGACCCGTTTGCATGACTAGGTGGCAGCCTATTCTTCACAAAGCTAGGTTATCTTTTGGTGAGCTTCCTTGCTTAGCTGTGTTTAGATTACAAAACATTCCTTTGAAATCTCTTCATCTCTTTAATTCTATGAAAAACAATGCCTCTGGTACCATAAATAAGAATAGTTTAATAAACAAAGCAAGAAAATAATCCTTGAAATGAGCATTCTTGTTACCTGCATTTGGTCCTTCACACAATCAAAACCATTTTCTATACAATTCTTCCAATGATGGACAAGCTTCATAAAGCTTGATTTTTGTTTCAAAGCTATGAACAGAGCAGTGTGGCACTCTGAGTTGATAATGGTGCAAACTTCATGGAAAAATATCATTTGTATCCCTCAAAAACTGTATCATGAGTTTTCTTGCCGAAATTCGTGTTTTTAATACCTTCCCTCACGTAAAACTTTGTGATAGTATTCCATGAACTGATACTTCATTTCTGGGTCACAATGATAAAGCCATGTTTTGTTGGCTGTCATGATGCTATAAATAAATATCTTACCTTCAATTTTGTAGCATAACAATAATTGCCTGGAAATTTCAGCTTTCATCTCTGCCATCAGCATGCAAGAAACCCATCTTGCACTAACCTTCTATTATTGAAGAACATCACTAATGTGACCCACATACTCTTACAAAATGCCAAGCTTGACAGCAATTTCCCTTTGAAGGATCCACTGATTGCCCTTAATCAGTTCATCAACTTTTCTCATGTGAAATTGTCAGTTACTATCACAAATTGGCCATTTCATTCTTGATAGTACAAACTAGCTCTTCCTAGTTCACCATCTTTACATTTTTTGGCTCAGTGACATACAGTACTCATATCAACACCATCGCCATAAACAACCTGCATTGGAGAAATGTCTTTGACAGTTGAAAATTCAATTGTGGTGGATAGCTTAAAATGCACTGATGATGTGATGAGTATCATTATAGCCTTCCATTTCATGCACAGCAATACAACCTTTTTTGTATCAGTTTTCCATCAACTAAAGTAAAAGAACAAATGCCAAAGAACACATCAGAGTTTCTAATGGCTCAGTATTGCCATCTGTTGGCAATTTATAGTATTGGCATTAATTTTTATTCAACCCTAATATTTATTGATAGTTAATTTTCCAAGGGAGGTCACTGTCTCGCAGATGGGTGGGTGTGAGTCTCTCCTCCTGAGGCTGGGCCCTGGTGGTCAGTTGGGCCTGTTGCTCGCGTACCTGTCCCACACCTGCATGTCAACAGTTCTCCCAAACTGCTTGATGTTCTCTTGGGAGTGGCGGTGGAATTCCCCAAACTTTTAGTTTTGGGGGATTTCAATCTGCCCTCCCTGGGAGGGACATTGAGTTTGGGCTGGGAGTTCATGGCTTCCATGGCGGCCATGGACCTGACCCAGATAATTCAGGGCCCTACTCATGAGGGGGGAACACGCTCGACCTGATTTTCATCTCAGGGCAGTGGTGTAATGATCTTGGTGGAGGTTCACCAACTAGTCAGCCCCTGTCATGGACTGATCATTATCTCCTATGGCTGGTCTTTCAGCAGGCCATCCCATGCTGCTGGGATGAGGAACCGATTAGATGGTTCCGCCCCAGACGCCTGATGGACCCTGAGAAGTTGCAGATGGTGCTGTGGTTATTTCCCTTACCCACAGCTCGGCTGAGACCTTGGCAGCCGCCTAGCAACAGATGGCCTTGGAGGCTCTCGACCAGGTTGTCCCCTTGTGGCTCCTGACTCGCCGCAGATCCCAGTTAGCTCCTTGGTTTTTGGAGGAGCTCTGGGAGATGAAGCATAGAAGGAGGGGCCTAGAGAGCAGATGGAGGATGAGCTGTGCCGAATCTGACCATGCCCAGCTAAGAGCCTATATTAGGACTTATCTGGTGGTGATGGGGGTGGCGAGGCATGCTTACTTCTCCGCTCTCATTGCATCCGCAGATGATCGCCCAGCCACCTTGTTTAGGGTCACTCATGCCCTCCTACATCGGGAGGTGAGGGAGGACCCTTTACAGGGTAGGGCTGAGGAATTTAGTCAGCATCTGTTGGATAAGGTTGCTCAGATTTGGGCCGGCTTGGACTCCGACTGGCAGGAGTTAGAGGAAGGAGTGACAATGAGTCTGGCCGATACCATCTGGGCTGAATTTGAGCCTGTGTCCTTAGATGAAGTGGACAGGATCATGCGGAGGCTGAGTTCCACCATGTGTTTATTGGACCCGTGTCCCTCCTGGTTGTCCTATGCCTCCAGGGAGGTTACACATGGCTGGCTCCAGGCAGTAGTCAATGCTTCTTTGAGGGAGGGCTTCTTTCCTGCCGCCATCTTGAACAACTTCCGTCCTGTCTTCAACTCCGCTTTTTGGCAAAGGTTGTTGAAAGCGTGCTGGTTCAGCAGCTTCCAATGTTCCTGGAGGAAGCTGATTACCTAGATCCATACCAATCGGGCTTCCGGCCCGGGCACAGCATGGAGACGGCATTGGTTGCACTGGTGGGTGATCTCTGGAGGGCTTGGGACAGGGGTTTTTCCTCTGTCCTAGTCCTATTAGATCTCTCAGCATATGGAAACAATCATATTTTTAATATGGGGTTAGGGTTTAATATTTTGTGTCAACCCAGTCATTTAGTGGCAAAATAAAGTAGCTGAAACAACAGAGGCTAAATCTAAGGCACCACATACAAATTCTACACTGCTCAGTTCTAATGTTCTTTGTCCATCCTCAAGTCTGCATAAAAAATATACTACCATGAAATTTGTTATCCCCTTTACCCCCTGTTCCTATCATTCCCTTCCATCTCCCAGCCACTCTTACTCACCAGACTCTCCTCCAAGAGAACAGGGAATAAAGCCTAACACAATGTATATCCTTGAGGCTGCCATTGGATGGTATAGGAATATGGGAGAATCTCTATTTTAACACCCAAACAGAACCGGAGGATTCTCAGGCTGGGATCAAAGCAATATCATGGGGTCCTGAAGAAGGAAGTGTTTGCCAGGAAAAAGCATTTTTGTGCTATAAGGAGGAGCAAGTGCCAAAAAACTCAAAAGAGCCGGAATAAACTTAGAAACCATGGCAGAAAACAACCAGTTTGTAAAAGATCAGTGACTGATTAAATAACTGTTCATAGAACAGCAGGAGGTTGTGTCAAATGCTTAATTTGAAAGAAATAACAGAATAACAAAACATTTGGAAGGGAGCTCAGAGCAGGGGTGGGATTCAAATTTTTAACAACCGGTTCTGTAGGTGTGGCTTAGGTGGTGGGCGTGGCTCGGTGGTCATGTGACTGAGTGAACATGGCTTGGTGGTAATCTCCGGGTGAGATTCAAGGTGCTGGTGTTAACCTATAAAGCCCTTCATGACATTGGACCGAGGTATTTGCAGGAAACCCTGCTGCCGATAACAGCTTCCCAATGCCCTGTGTGCTCCCACCGGCAGGGCCTGCTCAGGGTGCCATCAGCCAGGCAATGCCGGCTGGCGGCTCCCAGGGGTAGGGCCTTCTCTGTGGGGGCACCCACCCTTTGGGACCAGCTACCCCTGGAGCTCTGGGTGGCCCCTGACCTCCGATCCTTCCACCATGGCCTAAAAATTTGGCTGTTCCAACTAGCCTACCTGGACTGAAGGAGGGGGGAGGGTCTTTTTAGTGGTTTTTAGTGGTTGTTTTTTAAATTTTTAATTGGATTTATGAGATTTCCGGTTTAATTAATTTTTTAATATTTATATTGTATTGTTTTTAGTATTGTAATCCGCCCTGAGTCCTTAGGGAGATAGGGCGGCATATAAATCTCATAAATAAATAAATAAAAATAAATAAATAAATATTATTGGCTGGGTGTGGCCAACTCAATATCACTCACATCGAGGCACGCATCTCCTCCCCTGGCCTCTCATGACTGTGGGGATGCTGCAACAGTCGTAAGTGTGAAAAATGGTCATAAGTCACTTTTTTCAGTGCCATTGTAACTTTAAATAGTCACTCCACACAAGCAAAGTACCAGCAAAGGAGGGGAAAAAAACTCCAGAGACGGTCCTGAGAAAGTCCTGCCAAGAATGTAATAAGGGTTAACAGAGAGGCAGTTTCTGTAAGCAACAACAGAATGTTTCCTTCCTGCCTTCCTTACAGGATTAGGCCAGTAATTTCTTCTAACAACTAGTTCTCTGAACTGCTTAGAATGTTAACAACTGGTTCTAGCCAATAGGTGCGAATTGGTAGAATCCCACCCCTGCCTCAGAAGTCTTCTAATCCAACTCCCTGTTAAAGCAGGAAACCCTATATCATTTCAGACAAATGTTTGTGCAATCTCTTCTTAAAAACCTCCAGTGTTGGAGCACCTACAGCTTTGTGATGCAAGTTGTTCCACTGATTAATTGTTTTATAGGAGCAATTAAAAGGAATGCTCCGATGATCAAGGATTATATAACATAAACATCTTTACCAACAGAGAGAAGCAGTGAAGTCATTAAGCTTTTCTATGTTGAAGGAAATATTGAAAAAGACCCAAATAGATGCCAGATGGAAGTTGTTTGGGAGTAGGGAAAAACTCCCAGTTGTGTGAATGAGTGACAATAAAATGGCAAATGGGATTTGATACAAGAACATGGTTAAAAAGATACAAACTGGAGCCAAAACATCAACAGCCATTTATAGCTTTCAGTGAAAATGTCAGTTCAGTGATACAGGAACAGTGGGGGAAAGGGCTATTTCCACAATTAAAATTGTTTTCAACCAGCATTGTATTGTCTTTATGTAAATATCTGATGTGGTTATATTTGCAATTCAACAAACTGAATAATTTCTCAGAAGGGAGGAAGAGAACATGTGGGAAAGGACAACTAAAAGGTCAGAGAGTTGGAGCACTTTCTTTGCAATAAAACTGTAAAGAGAGCAGACAAGACAAGAGGAGGGCCCCATTGAAAGAAAGCACATAGAGACCTAATTTTCCTTTTTTTTTTTCAAGGTTGGACCTTACTGTCATCCATAGACTTCCATCAGAAATATGTTCAGGACAGAAAAAAGAGTGATCTCTTTTCCCTTTAAGGGGACTCACTTTTTCATTCGTCTTCAGCTAAATATGCTTGGAATCAAGGCAGTAGGAACAAATACAATTTTGTTATTGTGCTGATAAGATGCTGACAATATTCAAGTGTGTTTGAAACACGTAGGTGTCTTTCTTTCTTTTAATCAGGATTGGCAAATTGCCTCCACCCCCAAATACACATGCACAACTTCAACAACACAAACAGTTATCAAATGTGGAGTATAGGTGGGAGAGAAAGGCCTCCCAACTGAAATCACACACAGGGCAAATTGTGTGTGTGTGTGTGTGTGTGTGTGTGTATGTGTATTCAAATATATATCTATACTCCTTATTTTGGTATTAGAGTTTGAATTGAATACACTGCTTGCCTCATGCAAAATCCAGCAGCTTTTCCTTTCCTTTATTCAATCAAATTGATGAAACTGAGCTACT
This sequence comes from Naja naja, assembly GCA_009733165.1. Lineage (NCBI taxonomy): Eukaryota > Metazoa > Chordata > Lepidosauria > Squamata > Elapidae > Naja > Naja naja. Next base: position 52,185,545 of record CM019150.1, on the reverse strand, counting down.
ATAATTGCAGGCCAGACAAAGCATCCCTACTAGTAGAAAGAACCATTCTGACTGACTCCACAGTCCTGTGCTTTGAGCTCCCATTTTTGTCCTTTGGCCACAAATTGAAACAAAAAAGGTAATTTCTTGCATCTGTTACTTTGTAAGTAGAAAATCAGTGAATGTGGAAACATGCAGCTTTATAAAGAGTGAAACACAAAAGGGAAATTAAATATGTGGCAAGAATGATAGTAGATTGAACTAGATATCAACTGATGATAAAATCTGAGCACAAGCTAAAACTTTATAAGGTATTGGTGTTTCTGGAGCACCTTATAAAGCTAGCTCCTGGACTTCATTTTCCATGCCTGGTACAATGCCTCGGATTGGCTATCAGAAAACACAATAGTAACAGAAGGCCAACTCAGCATATTTCACAGATTGAAATTCTATTGCCATTCAGGAAGATGTTGAATGATATGATTTGCATTATCCTGCAATCTTCTGAATAGGATATTCTGGAGGACTACTCTTCACTGCATAATGGGATTTACATGGCTTAAATATTATAGTTAAGTAGCAACTTCCCATCACAATTCTTAGGATCCTTCATATTTGTAGTGCTGCCCACCATTTCTGAATTATGAGAAAATCATGCTAATTTGCTGTCCCAGAAATCAATTTCAATCCATACTCTATTGCCTGTGTTTCTAGTTACTACAGTACAATCACCTGATTTCTCTCCCAGGTAATGGGCAGCAAAAATTTAACATATCATATGTACATTGAGGCTACCCTTGGACAATATCAGAATAAGGAGGAGAATACAAGTTTAATTCTGGCATAGTTTAGGGTTATTTATTTGTGCATTGATTAGATTGGTGACTGCTGAATCCACAACAACCTGGATTCACTGTGACTTACAATCCATATAAAATATAAATCAAGATCATCAACATAAAACATTTATGTAGACCAAGATAAATATGAACATCTGAAATGCTGCCATATCTTTATTGTATATTAAAACATCCATGATAAGCTCAAAATCTTTCAGTAGCTTCAAAAACATTACAGCTGATTCATATAAAAATGAAATTCCAGAAGAAATGCTACAATGGCCAGGAAACTGCCAACGCTTGTTGACTAAGGCAAGTAATTATTGTGGCTTCATTCTAGTGCATTATAAGATTTTTTAAATCTACCCCAGTTGTTTTGAAGTTCTAAAATGCTTCTACCAAGTTTGAGCTAAGGCACCTGTGATGATCCAGAGGGAATGGAACAGTGGTGGGATTCAAATTCTTTTACTACTGGTTCTGTGGGCATGGCTTGGTGGGCGTGGCTTGGTGGGCATGGCAGGGGAAGGATGCTATAAAATCTCCATTCCCACCCCACTCCAGGAGAAGGATATTGTAAAATCTCCATTCCCTCCCCACTCCTAGGGGACGATTACTGCAAAATCCCATTCCCTTCCCACCCAACTAACCTGCTTTTCAGTTCTGTTCTGCTGTGCAGGGCAACAAAAGAAGACCCAGCTAATCAGCTAGGACTTGGGAGGCAGAGGATAGATGGGGGCCAGGCCAGTCAGAGGTGGTATTTGCTGGTTCTCCGAACTACTCAAAATTTCTGCTACCAATTCTGCAGAACTGGTCAGAATCTGCTGAATACCACCTCTGGAATGGAACCAACATGACCTACTGGTCAAGCTGGCCATGAAAGTTTCTTTTCCTTCTTAGGCTACTGTATCAAGAAGTAGAATGATGGGGGAGGAGAAGGGAAAGGAATTATTTTTTATTAATTGAATTTTATTTTTCCCCTTCCTTTCCAAACTTTTAGAAACTTTTAATGTTTTAGTAATGCTGTACTCTGACTACAGAACTTTAATTATTGGGAAAACCAGATATGCTAAAACAACAAAACTTGTTCTGGCACTTACTTTTATTGACTTCTTAAATTAACACCCTGCATTATATGTATTGTATGTATGCATAGTATGATTGTGATGTGGTGTTTGGGGCACTGCTGGAGTAGCTTTCAAATTTCATTGTATTTTGAATGCAGTGACAATAAAGGTATTCTATTCTATTGTATTTCATAAAACTCACTACTAGCAACACACTCATATTAATAGAGGTTGTATCTATTACTAGCTGCCATTTCTAAATCAATGTATGATTGAATATAATTGTAAATATAAATATCCTGGGAGGTGGAAAAGAACAGATTTCCACTGTAGACTTCTACAGTCCACATAGAAAAGGTGTAATTATTATAATTTTTTTTCACTAATGCACAGGACATCAATTGACCAAGAAATGATACTGCATAAAACAATTATAATCTCATCATTATCTGTTCAAGGAGAAAAATCCATTTGAGCCATTTTATGTAAATATAAAATGCATCTGAAAATAGTAACAATGATTTTGGCATGGGCTGGGGTCTAGTGATTATCTTGAGTTAATGGAATCTCTGGATGGATCTTAGTCATTAAAGTCTTTCCAGACAGTCATTAATCCTCAGGAAATGCTCTCTGAATAGGGTAATTGATAATTAATCCAGAGTTTTAACTCAGTTCAGGAGAAACCTTGAAGTCATTATGTTTGTCCATGATGCAAGTAACTCACACACTTCTCACCACTCCATTGAATCACTAGAATTCACTCCACATGAATTAGCTCTTATTAAGGATAGTACCAAAACTTTAACTGGCATTTGTAGCTACAGTACATGTATGCTTACAAGTCAGATATATTGTTGTCATGCAACACTACTGTTGTGGTCACCAATTTGTTTTCAAGTGCAATTTAGGGTGCCAGTTATTTTGCATAAAACTCTATTAAAGTGCTGGTTATTATATATAAAGTGCTACATAGGATTTGTAAAACTATCAGTTCTGGGTAGAATCTTCACAGAATTTTATGCCTGCTGAGATTGGATGGATTATGCCATATGAGAAGAAGAATCTCTCTGGAGATTCTTCTACAGAACAAAATGGACCCTTCTGATATTCTGGAGACTCGTTAAAATCTAGCAGTTCCAGAATCTAGCTCTTAAACCCTGATCACACTGCTCAGAGTGATGTAATATAAATGAATGGTGATGGAAGATATAATTGTACTGCTATAATTACTATACAACAATAATTGTATCGCTTTATATTATTACTTTTTGTTGTGTATATCAGTATTTCTCAACATTGTCAACATTAAGATGTGCAGGCTTTAACTCCTAGAATTCTCCAGCCAGCATGTTGGACTAAAAGTCCACACATCTTAAAATTACCATCTTAAGGTTGAGAAACACTGATATATATTATTTGTGAGTCAAATGTGAATGAGGTAGAAAGTCCCATAAATAAAATAAATGCCTCCTACTGAAACTAATGAAATGGCTATCTCTGGACAATTAAATGGCTACCAATGAAGAATCAGGGTCAGAAATTGAAGCTATCTCTTAAGTTATAAACTGCAAAAGTTTAGTAATAAGCACAGGCAGAATTGCCTAGTGCTCTGAATGACATGTCTTGAAATTGAACTTTCAGAAAGGTAATTGACTGAAAGATTCTGATTTATGCAACCACAAGACTGTATTCAAAAATATAATTATGAAGACTTTTATAAGTGAGACCTTAACATTGGCAGATCAAAGAAGGAGCATGCATGGTGCCCTAGGAAGTTTCTTATTTGCATATGAAAGGGCATACATGATATGCTGTGGGAGTCAGGTATATTAAAATAGTTATTTTAAAAAGCGCCATTTCGTTCCTAAGATACTTACCAAGAGTTCCTCAATGAGAAAAGAATCATAGTGAATAGCCTTCTGCTACAATATTTATCCAAAAGAAAGTTAGCTGTATTTTGATACATTTTTGCTTTACCTTCCAAAGTCATAAAAGCAATCTGAAGGCAAACTGTGTTCATCCTTCCTTATACCCATGGGGGAAAAAAGAAAAGAAAAAGGCTCAGTGCTTTGGCAGTTGGTAAGGTGTTGAAGAGAAGAGGAAAATTGATGAAATAACTTGTTAACTGAAGCCCATTTAAACTGGACTGCTGAGAGGCAGCTGCAAAAGCATCAAGCTAGGTTTTCCTTACAGGAACTGAAGCTCAAAACACAGCAGAAGACCAATGTGGAAACAGAACTACAGGATCATAAAATAGCAACCAGACATTTAGTTTTGCAGTGATTTACACCACACCATAGCTGAGCCTGAAATAAACTGGGTCAGCTTTCCAACACTGCTGATATCATTAGAAGTTTAAAGCCACTTTCAAAATAGTTGGAGAACTCTTTGTAGGGGAGTGCCCTGAATGTGTACTTTCCTTTCATATGGGACAATTCTGAACTCAGCAATTTGGGTAATAGAAACTGTCATGTTTCATATTTGTATGTAAATCAGTAAACATTTGCTGAGGTTAGACGTTTTCTGAAAGTAGAAAGCTGAAAAACCATTGTCTGGGGGTAAGGAAAGGCTAGAGCTGCCATATCAGGATTACAAAAATCTGGATTACTATGTGGTGATGGAAATAGATATTAGCCCTGGCTCTGTTTTGCCACTGAATCTGGATTTTCAAGGCCAAATAGAGTCTTCAGGAAGTTTCTCACAGCAGGGACATTCAGGTTTATTCAGGACCTTTACAGATTATTTTCTGCAAGTTATTCTTTATTACACTTGATTTCACTGCCTGGAATTATGGGAGTTGATATCTAGTTGATCTTACTAGAATGGAGAAAACTGATTTACCTCAGGCGTGAATAAGGTATCTCCTCCATTGCTCTTTTCATCATCACTCAATTTCTGCATCTCCCTCGTTCCCTCAATCAACAAACAGTATATGATATAAAATATAGTATGTTATATTAAATGTATAATATAGTTATAATTTACAATATACAGTTCTCATTTGCTAAACTTCAGCAGGATTTTTCAAACTGGTTTCCAGGAAAGCTTGATGAAATTCTCTAAAACAATTTCTAAAAGACTAACAAAAATAATAATACTGCCATATATTAATTTGCCCAAATGCCTAGTAATATCCTCTTGCGTATTCCTGGAGGCCAGGACACAAAGTTGATTTCCTGGATTTGTTTGGCAAGAAGAGTGAGGGAGATAAATGGAGCTATAAAATGTGCCTGGTGTAGTAAATAAATCCCTGAAGTGAATTGGTGGAAGCAGTATTAAAAATTGCTGTGAAAGGTCAGAACTAGTGTGTGTGGCTTTTCACAAGGTCATAGCCAGTGGTGTTCAAAATTTAACTGGATTAAATATTGGAAATGTGTTTATGAAGCAATTCCTGGAAACCATAATAATTTTTATACTGATAATAGAACTATTACAATGCTAGAAATTGGTAAAAGAGAAGACTCAGTCTCCCAGGAAACCTTGTCCTTGCAATGATTTCTAGATTAATACCATTTCTTGTTACATTGAATGGCATTATCTATCATTGATACACTTGTCCCTGACATCATATTTGAATATTTAATAAATTATTGTGTTTCCATATCAAGAAGTGAGGTGACAGAAAAAAAATTATGTATACCCTAATTCTGCCTTCTGATTGTTACTGTTCTTAAGTACACCAATAATATTCTACTTGCCTTTCTCCTTTTTACAATGACTGATTAGTTCCAATGCTATGATGGGTCATATATCTTAATTTACAGACCATGATTATCTATTTGAAAATACTTTCTGTTAAGTTTGCATGAAGAGTCAGACGCGAGGAGTTCCAGCAAAAGACTTTATTAGTGACTACAGCTCGAATGGATCCGTCCTGGCTTGGCTACGGCTGCTTCTTATAGCCTGCAGCCGTAGCTGCCAGCCAATGGGAGTGCAGGGATTCTTCCCGCACTATTTAAACCAATACCATTTGACATTTTACAAGAACAGTTCAAATAAACCAATAACATTCAAACCTACATACATAACACCCCTCCCCACTAGGTTCAGTCCATACCAAACCCCAACCTATCTAAAGTATTCCTTTAAATAGGTGGGGCTCTTTGTACGTTGAGACCTTCGTGGTTCAGAAGTTTTAACATTCTCACCCAGTGAGAGGGGAAATGTGTCTGCTGACATTTCCCTGTTGGAACTTCCTGTGAAAGGAGACCCTGTTGAATTGTTAGAATCTGGTCTCTCCTCCCAACCCATCTCCATTCCAATGTCAGCACCCAAGTCAGGTAGTGATGTGCAATCTTCCACTTCTAAGGATGGATCTTGGCTTTGTGACAGGGTTCGGGATGGTTCCTGTCACAATGGCTCGTTACACATGGGGTTGATTCCTGTTTGCTGATTTTCCTCCTGTTCCCCCTTCCCCTAGAAGAAACATCAGGTGAGGGACCTAGAGGGAGACAGGGGCGATGTTCTTGAGGGACCCTGGATCTAAGTTGGTCAATGTGCCTGCTCCAGAGAAGGCCATCCTCTGTTTGTACCCTGTAAGAACGAGGGCCTGTGATGTGAGTTATTTCAGCAGGAATCCACAAAGGGTCACCTAGAAGGTTCCTAGCATAGACAGAATCTCCCACACTAAAAGCGAACTTTGGAAGTGGAATCCAGTGGTGCGTTGGGTGCGTAAGTGGGATGGAGGCGGTCAAGGGAAGACCTAAGTTTCTGCCCATCAACAACTCTGCTGGGGACAAGTTAGTTGATGGGCTAGGATGATGTGTTGAACACTAAGAAGCTTTTCAAGCTTCTCAGTGATGTCCCCAGGACCCAGCTGCTGAAGCTTCTCTTTGGTAAAGCGCACCATGCGTTCAGCCCGGCCGTTGGCGAAGGGTGCCCAGGGGCAGTGAGGGCATGTCTGATGCCCTGTTGAGCTAGAAAGGATTCAAAAATGTTAGATGTGAATTGAGGGCCATTGTCAGAGACAAGGATATCTGGTAACCCATGGGTTACAAACAATTTTCTGAGCTGCTTGATAACAGCCTCAGTAGTAGTGGATGTCATTGGAATTACCTCTAGCCATTTGGAGTATGCATCTACTATCACTAGAAAAGTGTGCCCTCTTGTAGGGCCTGCAAAATCAATGTGGATTCTAGACCATGGGCCCCTAGGACATTCCCATTCCTGTGTGGGGGCATGAGGTGGGGCAGGTCTGACTACCTGGCAATTGGGACAAGAGGCTACCCAGTTTTCAACCATTTTGTCAATACCTGGCCACCATACATAACTCCTGGCCAAACCTTTCATCCTTACAATCCCAGGATGACCCTCATGTAACATTTCCAAAACCTCCTTTGCAGTTTTGCAGGAATAACCACCCTGTTACCCCACAAAATACATCCTCTTAATACAGATAATTCAGTTTGCCTGGACTTAAAAGGTTGGGCAAGGTGAGGTAGATCTTGAAGAGGCCAACCTTTCTTAATCCAGCCCATAACAGGTGCCAACACAGCATCTTTGGCAGTTTCTTTGGCAATCTCAGCAGCATGGACTGGAAGCTTAGCAACGGTCTCCAGGAAAAGGTGTGAGTTTCAAGTTCAAAGTCCTCCTTGTGGCAAGGTAGTGGGCAACGACTCAGTGCATCAGCATGTCCAATGTCCTTGCCAGGCCTGTGAATCAGTTTGTAGGAATAGGCTGCAAGAAATTCAGTCCACCTCAGCATTCTTGGTGACAGGATATTAGGTGTAGGTTTGTCTCCTGCCACAATGCCTAGTAAAGGTTTGTGATCTGTCACAATGGTGAATGACCTGCCATACAGATATTCATGAAATTTCTTAACAGCTGCAACAACTGCTAAAGCCTCCTTGTCCAATTGGCTATAATTCCTCTCTGCTTTGGACAGCGTGCAGAGTAAAATGCAATTGGGGCTTCCGTCCATTGGGAAGCCTGTGACTCAAACCCCCCCACTCCAAAAGGGGATGCATCACAAGTCAGAACAACAGGTAAATTCTCAGAGAATTGTATCAACACAGCATCAGACGATTAGTCTCTTAATACTGTTAAATGCTGACTGTTCCTTCCGCCCCAGATCCAAACAGCATTCTTATCAAGTAGGCGATGTAAGGGCTCAGCAATAGATGCTTTGTGAGGTAGAAACATGTGGTAAAGTTAATAAGGCCAAGGAAAGCCTGCAAATCTGCCTTGCATCGAGGTTTAGGGGCTTCATTGATTGCTTTAACCTTGGCATCAGTAGGATGGATGCCATGCTTGTCAATCATATACCCCAGGAACTCAACTCTGTCTGTTTTGAGTGTGCATTTGTCTTCCTTGACTTTTAAACCCGCTTTTCTGAATCTGGTAAGGACTTCTCTGAGTCTTTCTTGAAGCTGAGTGTCATTTTCAGCAGAGATTAATACATCATCAAAATAAGGCACTACCCCTGGCAATCCTTGCAACATTCTTTCCATAAGGCTCTGAAAAATGCCAGGTGCCACGCTTACTCCAAATTGTAGTCTTTTACATTTGAAGGCACCTCTATGGGTCACAATTGTTTGTGCCTCTGCAGTGGCATCATCAACTGTTAATTGTTGATAAGCCTGAGCCAAATCCAGTTTAGCAAATACTGTACCCCTGCCAAGGGAATGGAGCAGATGATGCACAACTGGTACAGGATATGCGCTCTGTTGCAGCGCATGGTTAAGTGTCCCCTTGTAGTCACCACAGATTCTCACTGACCCATCAGCCTTGACTGGTGTGACTATGGGTGTTTCCCATCTGGAGTGGTCAGTAGGCTCTAAAACCCCTTGAGCAATGAGTTTATCTAATTGTGCATCAATTTTTTCCTTTAAAGCAAATGGGACCCTCCTGGGCTTTAAACGAATTGGGGCACCTTGGGGTCTAGGCTGAAAGCAATAGGGGTCCCCATATACTTGCCCAGTCCTTCGCTGAAGACCTCTGGAAACTCAGACTTCAAGGACTCTTCCCAGTCAGAACTGCTCACGTGATGGATGCCAGTCACCTCGATGCCAAGTGGCTTGAACCACTCAAGTCCCAGCAAACTTGGGCGATCCTTGTCCACGATGGTCAGGGGCAAACGCTTTGGTGTGGCCTTTAAACTGCACGTTGACATCTCTCGCTCCAACTACTGGAATCTTGTTCCCTTGGTAGTCTTTGAGAGTCAGTGCTTGCTTCTGGAAATGCTTTTTCTGAATTTTGGGAAAGAGTCTGTGGATGGTGTCCCATGACACCATAGATAAATAAGAGCCTGAGTCCACTTCCATTTGGCAAGGTCTTCCTTCAATAAACACCTTCACATGAACTTTTCTGCTTTTTAAGGGTGAAGAATGACCAATAGTGATTGTTTGGTGTGTTTCACTCTTGCCATTTGCTTCTAAATTTCCCCCATTTTTCAATGAAATTGTTGGGCTTAAAGTCTCTATCAGGGAATTTCTTCCTAGCTGGTGGAGTTCTGGATGATTTGCAGACTCTGGCTATGTGACCCGTTTCTCACAACGTAGGCAAATGGAGTCAAAGAACTTGCAATCAGTGCGGGGTGGCCCCCACAGCCTCTGCAATAGAACCCTTGCCTGTTCTTCCCAGAGTCTTTTCTTTTCTTTTCCATTCTGAGTTTAAAATCCCTCTTCTGCCTCACTGCCATCAGAATCAGAGTCTATTTGTTCAATGGTAGATGTGGATTTATCCCCATCAGAATGGCTTGAGGCCTGGCTTGAAGCCTTGTTAATCTTTTCATGGCCGCTGCTGAGGACTTGGTGGCTTCCGCTGAAACAGCTTCTTCAATGGCCTCTTTAAACGTGATCTTAGGTTTCATTAATAGTTTGCTTTGTAAAACCTTATCCTTAAGGCCTAAAACAAACCGATCACGCATGGCCTCTTCTAAGTTGGTAAAGTCACAAGCACCCCAATGTCCCTTAAACTTGCCACGAAGTCATTAACATTCTCGCTATCCCTTGATCCCGACGGTAAAATTCGTGTCTCTTAATGAGGCACGATACTTGTGGGCGTAATGGGCTCTCAAAAGTCTTTCTAAGTCGGGCCATTCCATTACCTTCAGCTCTGCTGCTCCCGCCAACGCCTTGCCATTTTGAAGACTGCCGGACCGCAGTGCGTGAGAAAGACCGCCTCTTCCGTCTCTCGGGATGCCGGCGAGATCGTTCCCTCCAGGAACATGTGGAAACGATCCGCATACGATTCCCAGTCTTCCGTCGCCGGATCGAACGGTGCTGGGGGTGTTCAGCGCAGCCATCTCGCTCAGTTGCTTGTTCGTCGCGTGTCTTCTCTTCAGGGAAATCCCATCCTCGCGCCAGTGTTAAGTTTGCATGAAGAGTCAGACGCGAGGAGTTCCAGCAAAAGACTTTATTAGTGACTACAGCTCGAATGGACCCGTCCTGGCTTGGCTACGGCTGCTTCTTATAGCCTGCAGCCGTAGCTGCCAGCCAATGGGAGTGCAGGGATTCTTCCCGCACTATTTAAACCAATACCATTTGACATTTTACAAGAACAGTTCAAATAAACCAATAACATTCAAACCTACATACATAACACTTTCTGTTAGAAAACTTGTTTCATCCTCTGGTTTAAAAACACAACCATACCAGGGAAGAACAGAAGCTTTGAAAATGTCCTTTACCAGCATTTAGACAATAAACCAACAGGCACTTGTACTTTTCCAAAACAGAACAACCCCTATCTGCCCACTTTCTTAGCAGTCTGTAATTGCTATATACCATACATGTGGAATTAGAAGTGAGCTGTCTTCACATACAATAAATTAATTGACACAATCTCTTTTTAATGCAATAAAAACCCAACCTCCAGTACTTCTTTCATGATGCAGGGAAAATTGTAGTCACAAGCCAACTACCATGTCCTAATTAAATCCACATCAATTACTAACATTTTTGTGGGTCCAGAATTTCATAGTCAAATTCAACAGAAAACACAAGACTTGACTATAAATTGACTGAATCAGAAGATGCAGTTTTCTCCAACTCATGTAATTGCAGCTCTAGGTGGTATATCAAATAACAAATATCCCCCCTCTCTCTGTCTCTCTGTTTTTCTCCCTCTCCCTCTCTCCCTCTCCCTCCCTCCCTCTCTCTCTCTCTCTCTCTCTCTCACACACACACACACACACTCCAATCCAATCCAATGGAACCAGTTTAAAAGAATATCATCATTGATTGATGGTATCGAAAGCCACTAAGAGATCAAGGAGGATCAGATTTGCATAGGCTAGAAAATGGATGACTATGCATTCCAGTCTCATCTTAGAAACAAAAGACAGATGAATGATCTTGTAACAGATGGAAATTTATCAAGGAGCAATCCAATCTAGAACATAGGAGAAATTTCCTGACAGTGAGAACAATTAACCAATGGAACAGCTTGCCTCCAGAAGTTATGGGTGCTCCATCGCTGAAGATTATAAGAAGAGATTGGACAGCCATTTGTCCAGAATGGTATGGGGTCTCCTGTTTGTACAAGGGGTTAGACTAGAAGATCTCCAACTCTGTTATTGTGTACCTGTTAAGAAAATTGCTTCACTTAAGAAGTTTGTCATAGGCTCCAAGAAAGTCACAGCAGAACTCTGCAAGGGATCGGATTTCAAATATTAGGGAAGCTATGATTATATTAGCAGAGGCATTTTCATTATTCCATTAAGTAAGCAGATTACCCAGTTGCACTTATACATTGTTTAAGATTGTGCCAGAAAAAAACAACCATATAAACAAAATACAAAGCCATTCAATTATTCATTTCATTTTTACCTTCATTCATCTAGCAAGAACTCAAGTTGGTAACCTCCAAATAACAATATAAATGTCTTAGAGAAAGGGTGATTTTGAGCAGTAAAACTTACGCTTCTTAGTTAGGTCAGCAGAAACTGTATGTACAATTGTTGCTTGTAATATACAGTATTTATAGATCATAATAGATAAATGTCAGCTTCAGTGAAAAGGTAAACAGGTACCAAAACTCATACAGAATATTAATTTCAGTGGAACAGTTCAACCCTAACAAACCAGCCTCTATTTCTTTGTGTGCTCTATTCTGACTTGGTAACTAAAGTAAATGTAAGCCGAAAATCTTAGATTTAACCTTTTATTTTATAATTAAGAGAGGTTAATTAGGAGGAGGAGAAAGAAGAGCTAGTTCTATGAAGCGCTTCTTGATCATTTTTCCTTTTAAAAAAATTAAGATGATATGTGGTAGTGAGGAAGCTCACAATTCATAAGTGCTTCTTCTAATTTTTCATTTGTTGTTCAGAACTAAGACCCTGGAACTGTTAGAGAAAAACAGAGTCCAGTCTTTTTCTCTAATATTCTGTTCTTAGCTACTTTTTTTGCTCGATCCCTTCCCATTCTCTTTTTTGATTCTAGAACAGCTCTCCATAGATGGATATTTTCTCATCAAGTCTTCTCTGTTCCTCCAGGAGAGCCTGATAAAGCAGGAACTTGGGTTTGATGGATCTAAAGCAGTGTTTCTCAACCCTGGCAACTTTTAAGATGTGAGCTTCAACTCCCTGAATTCCCCAGCCAAAATATCTAGGCTGGAGAATTCAGGGAGTTCAAGTTCACACATATTAAAGTTGCCAAGATTAAGAAACCCTGATCTAAAGAGATACACATTAAAGATAAAACTCTGAAGTAGCTGTAATTGAAGAGTTGCATTTGGCAGTTTTGGGTAAGGAAGGTGAACTGTAGCACACAATTTTAAATGTGTTGATTTAAATGGATTTTCAAAATCTCACATGAGATTTTGCGGTTCTATAAGTTGGCCTGTCTCCTTTCTTCCCAGCATCCCAAGTTATTTCTTAGCTCCAAGAGAGACTAATATATTCTGAGACTGAGAAATTAGATATCTCCACCAAAACCTTTTGCAGTTAAAGAAACAATCTAATGCAAAATAAATGTTTGACAAGAATGGCTGTAGTATATTTAGGGACATGGAATTAAGGGAGCTTTTGTTTTGTTTATATTTATTGTTATGTATGTATGCAAACTTAACATTTATCTTCCTCCTTTCCAAGTAAAATTTCTCAAGGTATTGGAAAGCAAAAATAAACAGCAATATCACACAACTAAAGAGAATTAACCTTGTTAAGTAAGCAACAGTAGGCCACTGATTTGATTGCTTTTTAAGAGATACCCTGGTAAATTTTTAAAAATCACTATTTATCCAGAAGAAGCAAAAGAAGCCAAGTAGGAACATTATGCCCACTAGATAGATGCTGCAATGATTTTCCATTCCGCAGGCAACCATATGGAATGGCACACCAGATGAATTTATCATATTGCATTTCTAGTCACAAATAGGAATATATGGTAACAATTAGACTCTCTACACAGGGAGAATAACTATAGTACAAAACCATTCTGTTCATTGCAGTGATATGTGGAGCTTATTTCAGGCAAGGATAAGTAATGCATTCAAAGTAGACTTGAATTTTAAGATACTGTGGATATAATCTAATTAAAGTGCTGCTCTCTGTGTCCTGTGGAATGTACAGTACAACAAATATGAAAAGTTTTTCCATGGTGTATAAGGCATCTGAGGAAATCATTGAGAAACAGCATAAATAACTGTCCACTGTTCTTAACTTTCCTTGGCACTTTGCAGATTTTTTTTTGATCATGAACTAACAGCTATACCATACCCTGGGCAACATATATTTTTTCTGTCAAGGGCCCACATCATCATGGCTGAAATTTTGACAAGAACCATATGAGGCAGATATATACATATTTCTACATATTTAGCATTCCTTCTTCTGTTAGCATAGAGAAGCAAATGCATAGAAATATGAAATGGCTTAAGAATAGGGGTGGGATTCTACCAGTTCACACCTATTCACTAGAACCGGTTGTTAACATTCTAAGCAGTTTGGAGAAGAAATTACTGGCCTAATCCTGTAAGGAAGGCAGGAAGGAAACATTCTGGTGTTGCTTACAGAAACTGCCTCTCCATTAATCCTTATTTCATTCTTGGCAGAACTAGACTTCCTGTCTCAGGAACGTCTCTGGAGTTTCTTTCCCCTCTTTTGCTGGTACTTTGCTTGTGTGGAGTGACTATTTAAAGTTACAATGGCACTGAAAAAAGTGACTTATGGCCATTTTTCACACTTACGACTGTTGCAGCATCCCCACAGTCATGAGATGCCAGGGGAGGAGATGCGTACCTCAATGTGAGTGATATTGAGTTGGCCACATCCAGCCAATATCATGACCACCAAGCCATGTCCACCCAGTCACATGACCACCAAGCCACGCCCACCACCTAAGCCACACCCACAGAACCAGTTGTTAAAAAATTTGAATCCCACCCCTGTTTAAGAATCAAAACTTCTCAACTCAGATCAGGAAGGCATATGTGAACTTTTTCTGATTCAATAGACAAGAGGCCAATAAAGTAATATTTCCAGGAGAAATGACTTCACTAATAATTATTGCACAATTTGACATATGAAAGGGCTGTCAGAAGTACTCAAACTTCCATAGTTTTGTTGTAGTCTGCCAGCAGCCTGCGGAGCTGGCAGCAGTGTCGGACAGTGGGGAGAGACATGGGCCAGTTCTGGAGTCTGGGGAGGGCTCAGATGAGGGATCTCCATCTGACACAGAAATTGGGCCAGGGCCATCTGAGAGTTATGTGCTGATTCTGGAGCCTCCAGAATGTGACATCAGCAAGGCAGAAGAACAGGGGGAGCCTGTTCCCATTGTGCACTTGCGCAGAGCTGTCAGAAAGCAAGAAAAGTTATGACAAAAGGGGCAACTTGGGAGTAAGAGCTTGGAGATGATTGACCACTCCCATAAGACATAAAGGAGGAGCAAAGGGACATGACCCTTTGCAGGGACATGAGCCTTTGCAGGAAGCAACTTTGTTCGTTCTGGTCAGTTTAAATCTGAAGCTCTCTGTTGACTTTGTGCTCCGTTTGGCCTTGTACAGCTAATTGGCAATTTAGTCATTGGCAGCATTTCAAGGGAGATAAAGGTGAGTACTTATCAGCCTTATCCCGAAAGACTGTGGCAGACTTCTATTGGACTAGTCATAAACTGTTTGGGACTCATTACAGGCTGTGAATGCATATAATTCACAGACATTGAAATAATTTTTAAAAAGGGTTTTGGGAACAGTGTGTGATAGTTACTGTCTCAGGAAGCCTTGGTCAGAACAAGTTTGCTGTATAATTTTCAGCTTTTGTACCATGGAAAAGCTCCTTTGGGAGAATAGTCTGGCACTCTACTGATAGCCTTACAAAAACGATTAGATTCCAGAAGCATTTTGGACTGGATAGTCACCATTGTGCCTATTATTTTAAGCTTGGCGTCTTATGTTATTGGACCTTATGATTTTATTTCTGTGTTTATTAATCTAAACCCCCAGAAGTAATTTTCAGAATCCAGCTGAGATAAGCACAATAAATATATTTTAACTGTATCTTCCTATAATTGAGCTAGTAGTTACTTAGCACACTGAGTTCCAATTGTCTTTAAAAGCCATAGAAGAAGAGCTGGCTCAAGGTATTTTCTTGCCTACAGTTAAGGACAAAAAGGCACTCTACCTCACTACCAATATAGTATTAAACTCATCAAGAACAACAGAGGAATCTCACTTCAACACTGTGAGTAAACTTTATTATCCATTATAGATGATGGTAGCAGCTTAGCTTAGAAGCCTCAGAGCAAATGGGAAACTGTGCCTACTGATCTTGTAAGAATGTTTTCTTTTTTATTGCCAGCTATCTTGTGTACTACATGGAGAGAAAAGGGGGTATAAAAGAAAACAAAAAACAATGAAGTAATTTGCTGCTTGAGATACAAGCTTCATTCTCCCTAATGGAAGACCCAGATCTGCTATTGGCCAACATTAGAGGGAATGGTCTAA
Organism: Naja naja; assembly: GCA_009733165.1. Taxonomy (NCBI): domain Eukaryota; kingdom Metazoa; phylum Chordata; class Lepidosauria; order Squamata; family Elapidae; genus Naja; species Naja naja. The sequence continues at coordinate 52,169,779 of CM019150.1, read as the reverse complement.
ACCAGTGGTCACCAACCGGTGGGCCGTGGTCCACTGGTTGTCCATGAGAAAATTTTGGTGGTCTGCAGAGAATGGTCACCTCAGAGCATCCCCCAAAGCAATTAATCCAGGCTGCGCAAGAACAGAAGGCTGCACTGCCCACATGGCCCACGGGAACCCTCCCAGCCCACCCACTCCTTACCTGGCAAACTTGCCTGCTAAGTTGCTATTTTTCCTTTTTTTCCAACCATCAGATGTTCTGCTGTGCAGGGAGATTTAGATTAGCTAGAAAGCAGGAAATCGTTGGATTTCTTGCTTTCTAGCTAATCTTTAGATCTTCAGCTCTGCTTTAAGCAGAGCCAAACCTCCCTTATGACTGAAGGTTCTATTATTCAGTTGCAGACTCAGCTAGCCAATGCCAGATAAATAGATCTCTGAATGAATCTGTGATTCTGTGAGCAACTCAATCTGCCTGCCAGCTTTGCCTGATTTTGGGTAAAAGTTGCTCTTTTTTATTAAAAAATTCAATATTTACATAAATATTTACAATATTTACATACAAGCCATGCCCAGCCAGTCACATGACCACCAAGCCACATGCACAAATTAGGCCATGCCCACTGAACTGGTTGTTAAGAAATTTGAATTCCACCCCTTTCCTCTGTGTGTGTGTGAGAGAGAGAGAGAGGGAGAGAGAGGGAGAGGGAGAGGTTAGATCAGATCTCTCTTTCTCTCTCCCACCAATGTCAGCAAGCCACGATCAGTCAAAATTCATATTAGTGGTCCCCAGGATTTAAAATTATGAGTTTGGTGGTCCCTGAGGTCCAAAAGGTTGGCGACCCCTGGTCTAAACCATTGTAAGAATGGAACCGATTTGATTTCAGTTCAGAAATCTGATTGCCACTATATTCCTAGTTGATACAGGACAAATCTCTTAAAACCTGTTCTTTGTTAAAAAGTTTATTCAAAACACCTTCTCAAACTGATCTCTGTAGAATAGATTATTATTACAACCCTCCCTTGTCATGTTACCTAGCTTAATGAATTGCATTTTTAATGATGAACAGGAGAGAGGCAACAATTAGAGCTTTCCAGTTTGATGCACCCCAAAAGATTCTGTTAGATTTATTAAATCCATAAAAGCAAGACTGTGCAAGGGCTGTGTTCTCAGATAGAATACTTAATCATTGTGTGTGAGAGAAAGGTGGGATTGGCTTTGCTTTTTATCACAACTCTCCTTGAAAAACAATCCCAAAGTAATAAATATATGAAAATTAGTATAGATATAAATTTAAAATTGCCAAAAGAAAATTTAGTTGCTGATGCCTGTAACAATACTTTCATTTTGTACTCCTAGATGGCAATAAAAATCACATCTTCATCTCCTCCTCCCCCTCCTCCTTCCTCCTCCTCCTCCTCCTCCTCCTCCTCCTCCTCCTCCTCCATCTGAAGAGCCTCTTACAGAGTCTGGTAGAATGAAAGGAATAAAAAGACAGAGAATTGGAGGACACTTTAACCTACAATATATAAACTGACTGATCCACTGAAAAAGGACATTCAATGTTTATCCTGATAAGCTTTGCATTCTTTTGAGATGAAATAAATTTAAAATTTGTAGCCAAAATTGAAATAAAACTTCTAACATTTTTGAAAAGATGCCATAGTTCTAGCCTAAACCAACCATAATGCAGCTTGCTCAACTAATCGGAATCACTGTCCATTAAGTAAAAGGTTAAAGGGGAAATAAATATTACAGCATTTCCTTAGCTGTAGTCCAGGTCTCATAAATTATGACGGTAGTATGTCACAGTGAATTAACTGGGTAATAACCCATTGCATGGGACTCAGTCTGGGCTTTCTACTTAAGCTGAGAAAGCATACTACATGGCAAAATATGATCCAATCAAGGAGCTGTATACAAGCCTTCTTAATAAACCTGCCTGATGTCTGAATCAGTAATCTGTGTTCAACAGATACTTCATGACCAAAAGTGAATTTCACTAGCTGCTAAGTGAAAGATTGCTTTAAGTCAACATGCTGATTCTTCAAACTGCCAGCTAAAGTAGGATCTCCTTGACATTGATTTCATTGGAACACCTCAATTTTATATTCCTTGTATTTTCCCTTTGTGGACAAATGTAAGACAATAAGGTATTTGGAGGTCTTTACCTACTGATGCATCAAAGTGTTCTCCACCCTGGCTGAAGTTGGCAGAAGACATGTAATTTGCTGTGGAATTGCTGATTTGAAGGGTCCTTGATGCTCTCTAAGCTTGGTTGTTTTCTTTCAGACCTTTCATTGCCCAAACTGGGTAAAATCATCATTGCTAGTAAGGAGTAGGGCTTGCTCTCCATTTATATTTTAGTGGCTTGCCCTATCAGTGGTTGTTGGTTCTTACTCTATCTTTATCTTACTGTATCTTTGTTTCAAGACCCTAAGTGACAACACCCAACAGGACCAACTTAGATGTTACTTTATCAGTGATACAGCTTCAGATTGTCTGTAGGCTGGGGGTGAGATCATTATGGCAACATGACAGAAAAAATAAGTTGCCAAAGCATCTTTGGCTATAGTTAAACACAAGCGAGGGAAAAACAGCAGATAGTGGTTTTAGTAGAATTGGGAACACCATAGTTCTCCAGTATAAGGAATACAAAATAAATTTTAAAATAATCATGAAATTGTAACTAAGATGCTACAAAACAACTCATTCATACACCAACAAGCATATACTAGGTCTTTAAACTCTCCAGATAGAGCCAAGCCATTGCTGTGTTGATATCACTCCTAGCATATCATTAAGGTTCAATAAGACATGGCAATTACTCTCATGAGTCATACACTGTCACAAAATTACAGAATATGGATTTGAAAGAGACCATTTAGGCCACTAAGTCCACCAATAACCCCAATACAGAAATTCAAATTAAGCCACTCCTAACAAATGTAATGGAAATGAATTTACGAACAATCAAATTAAACTTGGTAGTTTCTTCTTTTAAAAATCAGTTGGGAAGGCTGCAAAACACAGACATATTTTCTTCAAATTCTGCTAATACACTTGGGCAACTCAGCAATTATTACTGATAGTGTTTTAAGGTTATCATGGAAATCAAAAAGCTTCTCATATGATTTCTTTTCCTTCAAAGAGAAGAAACTTTCTGTTGTCATTCTCTGGCTTTTCTGTTGTCATTCTCTGGCACTAACAGGAACTGTAAGGTACTTTTATTTGTCTGCTGTCAGTTGTAAATACAACACACATAGGCATGCAAGGCATATGCTTACATGAGCTGTCTTCTCTGAAGAAGAGAGAAAAAAAGAATAAAACATTTTGCCCAGGGAGAAGAAAAGAAATGAAACTGTACATTACAAAGAAATTGCACCTTCTTAGAAGTCTCATTCCATCAAGTTAAGATGATAGCTTCATTCTATCATCCACAAGCTTATTTGGCAAATCCAGGAAAGTACAAAAAGTAAAAAAGCATCCAGTGGAACTGTTGGCTTTTTTTTTTGTCTTTGGACTACGTCCCAAGTCACATCATAGATTGCTTTTAAAAAGTTCCCCTGGTGTTGCAGTGCTGATTGAGTGGATCAAGAACGTCTCTTTGAGAAGCATATTCATTGCCTCTCTAAAGTATAATTATTCAAGTCTAATATCTGCAATATTGTTGGTATCATTATATTTTTCCAGAAACAAATACTTTTCTTCCTAGTATTTATATTAAAAGCTAGAAATCTGCAGAATACATGGAAGACTATCTTTCTCTATAGCCACCCTGTGCTCCTTTGCCCAAAACTGTATTAGGTGCTATTCCATCCATTCTTGAGATAGCAGAAAACTATACCAATTGTTGTCCCCTTGCCAATTCCTATCTTGCCTCTATTGCCTGAATACACAGCCACTGCAGGTTACTCAACTTCCCTCCAGGCTAATGGATGACAAAATCTTAACAGATCTTGAGACTGTCCTTGGGTGATGTCAGAATAAAACAGAAGGAGAATGCTCCTTTTATCACTGGCACAGTTAAGGATGACTCAAGCCTGTCTCACCCCTGGACTGAAGACAAGATGTAGACAACATTGTGGGACAGAATAAAGAAAGAGAGATTGCCAGGGACTATTTGTGTCATGGTTATCCGCAAGTGGAGACATAGCCTGGGGCAGCCCAAAGATTCAGTATGCTTAATAAAAAGAAACTCACAGTAGCTTATGCTGATTGATTTCCATGAATGTGTATATAAATGCATCTTCTAAATGTTATAATCCCACATACAGCACAGCATGTTTGTACTTACATATTTTATAATTCATAATCCCCTCTTTCTTCTATAAATAATCAAGTGCAATAAAGCTTAATATAGGTAATGCATTCAAGAAAGCAAATCAGGAACCAGTAGAACTATCAGCTTATATTTGCCCACCATTTTTCCCCCGAGGAGAAGGGGAAATCTAAGAGAAATGCCACTGAAAGCCCAAGAGTGACTCCTCAAGACATTTAAAATGAAGGCATCTTTTTTGGGAGAAAAATTAATCACAGCTGTCACAGAGATAATGGAACCGTTCCATTTTACTATTTATTTTGTATTTCATTTTAAACATATTCTGCATACAAGTGTTCTAGGTTCCATTGAAGTTCTGAAGAAATATTCTGGAGATCATTTGTTCAATCAAGTACAAAGAGTTGGTACTCTTCCCAATTAGCTTTTAGAACTAGAGATACCAAGAAAAAGCAACTCTAAAAAGATGCTTTTTAGTGCAAAAGATCTCTTATCGTGTACTGAATATATACATTTCAGCAAAACTGGAGATGTGAGATTAATAAATTCCTCCCTTCCACTCCAGAATTCTTTACACCGCAACAATTGGCCAGGATCCTCATCTTTCAGTCATATTTTTCAATCTTTGGTTCTGAATGGGAAACTGCTTACCAATGGCCATCATCAAGATGTCAGGACTTTATTTTACTCTTCCAGTGGCAGCAGTCTATGACTCTTGGGCTAGAAGAGCATGAGAAAATGGCTGTGTTTACATAATATGCTCGTCTGGTTTTTGCAAAATCTTGAAAGGTTTTTTTTTCAATTATTATGTGTGGAATCTAAAAAGCATGGGAAATACAACATAAACTTGAAGTTCTGTAAAAGTCATGGGGTTATATAGACATCCCTCCAACATGACCTTCTGACTATGCACCAAACCAGAAAAACATCAGCCATTATACATATGTATGTCCATAAGGATATCATTAAAGGCTACTGAAAAGTCAAGGTTGAACTAATAAGGGGTTAATCAAGGCTCTTTTAAATGTATAAGAACTACATTTGACCCAGAGAAGCTCTAATCCAACTGTGGTAGATTTTAATGTTGAAAAGACGCTATCTAAATAATCACATGGGGGCCTCAAACTTCTAGACAGTGTCTACATTTAAGGCTGCACAAGCTGAAACCTATCCAGAGATCTTTATTACCATATATAATGTCCCAACTCAATCAGTTTCACAAAATAGAATATTTTCCCTTGATTCAGCTATCTATTGGTTGTTGAGTTGGCTGGAAAAATATTTTCTGTCTTCACTGCCAATCCTTCTCTTCCCTCTAGAATGGGAAATGAGTGTGTCCTAATTTCAGTTGATAAAACTTTTGATTAAATCTTGTGGTGATGTTGCTCCTTTTTTTTCTGAATGCCAGCAAGCGAGGAAGCCATTTACCCATGACAGGACTGCAAATCTGTACTTAACACAGGCTCACTGCCATTTGATGCCACAGAGATGATTATCCAGTAAGCCCATTTTACCATGCAGCTCCTCAAAAGACCCTACAAGAAGCAGAATACCCAAGGTACATTTCTATACCGAGTTACAGCCAAAGTTTAGTGCAGAAACTGCACTGGTCATGCTTATAGATGACTAGAGAAAGGAAGATCGGGGGAGTTGGTTGATCAGAGCTTTGCGGAGTGGGCAGCATATAAACAAAGTACACAATAAATAATAAGCTTTTAGCTGAGCCTGCTATTTTCATCCTGTGGAAAAGAAAGAATGGCACCAAAGGAAATTGATGGGGACCCCAGGGCTACTGGGCACATTCACTCCAGCCTGAAGTAGCCAATGGACATGAGGGTCTTTTTATCTTGTCTGGGACACTTCATTTTTTAGTAGTGATAAAATAGTGTTCAAAGGCATCAGATTCAAAACAGTTGAAACAGATTTAGATTTTTTATGCTATTTTAAGTGGGGGAATTACTTAGAACTAAAACAAAATAACTTCATGGCAGAATAAAGAGGCTGACAAGACATGTTCATATACTGTGTTAGGTGTTTGTGGAGAAATATGCTCTATCTCTTTGCTGGTAGGAAGTAGAGTATGAAGGATACTACTGTAGAATTAGATATAGTTTTGATTTACAGTATGTCTAATATAACATATAATAGTAAAAGCTGGTAAATGTTGATTAACTTGTATCTGAATCATGGGAATAAGTATACTAATTTTCCAGATTAATTCCACATGTATCAGTTTGCATCTGCAAATTCCTTTCATAGATCTGATTTGTAGGAGATCTAGCTCAATCTCAGCATATAACCGTGTTCCATTTTCCAGTTGGAAAGAATGAAGTGGGGACATGCGCATTCAGATATGACAAAATGTCTTCTATTTTAGACAGAAGAGATAATCTCTATTGCATTGAGATAGATAATCTCAGTGCAATAATCTCAGTGAATGAAACTGAAGGTAGAAGATTATTTAATGTGAATGTTTCTTGTTTTGTCTTGTTCCTTCTTTTGCCAGTTAATGGGAAAAAGACACTTGTGAAGAGAGGTCACTATGTAGACCTACTTGGCTAAGGCCAGGTGAACTTGCAATTACACAGTAATTGTGTTTGAATTATCCCTACTTGTCTCATAAATTCTGAAAACATACTCACTATTATAGGTTTGGCTAATGTGAATTACAGGCTCAATATTATAGGTTCGGCTAACTACATACCATTCCTTGTCTGTTGGCTCCATTTCCTTTAATTAAAAATAATTTTTGTTGAAGATGTTGTTTAACTGAATTAAAAATGGAACAAATTTTGAATTAAAGAATAAAGAAAATAAGAAAGTAAAAAATAAGTAGAAAAGAAAAAGGATTCTAAAGAAGTAGTTTCCAATGTTCTTGACAATATTTAGAAATACATTTATATTTTATTTTCTCCAATGTCCTTCTTTCCATAAGATATCCTTTCTAATCTTCAAATCCATAAATCACATGTTAAATTTCCCTTTTTCAGCAAAAAAAGTCCATAAAGGTGTTTCCAGTTACTAATAGATGTAGTTATTGATCTTTCTCTGAATAAACAAATTAATTTTACTGTTCTATTTGTTATCTATTGGCTTTGATTCTTTTTGCTTTCTGGATCAGAGTTGTAACTGAGTCCCAGCTGTTTTGGTTTTTGAAGTAGCCATGTGAGGTCACCAGAGGGATCCCTATGCCTGAATAGCACCAGTGGCTAAGCTCACTTTGCATCATCTGCCACTTAGACTTTGGGCTTATCTGTACTGGCCAGCTGCTCCGTTGCCAGTACAGGCATCAACTATGGGGGTATCACTACTGTAGCAATACAAATGTGCACTTTTTCCTCTCCTACTTTCAAAACAATATTTTTCTACTTCTCTCAACTTCTGCTGCCTACTGGGCTTCTCTTTCTTCTAAGCCCCTGAATTTTGATTGGAATCCAATAAATTCTGAAGTGCAAGAATGCTTCTGGATCACATTTTCCCACTTTTCCTGAATAATACCAGCTGCATGCTTTCCTTAATAGCATAATGATAATAATACTTGCCTTACACAGAGAATGTCCTTCTGTTTTAACTGCTGTTAGCCACCCAAAGTGATTGTACTATGAGATAGGTGGCTATATAAATTGAAATAATAAATAAAATAATGATTCCAAACCCAATAGGAAGATACGTTTTAATAACTATTTTTTATTTTCCTGACCTACCTTCTTTTATCCTCAGCTGTTGTTGTTATTTTAATAATTCAGCGGTGTACTGTTTCATCATTTTACCTTATTTAAGCTGATGTGAGTACAGGGGAGGAATAGTTTAAGGGTCTATGTGGATATAGCTTTAGTGTACACTGTTCCCTGTTGACTGCAGAAATCAATATTAGTGGAAAGGTCATTTGTTTGAATCCAATAAATTCAGAAACACAGGAATTCAATCTCATTAAGTTTCATGTACCACGTTCTCATTAATTGATACCTCTATCTTCCACTGAAGAACATTGGTCTTATTAACTACCATCCCAGGAAAATTAGCAGCTATAGTGTCACTATGCTGAAAAACATTTATATTAGTAAATAACATTTTTTTAGAGAATGAAATAAGCTCACACCAAAATCAAAATTTATTCTTGTGCCAGTATAGCCTTTCATTCTGAATTAAATCTACAGATACAGTGAAAGAAGAAGCTATAGCATGGTCTTATAAACCTGAAATATATCTAATACAAAAGGCTGATTGGTCTCCTACCACTAGATCCTTCTCTTACCTGCTAGATCAACAAAGATCCATCTTGTAGTTAATTTAACAATCAGAATAGTGAGCAGCTGCATCATATTTCAGAATCCTGAAAAGGGAAAGCAGGATTTATTCCCAGTGTATGATTAATTTTCTTACTTTAATTTAAATCTTTTGTTGGCAACCCCACAATCACCACCACTAATGTTTTATGCTCTGTGGCTGCATCTTGGAAATATGTTCCAGGATTGTTAAGCTATTAGGAACAAATCAAACACAGAAAGCATGACAGAACAAAGGCCTTTCCTCATTTGCACCTAACCATGCCACAAAGATGCCCTGATAAAAATTTTCCTGTTTTGTCTCCACGACATTGTCTTCATCTTATCCAAGCCTATGAGTGAATCAGCCTTGAGTTCTCCTTATCTGTACATTACACTAGGGATAGATTGTGGTGGAGAAAATCTATTTATGTGATCAATAGAAGTAAAAAATGACTTGATGACATTTTGGACTTAAGGCTGATTCATTCATAGGCTTGAATGAGTGGAAACAATGTCTTGGAGAGATATGAGCCAGGATAACATCATGCATGTTATAATGTCATAGCACAAATGACATTAATCATTAGCAAAAATTACATAATTTGTGTCATTTGTGCAAATGATATTAACTACTGCATGATGTCCCTTGTAAATCATATACCTCCTAGGAAAACCTATTTCTATTTGATTTATTATGTGCAATCAAATCATTTTTTACTCCTAGTGAGCAAATAAATAGATGTTCTCCATTACAATCTATCCCTAGTCTGTTATTTCAGGTCTGCCAATGGTGCACTCATCACCACTATAGCCCGGCCTATCTACTTTGGTTCTGATTATCCCCTTCTCTTTTCTTTTACCAGTATTATCATAAAATCAATGGGCCATAGAGATGGAAGAGACCTTCATATTTTGTACTCACTGCCCATGATAGGAATCCTTACAACATCTTGGACACATGGTTGTCAAATACCTTCTTTGAAAACCTCCAGCTATGGAGCACCCACAACTCTGGGAGGCAATCTGTTCCATTGATAAATTGTTCCCAGGGTGAAGAAATTCCTTCTTAGATCCAGGTTAAATCTCCTCTGATGAGTTTCCAGTCATTGCTTCTTGTCCTTCCCTTAAGTGATCTGGAGAATAAATTGATCCGCTCTTCCATATGACAGCCCATCAATATTGGAAGAAGAAGCCTTCTCTTCATTAGCCTTCAGAGCCCTAATCATCTTTGTTGGTCTTCTATACATTTTTCTAGGGCTTCAGCATTTTTTTATACCATAGTGTGTGACCAGAACTAGACACAGCATTCCAAAAGTGGCCTCACTAGTGTAGCATAGAGCTATAGTATCATTTCCCATGATTTTGATGCTATCCCTCTGTTGATGCAGCCTAGGACTGCATTGACTTTTTTTGGCAGCTACTGCACAACACTGACTCATAATTAAGTGGTGGTCCAACAGGGCACCTAGATCCTTCTCAGAGGCACTACTGTTGAGCCAGATGCCACCAATTCTGCATCTGTGCATTTGGTTATCTTATCTTTAGGAGCCAGGGTGGTATAATGGCTAGAATGCAGTATTGCAGACTAACTGCCCATAGCCAGGAGTTTGATTCTTACCAGTTCAAGGTTGACTCAGCCTTCCATCCTTCTGTAAAATGAGGACCTAGATTGTTGGAGGCATTATGCTGACATTATGAACTGCCTGAAGAGTGCTATAAAACAGGGGTCCCCAACTTGCAGTCTATGGTCCAGTGCTGGGCTGCAGCCAATTGGGAACTTGTACAAGCAGCGTGCAGTCATACGAACCATCCTCTTTCCCTCCCGCCGCTAATGGTCTGCAGAGCTGGAAAGGATGGGGAATGCTGCTGTAAATCACTGTGGGACAGTATATAAGTCTAAGTGCTATTGCTAAGTACAAGATATTACTTTTCTTACCACTGAACTGCATCTTGTTGGATAGGTCCCAATGCTCAAATCTGTCAAGATCCTTCAGAAACTTGAATCTATCTTCCAAAGTGTTAGCAAATCCCCCAAGTTTGGTGTCATCTACAAATTTGATGACTGCCCTTTCAATCCCCTCCTCTAGGTCATTTATGAAGATGTTGAAGAGCACTAGGCCCAAGACAGAACCTTGAGGTACCCCATTGCATGCTTCTCTCCATGTAGATGTAGCTCCACTGAGGACTGCATGCTGAGTGTGGTTTGTCAGCCAACTGCAAATCTATCTGGTGATGGTCCAATCTGCTTCACATTGTTCTATCTTACCAAGAAGTAGGCTGTGCTCTATTTTATCAAATAGAAATGTAGTATCTAAGTATATAGTATTCAGAGCATTTCCTTGATCCCCTAATTTAGTCACTTTATCAAAGAAAGCAATAAGGTTTCTTTCACATGACCTGCTTTTAATAATTAGAGCCGTTTCCAGAGGGATTGGTATCCCTCTGGATAATGTATCCAAAGTTGGATAATTTAAGCCTGATTATTTGTGCCCTGAGTAAGAACTCTGAGTTCATTTGTTCAGTGATTCATTGAATCATTGATTCAATTGTTTTCTTTTCTTAGTTGCCCACAGTATTCTCAGGCATCTTCTCCAGCACCAAACTCCAAAGATATCAATACTCTTCCTCTCCTGCTTTTTCAACGCCAACTTTCTCTTCCATAGAGAGTCACAGGATATACCATGACTTGCACTATTCCAATTTTTGTACACACATCATAGTATCTACAAATTGTTTCCAAGGCTGCTCTACCAAGTGATAGTCTGCCACATGTTTCTTGCCTGTTTCTTCATTGTTAATGGTCGATCTCAAAAAAATAGAAGCCAACCCATCACTTTGATATCTTCATTGCCAATTCTAAGGCTGGCTGTTCTATTCCTTTGGAAGAAGGTCAGTTGACTGCAAAAATTCAAGAAAGGCAGGACAACAAATTTCATTCCAATGTATATTTTGCCAATTTAAGGATATCTGGATAATAGTTTCACTCAGCGGTGGGCAAAGCCACAGTACAACCAAGCTTTTCAGTCATTCCATGGCTGGATTCACACACTGAGTTAATACATAATGCAGTTTATCAGTCAACATTATGAGTAAACCCAACTTTCTGTGGCTTATTCGCCAATCTATGATTGAAGTAGATCATAGGATAGTGTGGTCTGTAAACCCTACAATATTGATTACAAATTGTACTACCCTGTAAATGTCATACCCAAAAAAAAGGATGCCTAAAAAAAGGAATTACATGATCCTAGGTTAACAACACCCTCTTCTCAAAAAAAAAATCTACAGTATAAACTGTTGATCTGAAACCTGCCCTTCATAACATTGCAAATAATCTTTGATTGGTTATCTGAAAATGACATATTTTATACATTTTTAAAAATGCATACAATATTATGGTTATTGTTTGGCTTTTGTTTATTCAACATCAAGAGCTGAAGGTAATATCCGAGAACATTCTTAGTGAATGGCACACAAATATACACTTGTCTCTGGGTGAATACTTTTCTCAGTGAGACAGACAAATAGCCAGATTTTTTTAAAGTCAAATAAAATTAAGGAGCATAAAATAGGGACAAAATTTGCAGCTTTCATAATGGACCTGTCATCTTTCCAGGAATATATTGAGATTCTTAGCACGATCCGTCCAAATAAACACTGTTCCATTTACATATATTGATAATTTATTACCCCTTTACTGTTGTTCTGGCAGAGCAGGACTAACACAATTTGCTGCTGAAGGTGAAAAATAAGATAGCACCCTTCCTCGTTCCATGTACAAAAGCCAACTGGACTGGTGATGGAATTTTACTGGCTGCATTTGCACATAATATTCTCTCATTATAGTTTGTGAAACACAGTAAGAAGCAGCAGCAGCTAAAGCCATTGTGACAGTTTAACAAAACAAATCGTAAGTACTGAGGCCAATTCCTGAGTTGTGCTCCTCTGTTTATTATGCCATGATAAGCCCTGTTTAGCTAACCATGGTTTATTCAAGAAATCATAATTGACTGAGTTCACACAACACAAGCCATACAACATGGTTTACAAGCCATGCAAGCTAAATCCATACAAATCAATTAAACATTATGGTGGTTTGTCATGGTATGTGAACCCCGCTAATAAGAAGTAATGATTTAAATAAGCCAAAATTTGTTAACTAACAAAAACATAAGTTTAGTGTTTTATTGCCTGAAATAAAGCAAGGTTTCTTATTTGTAAAGGTTCCACACTTCACATTAAGCAAAAGAAAAAGAAAAAGAAATCACATTACTGCTTAATGTTATGTGCAAGTTTGTTGCCTGAGAACAATACATAATTTTAGGTGGCATAGAGCAGGCACTTAAGCAACAGCTTTTTCCCAATAGCCAGGTTCTAGTACTATTTACTACACACTTTCCCAAGGAGTAAGCCCCCTCTGATGGAAGAATGAGTGTGGTTTAGTGATTAGATGTGTGGCAAATAAACTATTGTTAACCACATGTTTCTGGACTCTCACAGTTTCTTTCTTCACAATGTCTACAGTATCCAGTCCAAAGATTTTAAAAGCCATCTGCAGGGCAAGAACTCATAAGAAACCAGGGAAAAAAGGCTAGAAGTACACAGATTCATAAGAGGAGAGTTGTTTTGAACAAGGGAATGGACTCTAGAGTTTTGCTTGATGTAATTAAAAGAATTAACATCTTTTCCTTTCAAAGAGTCAATCTTTATTTGATTTGATTTATTTGATTTGTCAATCACTTACAAGACAATAGGTGTAAGTATAAACATAGTTATGAATACATGAAATGGATACATATAAGAAAAATAAAAGAAACAATAGGACAGGGATGGTAGGCACACCGGTGCCCTTATGCACGCCCCCTACAGACCTCTTAGGAAAGGGGTGAGGTCAATAGTAGACAGTCTAACATTAAAGTTTTTGGGGTTTGGGGAAAAAAACCCCAGAGTCAGGTAGAGTATTCCAGACATTGACCACTCTGTTGCTGAAGTCATATTTCCTGCAATCAAGTTTGGTGCAGTTAACCTTGAGTTTGTATTTATTGTGTGCTCTTGTATTGTTATGGTTGATGCTGAAGTGTTCATTGACAGGTAGGACATTGCAATATATGATTTTATATACTATACTTAGATCAGACCAAAGACAGCGTAGTTCTAGATTTTCTAGGTCTAGAATTTCAAGTCTGGTGGCATAAGGTATTCTGCAACGAGTAGAGGAGTGTAGAACTCTTCTTGTGAAATATTTCTGGACTTTCTCAACTGTGTTAATATCGGATATGTAATGTGGGTTCCAGACTGATGAGCTGTATTCAAGTATTGGTCTAGCAAATGTTTTGTATGCTCTAGTTAGTAGTGTGATATTACCAGAGAAAAAGCTACGTTGGATTAGGTTAACAACTCTTAATGCCTTTTTGGCTATGTAGTTACAGTGGGCTCTAGCACATAGATCATTAGAGATGAGTATTCCAAGGTCCTTGACAGAGTTTGGATCATCAACAAGGTCTTGACTATTCAGTTTGTATTTTATTTTTGCCATATTTTTTCCCAATATGTAAGACAGAGCATTTGTTTGTTGAGATTCGAAGTTGCCATTTGTTTTATTTTATTGCTTAGCCTTCCTTAGATGGTAGTATAATTTAGAGCTTGGCACTATACCAAAGTCAGGCTCTAACTCCTTGCTAAATGAAGAAGCAGCCACCTGTGCTGAGCCTGGCTCAGCTCTTGTAGATGGATGATAGTCTGTTGACTCCTGAGTGTACAGTAGACTAAGGGTCTCTGAAGCTCTCCTCTATAACCTCAGAATCAGAGGCCATCCGCAACACAATGGGTAATAATTTTCATTCACTTTGCTGAATTTCCCTGGTAAAATTATGACTAACGATATTCAAGGTCAAATTATGACTAACCATATTCAAGGTCAAATTATGACTCAGATGGATTATTTAATCTTATATTTATTTATTTATTTATTATTTGGACTTGTATGCCGCCCCGTCTCCGAAGACTTGGGGCGGCTCACAACTAAAACAGTAACAACCATAAATAATTAAAAGAGAATTAAACCAATCAAAAGCCCAATAATAGTTAAACAAAGTTAAAATTTAAAATAATTTAAGAACCATCCCCCCCCCAGGGAGGGGTCACAGCCTGGATTGGTCTTCAGGTCTTCAGATCGTGGCGGAAGGTGCAAAGGTCAGGGGCCAGGCAGAGCCCCAGGGGTAGTTGGTTCCAAAGGTCAGGGGCCATGACAGAATAGGCTTGTCGCCGGGGGACCGCCAGCCGACATTGACTTGCTGACGGGACCCCGAGGAGTCCTTGCCTGTGTGCTCACACAGGGCGGTTGGCACTCGATATCGGCAGGAGTCGCTCCCTTAAGTATTGAAGACCCAAGTCGTGTAGGACTTTGTATGTTAAAACCAAAACCCTGAATCTCACCCGGAGTGCAACCGGCAACCAATGCAGGCCACGCAGGAGGGGGGGTAATATGGGAGAATTGGGAGACTCCCATCACCACCCGCGCGGCCGCATTCTGCACCAGCTGCAATCTCCGGATGGTATGCAAGGGCTGTCCTAAATAGAGAGCGTTGCAGTAGTCGAGTCTGGAGATTATAAAGAGATTATGGTTTATCTTTTCATTCTAAGGCTATCCTGCAGGACAGGACAGGTTATAGAATAATAGGATTCAGAGACATCTCCAAAGTGCCATGAAGGAAGAAATGCTATATTTATTTAAAATATTTGCATAGCTGCTCATCTTAAAGCCAAACTTTGGGTGGTTTACAACTCAGCCATCAAAACAACATATACAACTAAAACCCCAAAGAAGAAAAACAAAACAATGTGGTGCCACACTTATTCCTGATGCAACCCTTCACATTCTCATCCTGCTCTGATGTCACCCAAACCCAGTGCCTGGGGGAAAAATCAGGTCTCGAGTGCTCTCTGGAAAGTTAGAAAGATGGAAGCCTATCAGAGCATCAGGAAGGGTGTTCCATAGGGCAGAAGCTGCGATGGAAAAGGCACACATCTGAGGACTCACAAGGTGACAATGCTTAAGGAAAGGGACCTAGAATGTGCTGACTTTATCTGCTCTGGGGGCAGATACCCTCAGGAAGATGCAAATTCCTCAGGATCATAGGCTTCCACAGCAAACCAAGATTACATCAAAATCACATATATGTAGTGATATCCTGATGCAAACTCACTCATATATATTTGCGTACAAATATATATATGTGTGTGTGTGTATGTAAGCATGTAAATAATATATTTTGCATCATGATGAAACTTTGTCACTTGCCCCTACTTTTGCAATTTCCACCCATGGACACTTTTGAGGGTATGAATTAAACAAATGTACAAACTATACATTACATGCACAAATTTATATCATAATCAAATCTTTCTTTTATTTTAATAATAGTAATCATGTGCCTCGCAATGAGATCCTGGGATTGCAGAAGATCTGATATTCTGCTCACTAGTGGCATTATACTTTAGATCTATGGGACTTTGGGAGGCTGACCTGGAAAAACACTTGCACTTAACTTTCCATTATATATAAAACATCCAGGTTTCCCTGTGTCATTGCTAGAGAATTAAACACACATGAACTCTTCACACTTTCTTGTACTATAGTGTCTTTCAAATGCTTTCCATTGTTATAGGCTTATGCTAAGGTCAAACTAGCAAATATAGTATATGGCAGCAAGCATCTCTCACTCTCAGAATTTAATCAAAGCTTTGCAAAAAAAACTAGTCTGGAAGCCAAGTAGCTTCCTTACTAAGTTTTCATACTGATTAACTGGAAAGACATGTAATAGAAATACTTAACTGCTTCTTCATGAAAAAAATGTGGGTGGAGGGTTGCTACTCAAAGATCAAGTGTTTGAAGAATGGAAAAGCAAACTAAATGGAAGAAAGGAAATTTGGACCCAGAAATGCAAGCTTTGAAAGGCAAAGAAAGGGGATTTGGTTTGCAAAAAATAAAGTAATAATTTTCTTCCTCCTGTGTATGGGGCAGCACCAGAACACCACAAACAGCACCCTTAGAGCCAGCTGAAATCCTGAAAGCCTTGGCAGACCCCCTCCCAAATACCATTCCAGAATTTGGTTCCCAATTATAATTATTGAATACATGAATGAACAACTATGTTAAATAATTTTTTTAATATTAATGTTAAATAATGTTAAATTGACATTGTTTACTAAATCCAGCCAAATTTAGCCAAATAAAATAATTTAACTAATGTGAATAAATAAATTACATTACACAGAGTGAGGCTTCTAAGCTACTGTTCAAAATCAGCTGCAATCTCATGCTGAAAAAGGCTGTATACTTCTGGACTATTCCTCAAAACAGAAGACTGTTTTCTCTCATGAAGTGTACTCCCACAAATGTAACTTGTTGGGAGCCACATTGTTTACTAATGCCTCACAGGGCTGATGTAACAAAAGGCAGTGTTAGAGACAAATGTAAAGGCGGTATCTATTTTCTTCTATGCCTCTCTTTTTTCCCCTTTATATTGGCATCCCATTCTCTCACTCCATTCACCTCCTCTCACAAGAGCATTTTGCCAGAGAAGAGAACTTTTGATTGTTTTCAAAATGAGCCTACAGACTGCATAAATTAGGACAAGGCTATAGGTTCCCTACTGCTCATCTATCACACTCAATAATGTAATTGTAGCCCAATATGTTGGGCAGCCACCATGTTGAGGAGGGCTCCACCACAGACTCTAGAATGAGGTCATCCTGCATCTTCAGGCAGGGATTATTTCCACATGGCAAACTCATAAACAATGGCATCTGATCACTATGGCCATTAGGACTGTACAGTGCTTGGGATTCTATCCCAGGCACAGGCTATGGAGGGCCACAAATAGAGGAGGGGTGCACAGTTCCTTTTTCTGGGATTGTGCAACTGTTTTAAACAGTTTGAGGCCAGAGTTATGTTTGATATGCCCCTCCTCCTTCACTTTCATTCTGAAGCATCCTTCTAGAATCAAGCCCAAAGTGCTTCATAGCCACATTGATCATATCATTGAAGGATGTCAATGAAAAGCAATTAATATCAATGAAAAGCAATGGCAAATAAAAGATAAGAGAATGTGCATTGCACACTGAATGACTGGTGTAGGATTCTCCTCTAGAAATATTACTAAGATGCAGACTTTTAAAGCCTGAGGGGATGGAGATTTAATATATAAAAAGAAGGGAGTTAGTACAATCTTTGTTTAGGTGCATTAAGTCCGATTTAGAAATATTTTTATTACTTCAAGGTGAAATAAAGAAATGAAGGAAGATGAGAAATAAAGAAAAGGAAAAAACAAAAAACAAATAAAGGGAAAAGGGGTAAAGAAAACACAAGCATAATATGTTGCATATAGGAAATCGTTCTGCCTAATTTTTGAAGACATAATTAAATCTCAACCACATGGAATAGTATTGATCATTCTTTCCATTACGTTAACAGGCAACAGTTCAGATACAAACATTCAGTGTATATTGATGATTCAAGAATATTAAACTGAAGTTTCACTGTCTTTCAAAGCAACAATAAATATAATCTTGCTTTCTGCCCCTCCTCTGCTCTTTTCATTCAATTTTAAAAGTTTCTTTAGGATAGAAACTGGAAATCATACTCACTTGTTCTATCATTAAGATAGGCACCTTGTTTGCCACTGTTAAATGTTCCTTTTTTTATTTTGGTGCAATTGAGAATTAATTTAGCAAATTAGTGAAGAATTTGTACTCCATTCACACAATAGCAAGAAGGTGGTAGAATTAGGCATTTATATCTTTCCTCTTGGTTATCTATATTTTACAGGCCATTAAAAGAAGAGCATGATTTTAAAGTCAGTGATTTTCTTGGGCTTCTAAGCATGGTCAAAGATACATGTTTGTTCATATCAAAAGATGCTTAGAAAAGCAAAAAGGGGCATACATCTCTATGTGCATTTAGATGAAATTATTTTATTAATCTAGCTAAGATGGTTTCTACTATATGTAGAAGGAAACTAAACTGTGATGGAGCTAAATAAACAGGTAGTCCACCTGTTCAGATTGTATAAACAGTAGAGGATCCCAAACAGCTTGATGAAGTAGTATCCTGATTATGTTCAATTTACCAGACCATAAGTAATTTCATTTGCACTATTTGATATAAATTAGTGTATTATCTTATTATCTGAGTCTAAATAAGTATGTATATCAAATAAAACAATTGTAATGGCGGACAGTGTAGATATTTCTTAGCATCTCTAACAAATGTTTTCTTATTTGTATTTGGTAATGCTTACTGCAGGATTTCATTATTTGAAGAAGATTACAGCTTTAAAGAATACTTCAATAATTGTATTGGCAGAGACCAGAACATTCGTTCCTTGAGAATAGAACATCACAAACTACTTCTACAGAGACATGAAGTAGCCACAAAATTAAACTGATCCGATATTGATTTTTCATTTCTTTTTCATTTCACTTTTTAAAGACTACTTTTCATTCTGCATACTGGGATTATAACCAACATGCTCAATTTTAAAAAGATTAGTTAAGGGATTAAAGTGGGAATGGCAGTCACAGGTGAATAAGTCTTTGGAACTTGGAGATATGAGAGGGGAAATGTAATAGATGCTTGATTCCCTTTTAGAAACAGAAGTCAAGATGCATCACTGATCACATGTGCAATTCCATAGATTACAATAGTGTTTAATCAAAATTATACATGCAATGATCCGTTTCTTGCTATCATCTATTACAGAGCATACTTAATTCTTGCAGAGCATCAAATAGAATAGTGCCTGGCATGGTTTTCCCTCGCATGGAAGTAAGATGATTATTGACTTACTCTGAAGAAAGAGTTGCCATAGTTGCTCTTTCTTTTATTGCTTGGACCCTGTCTGGACTACTTAGCCTTGAGCTATGGTATAAATGGAAGTGAATAAGAACAAATGAGACACACTTCGAATAAGCATCCTTCATGGGTTTGTGGAATGTTAAGTATGTCATCTAATCCTATAAGATTTCTTTGTATATTTTTATATAGTAAGGCTGCTACATACATTTAAGATCATTACATACCCATTATGATTAGACTGTGGTTTTAAATTCAGCATTGAGCTGTTCTTTTTCTCATCCTGTCTTTTGCTTATATAAAAGAAGCTTGTTTTAGAAAGTATACATTAAATAGAAGTTCTTTAAGTGAACCTGGGGTCATGAACATTCCATGCCCATCCTTCACGAAAGCAGTGCACAATTTATAAGAGCACAATTTGCCTTTGGTGTCAAGATAAGTATTGAAGTCTAAGACAAAGCCAGTTAGCCTTATCACCAGTAGAGTTTATTGAAGAAAATCTTGAAATAGAAAAATAAAACGGGACTTGGTATATACTTGTTCAATTTCCCAGTGTTTATTACTCTGGATATTGCAAGTTTTAAACATTTCAGAAAGCTGAACCATTTGCTCTACCTGGGAATTTTGGGTTATGTAGTCCAACATAATGTCACATTCCCAGGACAAGGCAAGATTGATGTAATTAAATAAGAATGTTTCCAGTTGTCAGTGAATACTTCTTCTGGGTCAGAACAAGGACCATCCAATCTAACATTCTATAACACATTGATATGCCAATCAGGAGGAGAACAAAAAAGAACACAATAACTCTGGACTGGAGTGTTTAAACATAATTTTGAATCTCTCTGTTCAGTCATAAACCCACTGAATGACCCTGATTGAATTTTTTGCTGTCTATCAGAGAGTCCTTTTCCACCAATCAGTCAATGTTACCCAACCATTCTTGAGTCAATATTAAACTATCCTGGCTTGACACTTTCTGCCTTCATTGGTAATCTCTATCCTGCCTCTTTTGCCTCCGTTCCCAGTCACTGGCAGCCTCCAGGATAATAGATGACTAAGCCTAGATTTTACATACCTTTGTGCTGGAGTATTCAGTTAATAGGAGAACTATTTCTTTTAAATCCAGTAAAGCTAAAACATGACCTAAGATTGTTTCACTCATGGTCTGGGGACAGGATATGTAATGTTACAATGGAAATAGGATTGCATATAGTTTTGCCAGTGTCTATGAGCAAATATTCTTAATTTAGTTCCCCAGAATCACATCCTAAAGAAACATTGCTGCCCTTTCTTCACAAGCTTGTAAATGAATATATTGTATTTAATATATAAAATCTGCCAGCTAATTAATCAATAATATTTCTTCTAGCTATATTCCATATTACTTGCTCCATAAACCAGGGAATTTCTTTTGAATAATTTATTTTTAGAATGTCTTTTAGTAGATAAACATGAAATAGTTTTCAACCATCATGCCAAGAAATGGTAATAACCATGACTCCTTTTTTCTAATCACTTTCTTGTTTCCTTTTTCCATTCTTGAGCTCTTAGGTATCTACCTTGCCAACTTAAATATATATATAAAACAAATACATATGTTTTCTTTATATTAAGGCAATTGCATTATTTTTACTCCCTGAAAATTAGTGCTCAACACTTCTTTTATTTCCAAATAATTATGGGAACATCTAGAATTATTTTGTATTTTGTGTACTAATGGGGTGAGCTATTGTGTTTTTTCAGAAGGGTGCTCAAAGAGAACATCAAAATCTTCCTAAAATGGTGCTGCAAGGGATTAAACAATCTGGCATTTTGGATCAAACAACCAGGCCTTCTCTGGAGAGGTGCTAGTAAGCTATTGCATCCTAATTGAAGAAGCTGCTCAAGCTAGATAAAGGTTCCACACAGGGGAGAGATTTAAGCTCTAATCATGAAGGGAGGAAGGAGCCATTCGGTATCTGAAATAACCTGCCAGACACATACAGCCACTGCAATGTAATTAGTTGGCTTGGACATGTCAGACCCTATCCTCTCCTCCATTATACAATCATCAAATGTATGAATCAGAAAGCATCTGATATAACTTCTAACCCAACCTCTTGCTTGCTGCAGGAATTCATTAAAATATCCTCGAAGGTGGGTTCTCTAAGGTAGCTGCCTCCTCTACTTTCATTGTAATGCAGGTGCTAAAGGGACACATCCTATCTAGAGATGCAGTGATAAGAACATTGAGTCAAGTTCATGGAAAACCATTTTCCTACTCTGGCCAGACCTCACATAGGATATTGTGTCCAGTTTTGGGTACATTGTTCAAAAGGGGCAGTACAAATTGGAGAGGGTGGACTTATTCTGTATTGCCCTACAGGAATAATCAATTAAAATTACAACCGTATATAGTAGATTCACATAGAAGTAACAGTAATTTCCGAAATGCCACCCCTCGCCACTGGGAGGCAGAACCAACAAGGTGGTTCCGCCCCAGGCGCCTAATAGACCCGGAGGGGTTCCAGGCGGCGCTTGGGCTAATCCCGCTCTCCTTGCCCACAGCTCGGTTGAGACCCTGGTGGACACCTGGCAGACATCGGCCACCGGGCTGCTTGACCGAGTTGTTCCTTTGTGGCCTCTGACTCAATGCAGATCCCGGTCGGCTCCCTGGTTTTCCGCAGAGCTCCGGGAGATGAAGCATCGGAAGAGAGCCTAGAGAGCTCTTGGAGATCCAGTGGGTCCGAATCTGACTGATCACAGTTAAGAACCTATATTAGGTCTTATCTTGAGGGTGGTGAAGTGTGCTTACTTCTCCGCTCTCATTGGGTCTGCAGATAATCACCCGGCCGCCCTGTTCAGGGTCACCCGCTCCCTCCTTAACCAGAGGGGGGGAGGACCCTCTGCAGGGATGGGCCGAGGAGTTTAGTCAGTATCTGATGGACAAGATCGCTCAGATCCGGGCCAGTCTGGACTCCAACTGGTCAGAGTCTGATGGGAGTGATATGGCAGGTCTTAGGGATTTCATCTGGGAGGAGTTTGACCCTGTGACTCCTGATGAGGTGGACAGGATCATGGGGAAGCTGAGTGCTGCCATGTGTTTATTGGACCTGTGTCCCTCCTGGCTGGTTTATGCCGCCCGGGAGGTTACACGAGGCTGGCTCCAGGTAGTGATTAATGCTTCTTTGAGTGAGGGATCTTTCCCTGCCACCTTGAAGGAGGTGGTGGTGAGGCCCCTCCTCAAGAAGCCTGCCTTGGACCCAGCTAATTTAAACATCTTTGCCGGTCTCCAACCTTCACTTTGTGGTGAAGGTTGTTGAGAGCATGGTAGCTCAACAGCTCCCGGTGTTCCTGGAAGAAACTGACTACCTAGACCCACACCAATTGGGCTTCAGGCCCAGGTACAGCACAGAGACGGTGTTGGTCGCACTGGTGGATGATCTCTGGAAGGCACGGGACAGGGGTCACTCCTCTGTCCTAGTTTTGTTAGATCTCTCAGCGGCTTTTGATACCATTGACCATGGTATCCTACTGCGACATCTCGAGGGGCTGGGAGTGGGGGGCACCGTTTTGTGGTGGTTGTCCTCCTACCTCTTGGGCCATATGCAGATGGTGTTGACAGGGGGCCAGGAATCAGCCCCAAGTCTCTCCTTTGTGGGGTGCCTCAGGGGTCAGTTCTTTCGCCCCTTGTTTAACATCTATATGAAGCCATTGGGTGAGATCATCTGTGGTTTTGGGGTGAGGTATCATCAGTGTGCTGATGATACCCAGCTTTTTATCTCCACCCCTAACCAACCCAGTGACACCCTCGATGTGATGTCCAGGTGCCTGGAGGCGGTGCGGGCCTGGATGGGGAGGAACAGGCTCCAGTTCAACCCGGCCAAGACCGAGTGGCTATATGTACCGGCATCTCGAGTTGTCCAGGATATTCCACCTTTAGTTATGGGGGGAGAGGTGTTACCCCCCCGTAGATAGGGCGCACAACTTGGGCGTCCTCCTGGGTACATGGCTCAGTTTGGAGGAGCAGGTGGGAGCCGTGGCCAGGGGGGCATTTGCCCAGGTTCGCCTGGTGCGCCAGTTGCGCCCCTACCTGGATCGAGATGTCCTACGTACAGTCACGCATGCGTTCGTCACTTCCCGTTTGGACTACTGCGATGCTCTGTATGTGGGGCTGCCCTTGAGGACCACCTGGAGGCTTCAACTTGTCCAGAATGCAGCGGCACAGGTTGTGATGGAGGTGTCCTGATACTCCCATGTTACACCCCTCCTGCGTGTGCTGCACTGGTTAACGGTTGCCCTCTCGGTGAGATTTAAGGTGCTGGTGTTGACCTATAAAGCCCTTCATGGCTTAGGACCAGGATACTTACGGGAGACCCTGCTGCCAGCAACTGTTTCCCATCGTCCTGTGCGCTCTCACAGACTGGGCCTCCTTGGGGTTCTGTCAGCCAGACAATGTCGGCTGGTGACCCCTAGGGGTAGGGCCTTCACTGTGGGAGCACCCACCCTATGGAACCAACTCCCCCTGGAGCTTCAGGTGGCCCCTGACCTCTGCTCTTTCCGCCGGGGCCTAAAAACCTGGTTGTTCCAACTTGCTGACCTGGGCTGAGCGTGGGGATGGGAGTTTTAAATGATTGTTTTACTTTTTTAGCTTCTAATTGGGTTTCTTATTTAATCTCTTTTTAATTGTATATTTTGTATTGTTTTTATGATTGTACGCCGCCCCAAGTCCTTCAGGAGATGGGGCAGGTTAGAAATCCAATAAATAAATAAATAAATAAATTTCCTGATTGTAGAGACTGTTAGCCAGTGAACAGATTGCCAAATTGTAAGCCGCCCTGAGTCTTCGGAGAAGGGCGGCATATAAATCTAATTAAAAAGAAATATATGAAGTGGTGAGTTTTCCTTTCTTGAAGCTTTGGATTGTCATCTGTTAGAGATATTCTAATGAGTTCTGCACTATATAGGGGGTTGTATTAGTTAACTTTCAACCTCTAAGGTAATTTACCACTCTATATTTCTATAATCCACTATATTTATGCTACTACTCCAGTCAGGGACAGTCTACTATAGGTCTGTGAAGGCCATTCCATTGCTTAATAGCTTGTTTGCCAGGAAACACTTCCTAACATTCAGATAAAACATCCATTTTAAAAAATCACCTCACTTGTTCACATCTTGCCAACAGTTCCAATCCAAGTTCACCCCCTCTTGCATGTAGAAGTCATTTAGATATTTGCAGAATTATGTTATACTTGTTCAGTTTTATCTTTTGCAAGCCCAACTCCTTACACATACTGTAGAGCATGTGTGGCATCACAATACAAACCCAGCCCTTTGTGTATTTGCATATGACATGCAATACAAGTATGGCAGGGCATAACTTGTCTTGTGACTCACAACACACATTAACATGTTTAAGGTAGGGCAGGCATGTTTATAGCATTTGATTTCCTCACAGAAAATCATTCCACAGTTTTTCTTTTCTTTTTATCATGGCAGTTTTCCTTTGAACCTGTTTCATCAGTTACAGTCTTCTGGATCAGAATACTTTCTAATCGTTTTGTTCACAAATATATTATAAAAGACTTTGGTATACATTTTACTGAGAGTAAGATATACTACACACACAGCATCTCTTGATCTGTGAAACTGGTGACCTAGTCATAAAATTAGATTTGATCTTGACCAAAAAAATGGTGTAAAATGAATCCTACACTTTTCATAGTTTTTTTTTAATTTGGACCCAAGTAGTTGATTTGGCCTTTCTTTTATCCATTTCCCATTATTAATCTTAACTGCTTCAATTAACCATGAAGAAAATAGTGAAATATTGGGTACACCTGTCATGGAAATTATCAATGGAGCCTGAATAAATAATGATAAGTACAAAAATGCTATGCAGAGAGAGTCAGTCTGAGAAGAATTTCAAATGTATAGTCTGGTAGCATGCATTTATTTCCCTACTCCACCACTCTCACCATGATGATGTGCATATAATGCTGTAAACAAAATTGTGGCTTATTCAGGAAAAAGTCATGTATTAATGGATGCTGTTCAGAGACACTTGCCTGCTGACTCCTCCAGCAAGTGGGAGAGTGAAGAACCATGCAATGTTTGTGTATCACATTATTTTCCCAACGTTGGCACCTAGGAGATGCTTGGATTGGAACTGCCAGAATTCTCAATAATGGCTCATACCTAGAGGACATTTAGGATTAAGAAGCTGATGTAGCATGTTACCCCAACCAAAGTTTTTTCCCCCCTCTTGGAATAAACTGTAGGGGGGGAGAAGGAGAAGTACTGTAAACTCGTAAAAATAACTTTTCCCCTTTGTTTCACATTCCATTGTTGTTTGCTCAGGGCAGGACAGGGGCAGGGGAGCAAGCAATGAAATTCGCATCATAATGCAAATCTCAAAGCTTATGTTCTTTCATTCAATTTTTGGCACACAAGTACAAAAGGGCAAAGTTTGCACTGTGATGTTATCGTGCATGTGTTGTCATTTTTCCATCACCTTGGCTAGCTGCAGATGCCTCTGCTAGTTAAGTATCAGTCCCATTTTTTTCTTTTAATGGTGGTAGACTTTAGATAGAATGACATTGTCTGGGACCCTGAAAAGCTGTTACCTGTCAAGATAGATACCACTCGGCAGAATAATTGATTTGACTTCACTTTCAGTGTTCATTGACTCTACAGCTGAGGTCTGAATGGCAAAATGTTCCACTTACATTCCCAACTTATATTGCATACTTAGTCATTTGGGAGAAAACTACATTGAAATAATTTTCAAAACACTGTTAGATTTTGGCTACTTATTGAAGGCAAATATATGCAAGCTCTCGTTATAAGAATCCCCAAACTGGTTTACAATAAACATAACACAGAATAAAAGTAGACTACGAAGTTTCACCAGCATTTCCATCACTCAGTTCCTCACAAAACAAACTTAAGGTTTGAAATCTTTGATCATTATCATGCCCATATATTTGTAATTCTAATGCTTATGAAAGGCACCCATGACCCAATCAAACTTACTGACCAACAGAATGCCATTTATTCAGTCCCCTTATTATTACAATGAATATCATCCCCCCAGACTCCCACAATCATGGTGTAACAAAAATATAAATCAAGGGCTACTGTCCTCTATTCCAAAATATTTGATTTTCTATTCTTGGATCTCAGGACTAAGGATGTGATTTAGAGAAGCAATGCTGAAGAATATAGGGAGTAAAAAATGGAAATAGATCCATTGGAAGTTCCCCAAAACTTTCCACTAGCCAAAATGTGAACACACAGTTGCATTAAAAAGCTTCTGTGACTTCTGAAACAACACAACACAAAAGCCTGTTAGCACTTATACAATAAAGAGCTTTTTGCACTAGGTATGACCATAATGCACATTGTTATAGTGGTTGAATTTGGGAGGTAGGAATAAAGGAAAATAAAATTTAAGCAATGTACCCACTTAGAGACCAGCTGCAGAAATAGCACAGGGAACCTCTCTTGGGGAAGAAGACAGAGACAAGTATCCTTGTACCTGTTGTGTACTTGTAATGGTTGTGTAATGGCAAAGCAAGAAAAATAATCCCTACAATGGAAAAACAAATCCTGGAAACTTCATAATCAAAAGAAAAATTAGCTTAAAACCAATGCAATAAACTGGAGCAAAGTCAAAAATAGCTCACAAAAAATGGATGACATTGTGGGAACAAATTATTTTGCAGCTGAACAATCGTTAAAAACACAGGTGTTAGGTTTAGAAGCATAATGTGAGGTTATAAAGATCAAGGTCAGATGCAAATAGTCTGAGATCAGATACTTCTGTTATAACAACACTATACAGATGTCAATGACAGTATTTCCTGAAAAATAACCGGTTGTCTATCCAGGGTATATAGGCAGGAAAAATAGATGTTAAGATTTAAAACCTGGGATATGGATACACATACACAAAAATATTGTGTATATGTGTGTATGTAATTTTGCTTTAATTCCTTGATTGCAAGTAATTATATACAAATTCTAGTATATATAATAAAACTAGCTGTGCCTTCTCTGGTGTTAGCTTCCCATTCAATCATTCACCCAGTGCTCTCTGCTTTTCCCAGAAATGGAAGATTTTAATTTTTCAAAGACCTCCAAGCATAAGAATAATTTTGCAAGGATTAGTTGTATCTTGCAAAGACTTCTTATCAATGAGTTGTTGACATATCTCAGGAAGGTCATCAATAGCTTTTAGAAACCATATCTATCAGATTCCTTCCTTCGACAATACTTCTCTTCTACCATGGGGTAAAGTGGAAAAAATTTAAAATAGAACAGATTTGAGATTCCTTGCACAGAACAAAATTTTGAGGACATGAAGGAGTTCTAGATAATGAGATACTTGGAACAGAAATGTCCTCTCCACTTCCCATTATATTCAACAAGAGATGGCCTTTACTTTATTTCCCTACCTATACTCATTTTTGAGGGGAGAGGTGATTGCAGTAAATTACAGACTAGGATGTGCTTACTTTTGTAACCTTGAGTCTTGGTCATCCCAAAGGTGCTTTTTCAAGAGGTAACTGGACTTTCCGGTTTTTCTTTGAAGTCATTTTGTTTCTCATCCAAGAAGCTCCTTCAGCTCTGACTGGATGCTGGGGAATGGAAGGTTTTATACTCATTGCAGAAAGCTGGACATTTGCATTCCTTTAGCCAGTCATTAAGGTCATTTGGAGGTGTACCTGTGTCATCAACATCAGAGTGGTGCAAATGTGTGTGGAGCCTTTTTGGAACTGTTGAAAGGACTGTGTTGTACATTGGAGATAGATGATGTTGTATACCTCCCCCTCTGTTGAGAGAGGGCCGTTCAATTTTGACATTGATGGCCTCTTTGAGCCTTGATGCAACTTATTCTTTTCTACCTTAATAAAGAAAATCTAAAAGAATACAACACAAAGTCACATGTCTCTGCCTGAATGCATCATAGTAGGTCAGTAGGTTTAAATCTCCTACCACTTGTACTGAAGAAGAATTTGCAAGTTATTTCCTCTCCACCTTCCAACTTCATGAACACATCTTTGCCCTAGACAATATTATTCTGATTTTTTTTTGCCTCAGACCAATGTATTGCTGAAGTACATGTTCTCAATGAAAACTAATCATGGTCATTGGGAGAAGAATGATGAGGACAAATGATCTTATCTGTAATAGAGTATAAATAAAAAGGTTTTGTGCTAAGATGATCAGCCAAGTCTGTATTAGAGCTTCTGGTAAAGTTAGAAGTGCAGGCATTGCGGAAAAAAGTCATGATGTCATCTGAAATATTGTTGTATTGATCTGTTATGTACTGACGCTTTGCATAACTGTAAAAATACTAAGGTAAGGGACTCCCCATACAAAGGCCATTAGTACATGTAATATTCTAATGGGTCTTGTCTGACATTTGCAATGTAAAGCATGACAATGGGCAGTACTTGTTTGTTTTTATTTGTTTGTTTATATAAGTATGCCATTGTGTCATGTTATCTTTATTTTTCCATCAATATTATTTTGTAGAATTTTGGATTGGAGAAGTTTTAACCAGAATGATTATCTGGAGAACGACCTAAAGCACAGTCAAGTTTACAAATTGTGGCACACACATTTACTTCACAAGCTGTGTGCTAGTAATTAGTGCTAGTATCTGATCTAGAGAGCTTGTCAGGGGAGATTCCCAATGTCATGCATGATAGCCATGATAGATACATAGAGATCCCATGCAGTTTTAAAACAGAACATGGAAGCATTGTGACTAGAAAAGAATCTCATTCTCCATCCTTTTTTTTATAATGTGAAACTTCTTTAAATTTTGAAGTGGCCTATTATTTTAAAACCCACCACTGATTATTGACTCCTAATAGCTCTGATGAGCTTCAAATCAAGCAGTCCCAAGAGAAATACAGCTATATTATTCCCCTTGTCTGCCCTGCTGCTGCTATTTTCATTATCTCACTTCTGCTTCCTCTGTTTTGCTTCACACTGTTACCTGGAGACATAGCTAAAGCCTGGCCCCATGGTGAAGTGATAATGGAATTGAGCTGCCTCATGACACAGCTAGAGGGTGGATGATTATAACATGGAGTGCTTTCATACTGTTGGGTTAAAGGCACTCAAATAAAGAACAATCGATGGAGACTGCCTCCATTTCATTAATTAGGAATTGAATGGCAAGTGAACCTCAATTCTTCGGTCATGACTATTTATTCTACTCTGTTGATGAAACATCACATTATTCATTGGGAGTGAACATAAATCCTACAATTTTGAAGTTGCTCAGATTGTTTTTTGTTTCTTTAATGTTTTTCTGAACAAGTAAAAAAATGGTTCCTTGCTCTATAGCAGGGGTGTTCAAACTCAAGACCCGGGGGCCATATCCAGCCTGCAGGGGTACTTAGATCTGGTCCACGGGGCCACCCTGGAAACAGCAAAGGACCAGCCCACAGTGCTTCAGACAGAGAAAACAGGCTCCCACTCCCTTTTCGGCTGCCACAGCCTTCTACAACTCTCTGGCAATGAAAACGGAGCTTGGGAGTTGCAGGAGGCCGTGGCAGCCAAAAAGGGAGTTTGGGAGCCTGTTTTCCCTGGCCCAGTGCTCAGGCCACCACAGGGTCCCCGACACGAGTGACATCAAGCAGGCCACTCCCACCCTGGCCACTCCCACCCAGCCCCCCGAGGTCAAACACAACCCTGATGCAGCCCTCAATAAAATTGATTTTGGAAGATATCAGCACCCAGGTGGGAGGGGTTAATTCGAGCAGCGTGAATAGATAGATATAGATATAGATAATTAGATCTAGATTTAGATATATAGATTAGATATTGATATATTCACTTTGCCTTGATTATACATATACATTACATACACACACACACATATATCAGAAACATACATTCCATTTTTTTATTTCTGTATAATTGCCTTATCATTTCTCGCTTGTGCCACTTCTCCATCATGAACAGCTGAACCAATTTGCCACACTGTTCTTGTGACATAACAAGCCCTGTCTTTCATTTTCTTGCATTGTCCAATCTAAACCTTCCAACGTTCTTATATGTCATTCAATTGCTATCTCACTTAGTTCTATGTCTTTTACTACCAATTCTGATCACATCTCTTGTCTTCCTCTATTACGCTTCCTTTACTATTTAATCTTTCAAAGAGAATGCAGTCCCAGTACTTTGGCAAGATATACTCCCATTAATCAAACAGTATCCAGCTAATGGCTTACAATTGCAAACTATTTTAATATAATTTATGCCGGTAGTAGTGGAGAAGAAAATGTTGTTTCAAACAACAAAAGTTATCTCAGACATAGCAATGTATCCGTGCCATGTATTTGATGGGATGACCTCTGTTCTCACTAGAAGAGGATCTTGGTTTGCTCGTATCTCCCAGATCCTAGAGTCTTGCTGGCATAATAGGTAAAGAGGACAAAATCAAATATTACCAGCAGACCATTATTAGAAATTTGGAAAGCAACAGAGATTCTTCCTGCTGGAATACACAAGAACATAACAGACTACTGGCAGGGTTTTCTCTTTTTTTCTGAGTAAAAGAAAAAGGGAGCAGAATGAGGCATTCAGTTACTGGCTGACAAGCAAATATTTATTGACTGCAGTGTTTTCTGTATAGTATTTGTTAGTCAAAAACCTACTTTGGTTGGCTGGTGGTTCTCTGAAAACAACCTGGCAACCTTCTTGAAGCTAAATAAATGTCTTAATCATTACACTATACAGTTTGAGTAGTGTAGATAAAGAAAGGTATAGGAATTATTAGATAGAACCATAAACTTTGAATTAATTGATGAGGCAGCCCATTCTCTGCAATGGTCCAATGAATTGGTGAGATGAACCTCCAACAAACCAAAGCATTCTATCTGAAACAGAAAATAAGACACAGAGTAACATAAGAGGGGAAACTATTTCAGAAGTAGAATAGAGAAACACACCTTCAGGTTACTTTGAAGATGAGTTGAAGATGAAGGACTGATACAGGACAAGGTTCATTGGTTGTTTCTTTCCTGGAGAAACAATTGCTGGCCTGTTCTGCTCAATAGACAACTGGACAACACAGATGATCCCAGAAGGTACCTGTTATGTATGCAGGTTTGAAGTCATTGGTTTAGTTTGAACTGTTCTTGTAAAATGTTAGAAATGATTGGTTTAAAAAGTGCGGGAAAACCCTGCACTCTGATTGGCTGTCAACTGCGGCTGCTGGCTATAAATAGCAGCTGCAGCCCAGCCAAAGTGAGTCCATTCTGAGCTGAAAGTCACAATAAACTTAAGAGCTGAAGCACTCCGTGTCTGCCTCTTCATGCAAACTTAACACTGGCGATGAAGATGGCATATTCCCTGAAGAGAAGGCAACAGAAGGCAACAGAAGAAGAGCGAGATGGCTGCGCTGAGCACCCCCCCAGCCCCGTTCGATCCGACGGCAGAAGACTGGGAGTCGTATGCAGATCGTTTCCAAATGTATCTGGAAGGAAACGATCTAGCCGACATTTCCGAGAAGTGGAAGAAGGCGGTCTTTCTTGCGTACTGCGGTCCGGCAGTTTTCAAGATGGCGAAGGCATTGGCGGGAGCTGCAGACATGAAGGTAATGGACTGGCCTGACTTAGAAAAGCTGTTAAGAGCCCATTACGCACCACAAGTATCGTGCCTCATTAAGAGACATGAGTTTTACCGTCGTGATCAGGGGGAAAACAAAAATGTAAATGACTTCGTGGCAAGTTTAAGAGACATTGGGGGTGCATGTGAATTTTTTTTTTAATTACATTTATATGCCGCCCTTCTCCGAAGACTCAGGGCAGCTTACAATTTTTGGAGCACAACCCAATGCACTCAGTAATAGCCTTCATTCAATTGTATATGCCTGCTTATTACTAAGCAGCAACAGTTTAACAGTTTAGAAGAGGCCATGCGTGATCGATTTGTTCTGGGCCTTAAAAACAAGGTATTACAGAGCAAGTTATTAATGAAACCTAAGATCACGCTAAAAGAAGCCATAGAAGAAGCCTCTTCAGCAGAAGCTACCAAGTCCTCAGCAGCAGCCATGAGGAAGATGAACAGGGCCACGAGCCATTCTGATGGGGAAAAGTCTACCACAAACCATTGTGATGACCTAGATTCTGAATTAGATTGCAGTGAGGTGGAAGAGGGAATTTACAGACTCAGAATGGAGCGGAAAAAGAAAAACCTGGAAAGGAAGAGGCAAGATTTCTACTGCAGAGGTTGTGGGGGAAGCCACCCCGCACTGAATGCAAGTTTTTAGACACCATTTGCCTCCGTTGTGAAAAAAGAGGACACCTAGCAAGAGTCTGCAAATCATCCAGAACTCCACCCAACAGAAGGAAATTTCCTGCAAACAAAGACAAAGAATTCAAGCCCAACAATCTCAGTGAGAAAATGGGGCAGCACAGAAGCAAGGGGAAGAATGAAACTCATCAGACAGTAACTATTGGTCATTCATCTTCTATCAATAACAGAAAAGTGCATGTCAAGGTACTTATTGAAGGAAGGCCTTGCCAAATGGAAGTGGACTCAGGCTCATATCTGTCTATGGTGTCATGGGACACTATTCACAGACTACTCCCAAACATTCAGAAGAATCATTTCAAGAAGCAAGCTGACTCTTAAAGACTACCAAGGAACAAGATTCCAGTAGTTGGAACAAGAGAATTCAACGTGAAGTTCAAAGGCCACACCAAACACCTGCTCCTGACCATCGTGGACAAGGATCGCCCAAGTTTGCTGGGACTTGAGTGGTTCAACCCGCTGGGCATCGAGGTGACTGGCATCAATCACGTGAGCAACACTGAATGGGAGGAGGCCTTGAAGTCTGAGTTTCCAGAGGTCTTCAGTGACGGATTAGGCAAGTACTTGGGGACCCCTATCACTTTCAATCTAGATCCCAAGGTACAACCAATCCGTTTAAAGCCCAGAAGGGTCCCATTTGCCTTAAAGGAAAAAATTGATGCACAATTAGATAAATTAATAGCTCAAGGGGTTTTAGAGCCCACTGACCACTCCAGGTGGGAGACACCCATAGTCACACCAGTCAAGGCTGATGGGTCTGTGAGAATCTGCGGAGACTACAAGGGGACATTGAACCATGCGCTACAACAGAGCACATATCCAGTTCCAGTAGTGCATCATTTATTACATTCTCTTGGCGGGGGCACAGTCTTTGCCAAATTGGATCTGGCCCAGGCATATCAACAGTTAACAGTTGATGATGCCACTGCAGAGGACCAAACCATTGTGACTCATAGAGGTGCTTTCAGATGCAAAAGGTTGCAATTTGGAGTAAGCGTTGCACCAGGCTTCTTCCAAAGACTTATGGAAAGAATGCTCCAAGGACTGCCAGGGGTAGTAGCTTATTTTGATGATGTGTTAATCTCTGCTGAAAATGACACTCAGTTACACGAGAGACTCAGAGAAGTCCTAACCAGATTCAAGAAAGTGGGGTTAAAAGTCAAAGAAGAAAAATGCACACTTAGAACTGACAAGATAGAGTTCTTGGACTATATGATTGACAAACATGGTATCCACCCCACAGAAGCCAAGGTTCAGGCAATCAAAGAAGCCCACAAGCCTAAATGCAAAACAGACTTGCAAGCTTTCCTGGGACTCATTAACTTCTAACACATGTTTCTACCTCAGAAGGCAACCATTGCAGAACCACTACACAGATTACTAGACAAAAAGTCTGCATGGGTCTGGGGCAGGAAAGAACAAGCTGCCTTTAACACTATTAACAGACAACTCACTTCTGATGCTGTACTGATACAGTTCCCTGAGAATTTGCCAGTTGTACTGACTTGTGATGCATCCCCTTTTGGAGTGGGGGCGGGGTGTTGAGCCACATGCTTCCTAGTGGGAGGGAAGCCCCTATTGCATTTTACTCTCGCACCTTGACTAAAGCAGAGAGAAATTACAGCCAACTGGACAAGGAAGCCTTGGCAATTGTTGCAGCTGTCAAGAAATTCCATGAGTATTTATATGGGAGAACATTTACTATTGTCACAGATCACAAACCTCTGTTAGGCATTGTGGCAGGGGACAAACCAATGCCCACGATCCTGTCACCAAGAATGCTGAGATGGACTGAATTTCTTGCTGTTTATTCATACAAACTCATCCACAGGCCTGGAAAAGACATTGGGCATGCAGATGCTTTGAGTCTCTGCCCACTTCATTCACACACTGAGGATCCTGCTCCTGAGACTTACACCTTTTTTCTAGAAACTGTTGCCAAGCTTCTAGTACACACTGCTGAAATTGCCAGAGAGACTGCCAAAGACACTTTATTGGCTCCTGTTATAGGCTGGATTAAGAAAGGTTGGCCACTTCAAGATCTACCTCAACTTGCCCAACCTTTTAAATCCAGGCAAACTGAATTAACTGTATTAAGAGGATGTATTTTGTGGGGTAACAGGGTGGTTATTCCTGCAAAATTGCAAAAAGAGGTTTTGGAAATGTTACATGAGGGTCATTCGGGAATTGTCAGAATGAAGGGATTGGCCAGGAGTTATGTATGGTGGCCAGGTATTGACAAAATGGTTGAACACTGGGTTGCGTCCTGTCCCAACTGTCAGGAAGTCAGGCCTGCCCCACCTCTCACCCCCAAACAGGAATGTGGATGTCCTAGGGGCCCATGGTCCAGGATTCACATTGACTTTGCTGGCCCTACCAGAGGGCACACTTTCCTTATTATAGTAGATGCATATTCCAAATGGCTAGAGGTTATCCCTATGGCATCCACCACAGCTGAAGCTGTCATCAAGCAGCTTAAGAGGCTTTTTGTAACTCATGGGTTACCTGATGTCCTCATTTCTACGTCCAACCTTTTTGAATCATATCTAGCACAACAGTGTATCAGACATGCCCTGACAGCCCCTGGGCACCCTTTGGCTAACGGCCGGACTGAACACATGGTACACTTTACCAAGGAAAAACTTCAGCAATTGGGTCCTGGGGACATCACTGAGAAGTTGAAAAACTACTCAGTGTCCAGCATATCACTCCTAACCCATCAACTAACTTATCCCCAGCAGAGTTGTTGATGGGTAGGAAACTCAGGTCTCCCCATGACCGCCTTCATCCCACTTACGCACCCAATGCACCACTAGATTCCACTAGCAAAATTCGCACGTTCACTGTGGGTGATTCTGTTTATGCTAAGAACCTTATGGGTGAACCATTATGGATTCCTGCTGAGATAACCCAAATCACAGGCCCTAGGTCTTACAGGGTACAAACAGAGGATGGTGTCCTCTGGAGCAGGCACATTGATCAGCTTAGATCCAGATTACCTCAGGAACATCGCAATTGCTCCTCTCTGGTTCCCATACCTAGAACCTTATCTAGGGGAAGGGAGGATCATGAGGATAATCAGCAAGCAAGAATCAACCCCATGTGTAATGAGCCAACACGACAGGAACCATCCCAAAACCTGTCACAATGCCAAAATCCATTCTTACAAGTGGAAGACTGTACATCACTACCTGACTTAGGTGCTGACATTGGGTTGGAGATGGATTGGGAGGAGAGACCAGGTTGTAGAAACCAAACAGGTTCTACTATTACTAGAAGTCCAAGTATGGAAATGTCAGCAGACACATTTCCTCTCTCACTGGGTGAGAACCTTAAAGCATCTGAACCATGTAGGTCTCAACATACACGTAAGAGCCCCACCTATTTAAAAGAATACATTAGATAGATGGGGTTTGAGTATGGACTGAACCTAGTGGGGAGGGGTGTTATGTATGCAGGTTTGAAGTCATTGGTTTAGTCTGAACTGTTCTTGTAAAATGTTAGAAATGATTGGTTTAAAAAGTGTGGGAAAACCCTGCACTCTGATTGGCTGTCAACTGTGGCTGCTGGCTATAAATAGCAGCTGCAGCCCAGCCAAAGTGGGTCCGTTCTGAGCTGAAAGTCACAATAAACTTAAGAGCTAAAGCACTCTGTGTCTGCCTCTTCATGCAAACTTAATAGTACCCATGCAGTTAATCCTAAAAATTAGGAAGGATTTATGCTTCCCAATGTGATATGTTATCTAAAGAAGGGAGCCCCAATAGGAAAAAGCAATCACTGGAAGAACTGCCCACACTGACTATCTGTCTCTGCATGGACAGGAAATGTAAGAAGCAGGGAAATGGTGCTGTGATGGCCATAGTTCAGACTGAGCATCAACTCAATCCTTTGCCAAAGTGCTGCAATCCAGACAAGAATTTTTAAAGTCAGCTTCAGAAACAATCAAAAGCAACATAGGAAAGAAGCAATTTCAGCTGCCATGCAGAATTACCCCAAGTCACATTGTTTTATAGTATCCTTGGACCTAATTTATGAGTGTGTCAGTCTGACAAAGCATTCTGGGCCGGCTAATAAACAAGCAGCCTTTCAGAAGCTGGATTCATATTTCCTTATTGAATGTAGGCTGTATTTCTCAAGGAAAAAATGTTATTTTCCTGAATCATCCTCCAAGTGGTTGGATATCTCATAAAAATTCTCCTTTCAGAAACTCTGAATTTCCCTCCTTCCCCCCCCTTCTCACACACACACAACTACCACAAGTCTGTCTTTCCATCATTTAAATAGGTAGACTTTATTTATGCATCTATCTTGGAGTCTGTGGCAAATGAGTATCTGGCTATATGTTTGTTATTTTGATTCTAACAGAATTCATCATTACCTCAGTCCATTTTATTTTCTCATAGTTCTGCCCTGGCTTCATTACACCTTTGGATTCTCCCTCTGAAATCTATCCATCTTATTCTTCATTTGTCCAGATATAGCTGGATGTCTTTGTGGACACATATGTTGTATTCTTGTTTGAATATTGCAGTTCCCCAATTTGAAAGGAATATGTTTCATTCCATTCCTTTACTTTAGTACAATGAATTCACCAGGAGATTCTGTACAATCTGAAAATAGACAGAAACAAACTAGTTATAAAGTTGTGTTTGGCAATAAACATCTCAGCCATGTCATCAGCCTTGTCACTCTTCCTAAGCATAGATCAACTGCCAGCATGGACAGCCTGTGCTATCTTTGAAAGTTTTCCTAGAACTCTAGGAAACATGTGCTGTTGCCCTCTGCACATGGGAATCACAAGATCTAGGGTGCTCATCTCCATTCCAGGCACTTTGAAGCCATATCTAGAATGACTAATACAACCACTAATACCAAACAGTGTTTTGTGTACTGTAGTCCTGAACTTCAATTCTTCTATCCAAGAAATATTCTTGCTTTGCTTTTGCTGTCCTTCCTCATACCGTGTTTCCTCGAAAATAAGACACTGTCTTATATATTTTTTGGCTCCCAAAAACACACTAGGTCTTATTTTTGGGGTAGGTCTTATATATTTATGGTGCCAAATAGTGGGTGTGAGTGTGTAGGGGGTGTTTGGGTGCAGGTTGCTCCCTGAAAAGTCTTCCTGGAACTGGAGATTTACACTAGGTCTTATTTTCAGGGTAGGTCTTATATTAGGGCAGGTTTAGAAAATAGTGCTAGGTCTTACTTTCGGGGTAGGTCTTATTTTCGGGGAAACACGGTATTTCTGGACCAGAGGATAGGGCAACATTTTGCAGCAGAGCAGATGTATCCCTGTAGAGCTTTATGGAACCTTTAAATTGGGCAGGAATTAATTAGTAAAAGGAATGGCAGTAGAAGCAAGGCATATATGTAATAGCTTTCTCTACTTCCTCATATTTCAGCACACTCAATGGAAAGAGGGAATTAATAGGAGT
This sequence comes from Naja naja, assembly GCA_009733165.1. Lineage (NCBI taxonomy): Eukaryota > Metazoa > Chordata > Lepidosauria > Squamata > Elapidae > Naja > Naja naja. Next base: position 52,131,639 of record CM019150.1, on the reverse strand, counting down.
TTTTTACAATAATTCTTAGAATACTCTTTTTCAAATTTACTGAAGAACAGTATTTAAGACTATTTCCCAGTTATCCTGATCCAAATCACTATTTTTCATCCCCTAAACATAAAAGTGTGCTTTTCAAATGAAGAGTATTAACCTGGTAATACTCTTATGTGTGCATATAACCTATAGAAAATTCATCATATTCACTGTTCTGAATCAAATATAAACATATTCCTCTTTAGAACAACTTTTATTTTAATGAAACTACACCCTGGAAGACAAGGCCTAAGTATACGCAAACAACAACAGCCTAGTGAACTGAAATCAAAGGGTTTATCTGTCCAAAAAGTTAATTTGGGTCAGTTCTTGGATTTTGACTCTTTAAAATCTTGAAATGTTATTCTTCAAGCTAGAAAAGTTAAGTTCTACATAGGAAACATGGAGATCAGCATCTATAGGAAATCCTAGGAAAAGCAAACCAGATTCTCAGATAAATATTTGTATGTAAGACTTTTTGGCTGTATTGAACATGGAAGTAACATTTCCATAAAACAGATGCAGCCTGAGCTGCATGTCATGGTACAGAGAACTACAATCTGTCTTAAACAGGAGGTGTTTGTTAAATAAGATGAAGATGAATGCTGTCACACGCTTTCATACAGTTTGGGTTTAAATCTTGTCTTTTGTGTTCAGCAGCAAACAGCCCAGCACTGGGATTCACATATTTGCAGAGAAAAAGCAAGAATAAAAGATAAAAATATTAATGAGGCAGTAACTGTATTATTAATGAGTGGTGGTCACACTCCTGGAGACTGTGACTTGGTTCTCTGACAGTGTGAGACTGCAAAAAATATTTCTGTCATACCATCTCTCATGCTCGTCGTACGCGCTTACAGATATATAAATGTTATCTCAATTGGTAAACAAAAGTACCAATAATACTATAAGATCTGGCCCAGTACTTAGGGTTCTATTAATAATCTTTGCTCTAGCTTTTTTTTCCTTGGATACATTTTTATGGATGTGGAGTGGGGTGTGTGTGTTTTCTTAAGCACTTAAGTTCAGTTTTGGAGGAAATAGGCTGTGAATCAAGTGCTCAAGGACTACTTTTGAATAGGACACAGATTTTGTTGCATGTTATTCAATAATAAAATGTTGCAATGTTCATATAATGCAGGTTAATGAAACCACTCAAGAAGATGCTTATCTTGAGACCTACAGGCACAAGAAGACCCAACTTCTCTCTTACCTCTCTTCTTACCCCTGCCTTTAATATTTTTTAAAAAGTTGCATGGGGCTCCAAAAAGGACCATAGCAGTGGAGCAAGAAAGAAGAATGGAGGGAAAGAAGGAAGAAATTCTATTCCTGCTCTCACACCACTAAGCCCACCATAGAAGGGCTACAAAAATCTGAACAACCACTAGAAAAAAAAATTAAATCCATTTTTTCTTTGCTGATAAGGTACACTTGATACTATCTCTTCCACTGCTATTGCTACCCAGTCTGCTATTGACAATCAGTCTCCTCTTCCATGTGTAGTCCATCTTGATGTGCCTTCAATGTGTCTATGAGATGGCATAGAGTATGACAGGATAAGCTTGCTCTGGCCTGATGGATGGCTTGCACTCTGCCTCAGACATGAGGATGATGAGTGGTGCTCACTTAGGGGACCATTTTAGATGCAGTAAATCATGAATGCCTTTCTCCTCCCATCAGCAGTCCCACATCCAGTTGCCACTCACTGTCCTTCATACAGTGGTGATACAGAGCCATCTTGACAGCTCTATATTTCTCATTGCAATCCACCAGCTGGAAAGGAGGCAAAGCTGACCCAGCTTTGAAGCACCACTTGTCATGTAGATTGGAAGTCTTCCTTTGGGAGATAATGGAAAATATTACTTCATAATGGACCAGAAGCCTCCAAATTCAGCTGGCATCAGACACAAACTAGTGATGAGAAGAAAGCTGCACCATGTGGTTAGGGAAGAATCTTCAGGCAGATATTATGAAAATATGTAAAGTTAGGGTTCTGGCAAGGAAGTTATAATTTGTGGTAACTAAAGGGGTGAGGAGATGGGGCTCGGAGCCACAACTTCATGAGGCTCAAGACCACCACTACTATGGCCCTGGAGTGACCCTCCTCACCCTTTCTCCTGCCCACTCTCAATTGTGGTGAGGGGAAGACAGAAGATTTACTGCCTTTTGAGGAAGATTTTGTAATTTACTTGCTGAAACTAAACAAGCATGAAGGAATTTAGCAGGAGCTGTGCTAATTCAGCAACAACAGACATAGTAGAGTAGCTGAACTGCTCAGCTGTCTGTCCCTTGTCACATCAGGTAAAGCAGCTGTAGCTGCTTGCCTTGCAGATTTGGAAGCCATCATCTATCAAAAAATTAGAGCAGAAGCTTATGCTTGCTGGAGGATATTAGATTGGGGAAGAAGGCCCCTTGTATGACAACCCTTTTCATGAACTCAGAACAATGTTCCCTAGTGCTAGCCTAGGGAATTCTGGGAGTTGAAGCCCACCCATCTTAATGTTGCCAGGGTTGAGAAACAGCAACCTAGAAAATCCACTTTGATAATATTTAAATATTCACTTTCATGGTAAGAAATACAACTTTCTGTCCTCAGTGACAGAAAATGCCATGTTTTTAACATTCTCCACTTCACTAGGCTGAGGTTTAAATGTACTGGCGAATCTCAATCTCCCTGAAGCTCATCTTTCATTATATTATTTATGAAGATTTCATGATGGAATTAATTGTACAAGTAGGTGAGTTCTAGCTGGACCTACTAGCTATGCAGAATTAAACCAGAAACATCAGAAAAGGAGGATGGATTTCTGCTATCAAGACTTTGAAATTAAACTAATAAACCTGCCTGAGCCTAGTGCAAGAAATAATTTATTTTATTTATTTTATTGGACTTATATGCCGCCCCATCTCCGAAGACTTGGGGCGGCTCACAATTAAAATATACAAATACAATAAATAGATTAAAAAAGAATTAAACCATTGTGAAGTCCAATAAAGCCGAATTAAAGTTAAAACTATCCCATACCCCCCACGAGGTAATCACAGCCCAACTTGGTCAAATAGCCAGGTCTTCAAATGGGCAGAAGGTGCGGAGGTCAGGGGCCAGGCGGAGGTCCAGAGGCAGTTGGTTCCATAAGTCGGGGCTGCCACAGAATAGGCTTCGCCCGAGACCGCCAGCCGACATTGACTTGCCGCGGGACCCGAGGAGCCCTGCCTGTGTGTCCATACAGGGCGGTTGGTCCTCGATATCGGCAGGAGGCTCCCTTAAATATTGTGGACCCATGTTGTGGAGGACTTTGAATGTTAAAGCCAAAACCTTGAACCTCACCAGAGTGCAACGGCAGCCAATGCAGGCAGCGCGGGAGGGGGTAATATGGGAGAATCGGGTAACTCCCATCACAACCCGCGGGCGCATTCTGCACCAGCTGCAACCTCGGATGGTGTGCAGGGCAGTCCTAAATAGAGACATTGCAGTAGTAGTCGCGAGGTAACAAGGGCATGAGTGACTGTACACAGGGCATCTCGGTCCAGAAACAGGCGAAGCTGGCGAACCAGCTGGACCTGGGCAAAGCCCCCTGGTGGCGGCCCCACCTGCTCCTCCAACTGGAGCCGTGCATCCAGGAGGACCCCAGGTTCCTTGCCCTATCCACAGGGGGCAACACCACTCCCCTATGGTCAGCGATGGACAATCTTGACTGGACGAGATGCCGGTATGTACAGCCACTCAGTCTTGGCGGGTTGAGCGAAGCATGTTTCCGTCCATCCAGGTCCGTACCGCATCCAGACAGCGAGTCATCACGGAGAGGGCATCACTGATCTGGTTTGGGGTGGAGATGTATAACTGGGTATCGTCAGCGTACTGGTGATACCTCACCCCAAAACCACGAATGATCTCACCCAGCGGTTTCATGTAGATATTAAATAAAGGGGAGAGGACCGACCCTGAGGGACCCACAAGTGGCCCTGGGGCCGACCTCTGTCCCCCTGTCAACACCGATTGCGCCCGAGAGGTAGGAGGAGAGCCACCGAAGAACAGTGCCCCACTCCCAACCCCCAGTGTAAAGGATACCATGGTCGATGGTATCGAAAGCAGCTGAGAGGTCTAATAGGACCAGGACAGAGGAAAAACCCTGTCCGGGCCTCCAGAGATCATCCATCAGTGCGACCAATGCTGTCTCCGTGCTGAAACCAGGCGGAAGCCCGATTGCGGATCTAGGTAGTCCGCTTCATCCAGGAAAAGTGGAAACTGCTGAGCCACCACACTCTCAACAACCTTCACCAAAAGTGAAGGTTGGAGACTGGGCGAAAGTTGTCTAACTGCAGTCGGGTCCAGGGCAGGCTTCTTCAGGAGGGGCCTCACCACGCCTCTTTCAAGGCGGAGGGAAGACACCTCCCTTGACCACTGCCGGAGCCAACCATGGTGACCTCCCTGGCGGCATAAGCCAGCCAGGAAGCAGGTCCAACAAACATGTGGTGGAACTCAGATGCCACATAATCCTGTCCACTTCATCCTCGAAACAGGATCGAACTCAGCCCAGATCACATCGGCCAGACTGCTTGCACCACGATCCTCAGACCACTGCAAGGTGGAACACAACCGCCCCAAATCCATGCGATCTTATCCGACAGATATTGACCAAATTCCTCAGCCCTTCCCGGAGAGGGTCCGCCACCTCCCGAATGTAGGAGGCGGGTGGCCCTAAACAGGGTGGCTGGGCGGTTATCTGGGGCGCTTGAGGGTGGAGAGATTTCTTGCCACCCCACAGCTACCAGGTAGGCCCTAATATGGGCTCTTAGCTGGGCTCGATCAGCTTGGGAGCGGGTGGCCCTCCACCTGCTCTCTAAGCCCCTCCAGCAGCTTCATCTCCCGGAGCTCCTCAGTATACCAAGGGCAACCCGGGATCCGGCGTGTGAGGGGCGCATGGGGACAACCCTGTGGGGCAGCCTCAGCAGCCTGCTGCCAGCGGCTGCCAAGTCCTTGGCAGAGTTATGGGCAAGGGAAATGGGGGAAAACCCCAGTTCCGCCTGGAACCTCTCAGGTTCCATTATGCGTCTGGGGCGGAACCATCTAAGTGGCTCCTCATCCCAGCAGTGGAGAGCGGCCTGTTGGAAGACCAGCCGTAGGAGATAGTGATCAGACCAAGGGACGGGCAGTGTTGTACAACTAGCCTGCCCTATATCACTATGCCACTGTTCTGAGATGAAAACTAGGTCGAGAGTGTTTCCCCTCGTGAGTCGGACCTTGAATTAACTGGGTCAGGCCCATGGTCAGGCCCATGGTCCCCATGGAGGCCATGAACTCCTGGGCCAAACCCAATGCCCCCCCCGAGGGAAGGCAGGTTGAAATCCCCCAGGACCATAAGCCCTGGGAGATCCACTGCCACCCCCGAGAGGATGCCGAGAAGCCCAGGCAGGGTTGCTGCCACACAGCTGGGGGAAAGGTATGTCAGCAGCAAACCCACCCAACCACCAGGCCCCCACCTCAGGAGGAGGGTCTCACTTCCGCCTATCTCAGGAACAGCGACCTCCCTTGGAATCAGGGTCTCCCGAATAACCACAGCCACTCCACCACCCCTCCCCTGAGCCCGTGGCTGGTGCAAAATCCAAAACCTGGGGGCATAAATCAACCAGAGGGACTCCTCCTCTGGGCCCAACCAGGTCTCGGTGATGCAGGCCAGGTCCGAGCCTCCTCCTCAATCACCTGGGAGGAGGGAAGACTTATTAGCCACGGACCTGGCATTAAAATACACCAGCTTGAGCCCAGGGGTCCCGTTCCCCTGCCCCCAGGGAGGAGGTCATAGGGTCGGGCAGCGCCACCGCTTGAAGATAGCGGGGGCGCGCTCCCAACACATGATCTGGCCCTATGCCTCGTCGTCTTCCGCTGATCCCAACCACCCTGGGGATCGCAGTCCCCAGCCTGCACTCCGGGCCCCCCCCGGCCCCCAACCCCACCCACCCCGCTGTGAGCCAGGCTGCAGTCCACCCTCACGGTATCATTTCCCACCCTCCTCCCTAACCTACTTAAAAAATTATTTAAAAATTTAATTAGAGGGGCCCTAGTGACCCTCTTTTTAACTTTCTTAGAGCCCCGACCCCAACCCAACTCCCTGCCATGCCATCTCTCCGGGTTCCATAACCCATCCTCGAGGTAGGCCGGTGATAAAATAGCAGGCCATATCCTGGAGGGAGGGAGCCTCCTAAAGGCCTGGAGTTCTGCTGCTGTAAAAGTTCAAATGTTGCAAATCCAAAAATGTCAAGGAACCGGCGTAAGGGTCTGCAGATGGAAATAATAAAGTCCGGGATATAAGAACTTGGTAGAGTCCAAGGTAACATCCATTGGGGGATCCAGGGACCAGGCTGCCCTCTCACATCAGACCTGTGGTTGATGTTTGAGACCCTCCTCCGGATCAGGTCCCGCACTCTCACCGCAGGTACCCCAATGGGTACCAATTGGACAGTTGGTAAACAGATGTTAAATGGCTATCTAGAAAAAAAATGAGTTCCCATTGTCGTTCTCTCACCACAGCAGGGGACACAACAAGATCTGATAGCCACAAATCAAGTTCAAGGGTGTACAGTCGACACTGGGAATCCGTGCCCAGGTCACTAGGGTGTCCAAGCCCACCCCTTGGTGGCCTGTGGTACGGTATAGATGATTCAGTCCCAGTAATTAAAGTACCTTGTGATTGGCGAGGATGGAACAGATGGTATAAGTGAACGAGGTAACACATGTAGGGCAAAATGACCAAACATAATGGTCGATGAAAAAGTCCAGAGTCCAGCCATAAGAGTAGCACAGGTAATGTGGATGACAAGAGCTGCAATAAAAATGGGAGAGGGGGGGACTTCAAATGGTTTCAGAAACAGGACAGAACAATGCAAAGACAATTTATAGGCTGGGGACAAAGTCCACCTGAAGCCACTCTGCTTTGAACAACTCAGATTAGCAGTGAAAAGGGATTACATGGAGAGAGAGATGAGTTATTGATGGATGTTGACTTCATGTGTATAAAAGCATCTTGGCTTCACTAGGATTCAAGCTGAAACTCTCACTACAATCACTGCTGTGCTTTAGTTGCTGACATTGTTAGCCCGGGATCATTTCCCACCATCTTTTCCTTCATAACTTGCTAACGTGCAGGTTATCTTCCTGCACTCACTTGTTAATAGCTGGAGATGCAAACACCCCCAAGATTCTAAACAGCAGAAATCTCTAAATGAAGAATGCCTATCAGACATTTTGTAAAAGGGAGGGAATATCTTAAAAGAATTTTTTTTAAATCATCTCTTTCCTACATAAGAATCAGAGAGCGCATCCAATATATAAAAGTACTGAGTGAGAAAATAAAATTGACATCCAAGACATCAATGTCCATACTGTCAGAAAAAATGGCATCCTAAACCCAGACTGAGGACCCTTCTAATGTTGCTGTGGACTACATTGTTAGGGTTCTTGTAGAAGAGCCCATATTCTCATGGTTGGAAAAGTACTGTAATTTCTGGTTTAGTTTGTATCCAGAACATTCTCAGTCAATCCCAATATCCAAATCTGAGAAAGCATATACACTTGTCAGATCACTGATAAAAATATGGTTTGATGTTATCTTTTAAAGAATAGTAAACATTCTTCACTTAACTGGAAAAAAGGATAAAAGGAGGCAAATACATATATTGTAGGAAAGAATTTACAGTATATTTCTATATCAATGTAGATCAAAAGGCAAAAAACTTTCCAGAGTCTCTGGAAATAAAACTCTGAGTTATTAGCATGGGTGGACTCAAAAGAGTTATTGGTTAATCTAGCTTTAACCTTTATTTGGGTTTTTTTTTTGTACATAGAACAACAGAATAAAAATGGAAACTAGGATAGTGATCCTTGCTGTATTCTGTTCTTTGAAGGAAACACTCTGGTGGCTGTAGATGAATCCTAGAGCTCCACTTAATGGGCTACTAGAGATGGATTGTTCTTTTGTGGGGTTTAATTTTAGGGAAATTCAAACTCCAAGTGATGTTATTGATGTTGCCTAGTCTTTCTTAAACCAACCAGTCCTATATACTATATGTTGAATAGACTTGCTATTCCTTGTAGAACAGTTACTGTTCCCAAGAACTAGTTTGGACTGTGGTCATGTAAATATATTAAAAAGTCTATATTCATTCAATAATTCATGAACATGCTGGAATGAGGCCATCCTGAAGAGAAGTGTGGAAGCGGGCAACCTGCCCAATGCAATCTCTCTATTCCCCTGACAAAATCCTACTAAAGTGACAGGAACAATGGCTGATGAATTGTGCTTTTGCTATGTTTCGATTTAAACCTTAGGGTATCTATTCATTTTGGTACATTTCAACTGCACCAGACATCAACATTTTAAACCCCAGTTTATAATTCACAAAATTTTGCAACACTTTGGATTTGAAGACCTCTTTGTCAAAATAACTTCACTAATGAAAGGCTGCACTTGGTCCTCACTTGGTAAGCATATAGCTTTAGAGACTTCACAATCTGCCATGGTTCCTAATATATTTAAAGAACAGTTGCTTAAGATTAGAATATCAAAACTAATTAATGTTTTGAAATCTGTCTTCTAGTTTCTGTGTTTCCACCTTATTCTTAAGGTGTTTGAAAAACCCTTTTTCTGGCCTCTTAAATTAGAAAGATATGTGAGAATGACGTTAGGAGACCAGGCAAAGAGATGTTGCTTAGAGAATGGTCAGATAAGAGGAAGCATAACTTACAGCTGCATAGTGGATGGCACAAGAGAGGGGGGACCCCACTAAATTATAGGGCTGCAATGGTGACAGTGGAAGAATTGTACTTTCAGACTTCCAAGATTCAGTTACTATAGCTTTACAATAAAGTAAAATTAGCTTCTCTGGCCATGATTTCTTCTGGTCTATTTAGTAAGGCTGACATGAATATACATATTGTCCAGGATCTTTCCATCCCTCTATTGCTTCAGTGGTTATTCTCCAGCTATTCAGCTTCCTAGTCCGAAGAGCTCCGCAGGAGTAGTACCTTTATGACATCCTCCTTTGGCATTTGATTGGTGTGAGAAGCAGGGAAGACTGCAGAAACATGAGTCTAAGTGGGAAACAGGACACTTGACCCATCCATCAAATAACTTTCACCAAAACATTTTTATTTGGAGGGGGGGAGAAGGATAGTTTCACTTCCATCAAATTAAAGGAGAATGATGAGAAACACAGGATTTTTTTTACCACATGTAAACTCAATTTCTTATCAAGTGTTGCTTTATTGGTCAAAATCCAAAGGTGCGCATATGCTTTTTTTAAACTGCCTTTTAGTCATAGTTCTCTATGGCATACCCCAATCTCCTTTGAAACTGTTCTGGACAGCATGGAGGAGAATTATCTTCAAGAAATACACTTCAGCATGCATAAGCAGAACAAGAAACAGCTCCCTGGGTCCTAAAGTCAGATGGATTTATTCTTTCATCTTTTGGCTTAACACCGTAAGAATCTTTCATGTGTTTAGGTTAAATGAGTGCATGTGCATTATTCCATCATAATTCATATTGATAAACCATGCCATAAGCACAGACAGAGAGACTGAAGCTTATATCTGCCTGTCCCTCTTCCATATTTTCACAGCAAAAATAGTGAGGGTACAGTCATCCTGCAAAGCAAGGCATCTAGCTCCAGAATTTTCTTTATTTCCAAGAATATCCCATCATCTCTTAAAAAAAAAGTTTTTCAAAAATAAAAAGAAGGAATTGGCATTGCTCAGTATGTGACATGCATGTATATATACTAACCAGAATTAAAAATGCAAAGATGCCCTGGAGAGAAATATTATGAATGGAAAGTGACTAAATAGAGAGGAGAAAAGCAATTTTACCAGCATGTCTTCTTGAAAATTGATATTTGTAATTGATCATACTTAGCACATCAATTGTGCTAAGAAATTCATTTTCTTTAAGTTTCTACAATACACCCTTGAAATATCAAACTGACTCAAATCATTTATAATTCTGCTATCTCACCCTCCTATTTTGTTCCTGGTGTCCATTCCTTTTTTTAATATTTCTTCCTTGTAGTTTCCTCAGGGCAGGGACTTGTGCTGTACAAAATGCAAAAGATCCATGTAATAATAATAACTATCTTTGTCAGGATAATATTGCAAAAGTTTCATGGGTTTTTCTATTATTGCATTTAGAAAACTGTGCACAGTCTCCTATTTTGTTGATCACCAAAATCACTTTATCTGTTTTACACACAGGACAAGCCAAAATATTTCCTACTTCATAGATTCATTAGCTCAGGGAAAAGGTGATTTGGAGACAGTAGGCCTAAAATGTATAAAACTGAAGTGTATAATTCAGTCATGGAAAACCACACTAGAATCAGTGGTCATCCTAGAAAGCTACCTGGAAGAAGTTTCAGAAAGAACTTCATAAGTGCATAATCGACTACTGCAATGCTCTCTACATGGGGCTTCCCTTGCGGATTACTCGGAGGTTGCAGCTGGTGCAGAATCGCGCGCGGCTGTGATGGGGGTATCCCGATACTCCCATGTTACACCCCCTGCGACCTGCATTGGTTGCCGGTTGCCTCCCAGGTTTCCTTCAAGGTGTTAGTAACAACTTATAAAGCCCTTAATGGCTTGGGTGCAGGGTACTTGGGAACGCCTCCTGCCTGCATCACAGTCCAATCGCCCGTCGCTCCCATAGGAGGGGCCTTCTGGGAATACCGTCGGTCAGGCATTGTCGGCTGGCGGTTCCCAGAGCTAGGGCCTTTTCTGTGGGAGCGCCCGCCCTGTGGAACCAGGTTCCTGCGGTTCTGCGTTTGGCCCCTGATCTCCGCTCCTTTCGAGAGACCTGAAGACTTGGCTGTTTCAGCAGGCGGCCTGGACTGACCATGGGGAGGGTAGTTTTAACAATGTTTGCCTATGTGCAATTTTACTGTTTTTGTTGTTTAGTAATTTGGACTTGTTTTTATTTGTTTTATTGTATATCTTTGTGTATGTTCCGCCTGAGTCCTTGGAGTAGGGCTACATCTAAATAAATAATAATAATAATAATAATTAATCTGTGGAATTAATGTAAGGCTAATGCCAGAAATGGATGGTTTTCAAAGGGGTCTGGAGGTAAGATCAGTTTAGGGATGGCAATCATGAGGACTCAACATTATCTCCAGGCTAGGGGCATCAAACACCAGTTGCAGGGGAATTGTTCCTGCTTGTAAGCATCCAGATATTAAGATATCTGGTTAATCACAGTGAGAAACAAAATGCTGTACTATGCAGCAGGTCTTTGCCTGCTTCAGCAACTATAATTTTATGTTCTTAGGAAGAACAGACACCATCCTCTTTGTCAAGTTATTTATTTAACATTAGATCAATCAAGTTGTTTTGATCCTTCTGAAAGAGAAATCTCTCAAGCCTCTCTCCCTCTTCATGGCAATAGGGAATTTTGGCTTTTAGGTAGGAAACTGTTGAGGGCTATTGCTTTCATGACCTAAGAATGATACTGCTTAACAATACTTTATATTATTATTAGCACTCTCTTAAGTCATGCCAGACAGCTCTTATTTATGGAACATTTCTTCACAGCAATCGCAAGATGTGTCAGTTCCACCTACAGTCTTCCAAAGCATCTGCAGTGATTAGCAAGGTGCTGATGGCATGCCTCAAATCTCTTCAAAGAAGCAAATTAAGAATCCCATCCAGTGCACTTTCTTTCTCCCACCTAGGAGCGCACACACCCTTTGTGTGTGCAAATGCATCAGAGAATCCACTTGCCAGTTTGCTGTTTCCTGTGGTTAATTTATTTTAGCAGTTTTATTTTGGGCAATATTTAATACTCAGCCATGCAAACATTTTCACTTCATTTAAAAGGAATAATGAATTTTGAATACACTGAAACTCCAAAAATATATATTCATGTGCATTATTTGCTATGATGGCAAATATTTGTTTTTCCTTTCTTTGAAAAATATCCAAAACAAGGCCATGTTTGTAATTTTCTTCAAAATAAAATACATTTACATATTACCTGCATTTTATCCACTGATGTATCTATAATGTACACTCAGTGTAGATATGCACTCCATAATTGCCTGAGCCAGATGTCCCTCTTTTATCTTTTACATTATTCTTGTTGATTCTGCTTGCTGTGAGTCACAAATTCAAGATATCTATGTTAGAAAAGCCCTGGCAAGCAGCAGAGAGAACCAATCTGTTTCAAGTGGCATTAAGGAGAGAGGGAGATTACAGGAGGACTCATTATCTTTAATGTAGGTCCTGCATTTTGCAAAACAGTTACTTATTAAGGAGCAGAAGTGCTCAGCCAGAATCCTACTATACCTGGACCTTTCAGAAAGATACTCAAAAACACTCAACCAGTTTTTCTTGTTTCTATAGTACAGGTACTCCTCAATTTACAATCGTGCATTTAGTGACCATTCAAAGTTACAATGGCACTGAAAAAAGTAACTTATGACCATTTTTCACACTTAGGACTGATCTGGCTTCCCATGGTCACATGATCAAAATTCAGACACTTGCCAATTAACTCATATTTATGACAGTTGTAGTGTGATTCCCTTTTGCAACCTTCTGACAAGCAAAGTCAATGGGGAAGCCAGATTCACTTAATGGGGAACTTTCTGACCCTTCTTCTGAACCTCCCTTCTGAACCTTCTGACAAGCAAAGTCAATGGGGAAGCCAGATTCACTGTTACTAATTTAACATTGGCAATGATAACAGCTGTGGCAAGAAAGGTCATAAAATGGGGCAAAACTCACTTAACAATGGTCTCACTTACCAACAGAAATTTGGGGCTGGATTGTGGTCATAAGGCAAGGATTTACCTGCATGACATTCATATGGAAGATTCGTATTAAGTGTCCGGGCCTCCATTAGCTTCAATAGCTTGAGCTAGTCAAAGTTCCTCTAGGCTCCATATGAACTCTGGGTGCAGCATTCTCTTCATCAGACTCAAATAAGCAGTAAACCACAGATTAGAAAAAAATCAACCTTCTTTACTCCCTTTTATAGATTTTGAGAGTCAATTAGGTGCAGTGCTGATCTGGAAACTAGGAGAATGAGAGTTCTAGGCTTTCCTTTGGTTATTAAAAGGGTATTAAAAGTGACTTTGGGCCAGTCATTCCTTCTCAGTCCAACACACCACAAGGGATTATTGTTGTTGGAAAATAGGAGGCAGGAGTATTGGGTATATAAAGCCACAGGGCAACTCCACACAACAGCCTAAATTCCCTGCCTTCCTTGCTGCTATTGGATGTTTGTTAAGCCAACTTCAGAAATTCCAGTCTGGATTGCAATGGGTTGGCATTGGAGATGGACTGGTGTTCAACCTGGCCTATGGCCACCTCAAGACTTGATTGCTCATTCTTCTGTTTCTCATACTTCCCATCCATTCAGGAAAGGCAGGTTCCACAGGCAAGCTCCTGTGTGTGAACTGATCTACCTGTCTTTTCATTTGGGGATTGTTCCCTTCCTACTAGTCCAGATGCCTGCCTCTTGCTTTCCCACACCGAGGCATGCAAAGATGCCTCCCCCTTCCCTGCCCTCCTTTGACATTAACATGGACTCTTTCTATTTTTTTTCTATCTTCCTCCCTTATGTTGTCATGGTGGTTCTGATGCTTCAGTGATAAAAATGATGGGCAACAGGCTGTTCTTTTGTTCCAACTTCCTTTGTAGGTACATGGAAACTTTGTAGACTCATCTTTCAAAGAATCTTTACTTTTCACTTTAGAAAAGCACTGAGATCTTTTGATTCCCTGGGGGCAAGTTTTTTTAAAAAAATGGGATTGGTCATGTTACAAAAAGAATAAGAATACTGTAAGAGATAGAGAAAGGATTCCCCCCCCCCAAATATTCATCAAATCCATTTCCCTGCATTTATTAATCAATTATTAAATAATTAACATTAATAATTATTAATGATTAAATGATAATTATTAGATTAGTATTTGTTATTTGGGGGGAGGCAATTTCTTCTGCAGCAGATGAGTTGAATTCCAAAGAGCTATGTATTATTGTAGGGATCACACCAGTCCTTCTGATAAGGTTGCAAAGAAAAAAACCAGAGGGTTTTTTCCCTGTTTGTCTTTAAATTAGTCACAGATATGCCCTTTTGATCTCTTTTTTTCCTGCTGTCTTCCCAACTTTGTCTTCATCTTGTCTCCAGCTCATCAGTGAGAGGTGTTAAAGTAGCCTTTCTCCTCCTTTTTCCAACATTATCCAAGGGTAGTATCATAGTATATAGAGTTTGTACACTATGCCAAAACCAAAAATGGGTTGCTGAGTGGGATTGCAACTAATCAGCAGGATGGATAATGGGGAGAAGGACTTCCCAATAAAGCAGGAGAGGCTCTTATCCTTTTCAAGGCAGCTCAATAATCCCATATGTGTAAGGGAATACCAGATTTTGACAGATGGGTCTAGAAATTTATTAGATGAGCTTCCAGCCACAGCAATAGGCTCAGGAATGGATGATTTCCTGCTGACTGGTGACATTGAGAAAGTTGGAGGACAGCAAAGCCAGAGGGCTTAATCAATGGCTTTGCTTAATATGTCCTGCATCCCCCAAATCAGGACATCATCAGAGACAGGCAGGTCAGGGTTCAGCTGTAAAGGCAGGAAATTTTATGCCAACTTTATGTGGCTCAAGAGCAAGGTTAGCATTTACTGAGTCATAGTAAGAGGGCCCGGGAACCAGAAATAGGACAGGAATCAACAGTGGGGCAGCAAATTTCATGCCAGTACAATTTACTGCTGAGTCAAAAAGGATGGATAACATTTCAATTCAGCAGTGAGGAAAGATGGTTAGATTAGTTATTTATGAAATGGATTTATTTGTTTGTGTGTGTGTGTATTTGTATATGTATGTGAATACCTGCTACAGTACTTGGAGTACTTACAGATACAGAGGCATCTAGGATGCCTATTGGAAGTGCTGAATTAGAGCTGAAAGCTGAAATAAGTAAATGAAGTTACTTTGCTTTGTTTTTAGAAGTTGGGGATCATTTCCCATCTGTTTCACTGAATTCCATTGCAGGTATTATTCACCCTGCTGAAGTTACAGAATCAAAAATATGAATTGTTATTATGCACAAACTCTGCACAGCCAATGTACTGTGTACACCTGAAACAGGAGCCTTGTCACTGACAGAGAGAAAAATGGTATCTAGAAATACTTGTTAGACTTTTCCAGCCTGATGCTTCTGCTCCAAACCATAAGCATAGAAGAATTCTGCCATTTCCTTTCATTTTTTCCATTGTAATTATAAATGACTGAAAGCAATTCATAGCCAGGGAAGGGGAATCGGGTATGGAATTTCTTCCATTCTCAGTTTCTAAAATGGGAAGCAAGGGTGTGGTTTTTCACTTATTTACCCTTTCTAATATAGCCTTTCCCTTACAATTGAAAAAATGGGATGGAACAATTTCTGCCTGCTCCAGGGCAACGTACTGTGTATGTTTTCTGAGGGGGAGTATAGGGTGGTCTGCTAGGAGAATGAAGGGATTTAAGATTGTATGAAACCACTCAGCTCTCAGAACCTCCATCCTGATTTCACCTGCCTTCAGAGCATCACAGGCAGGTTAATGAAGCAGCAGGGTTTTCCACTTCACTTTGTGGTGGAATCCATCCCTGGTGATGGAGCCCTAGAACATCTACAATCTCTCAACAAAATTTTGCAGGGGGCAGAACTATCCCTTATCTCCTAGAATATTTTTGCAAGCAAATCCCAAACACTGACATGTAAATCTAGAAAAATACCCCAGAGATGTGGTTTTTAAGTAAAAGCATACTATGTGATATTTATACAGATGGTATGTCTGTATGCCTATTTTTTAAAATAAAAAGTTTAAAGGAATAGATGTTTTTCTTTTATTTTCTATTACCATAATCTTTCCTAGTATCTAAGTCACAGTTGCAAAGGCTCTTATGCACCCTTCCATCTTTGAAGAGGATCCACTAATCCAATTTACCCTAATTTTTTTTTGGGGGGGGGCGTAGAAACAGGTTTCCCCACTATACAATCAACTTAGCCTTGAATATAAAAAAGCAAGTTCTCAAAGGAAAAAACTATTTTTTTCCTCACTATTATAACTGTGTTTTATCCAAATCATTTAAACATGACTAACAGCTTTCCTGTTATGTATGTAGGTTTGAAGTCATTGGTTTAGTTTGAACTGTTCTTGTAAAATGTTGGAAATGATTGGTTTAAAAAGTGCAGGAAAACCCTGCACTCTGATTGGCTGGCAACTGCGGCTGCTGGCTATAAGTAGCAGCCGCAGCCCAGCCAAATTGGGTCCGTTCTGACCTGTAGTCACTAATAAACTAAGAGCTTGAAGCACTCCGCGTCTGTCTCTTCATGCAAACATAACATTTCCCACTTGCTCTCAGTCAATTACAAAATTTCCGATACTTTAAAAATGAATAATTTGTTTCCTGGCTCTGTACCTGATAAGATTTATTATTTGGCAGGCAAACAAATGACCAGTTGATATTTGTAGTTTATTGAACACCCACTGGCCATTATTTGTAGTATGTTTTATGAGTAATTAAAAAGAATTGATTAGTTATGAATTAAAGTTCCCTGCCTTCCAAGAATGCTTGGATGAATGCTTCTGTACCTACATTATCTAATTATATAATCATATCAGCAGATGATATAAACATATCAGCAGCTATCACCTAGCATTAGATAGGTGAAACTTAACTCAGATATTTTTGAGAGTATTTTCCTAGCGATGAAACAATAGCATTTTGAATTACAAGCTCCAGAAGTATATCTTTATGCAGTGCAACATAATGAACGATGAGCTGGCCTGTTTGTTTTTCTGTGTTTAAATAAGAAACAGTCTGGGACTGGGTAGTGAGGAAACTTCTCCAAGCACATCTATTTGATGCAAAATAAATACAAATGTGGTGTTCTGTTTTTAAAGCTTATCTTTCCATTGCTAATATTTTATGCATTGCTAAATTTCAAAAATGTAATTTTAAGTCCAGTAATGCTTTTAGCAATTATTTGTTATTTCTACAAAGAGTCCCAAGTGAACAAGAGCTGATTCACTTGTTTAATGAGAAGTTCTTCTTTGCCAAATACCTGTAGAAAGTCAGCCTGTCTTCCTCCTTATCCTCTTTTATAAAATGTTGGCTCCCTCTTATCAAGTGCAGGAGAAAAGAACTTGCTTTACCAGAGGAAAGATGGAAATTATACACTGAAATTGAAGAAGAGCACTGTAGAATATTTTACCCATATGAAGCCATATATGCACATACAAACAAAACAGGAATGATTTGAAAGACAGCAGAAGAGGAGGCGGCATTATAACAATTCATTCACATCAGTGTGTCTTGCCAAGCCTCCCTTTACATGCTTTGCTGAGCCCTAATCTATATATGAAAATTAGTTCATGTCAATGTGATACCAATCTATGTCCTGCCAGTCGATAAAAGCCAGTGTCCCTTGTCGTCCATCAACAAATATCAGCTACTGTGCTATATAAATCACTGGTTCAGGATTCTTTCTTGACAAACATTTTATATCTCATTAGTTTTTGTTAGATTCTGTAAAGTGGACAAATTTAATGCAATGCAAAGTATTTAAACGATTTAAATATTGAGGTTAGTAACCTTCCTCTTCTCTCAGTCCAGTATTCCCTTTAGTTGGGTACCAAAGGCTGTACACAAAGCTTGCCGGGGGCATTGGAACAGGTGACAAGCTGTCCAACAGTCTTCCCTGTGCACACCTGTTTAAACCATTTCTCCAGTTTGCATAATGATATATAACATGGCTTGCAATGACAGTGATGGTCTGGCCACTGGGAGGAGCAGAACCTTCTCTGGACTCTATTATTCTTTGTTGTTTGAGTTTGCAATTACAGATTTAACACAGATACTCACATTTATTTTGTGTGTGTGTGGCAGGCTTAATAGAATCATTCTAAATTGTTTTTCTCATCTGTCACTGTGATGCAGTTATTTAATGATAAAAGAAGGCTAAATAGGAATTTTTTTACCATATTGGTTCGGATGCCACTGGATTCTTCTGTAAGCATGAGTAATTCTGTTGTATATATTTAGATGGGCATGTCTGCCTTGGTATAAGAAAGGCTTCCCTCAATTTATATTTTTTTCTGTATGTAAGACTATAGCCTTTCCAGTTCCCAAAAGTATGGCTGTTGGCTGTGCTGGCTTGGAATTAGGGTTTCCATTGAGAGCTTGTTATCCAACTGTACCAGAAGACAGAGAAGTGATATAATCTCCAACAACCTGCTACACTTCAGCAGTGACCCTATAAGCCATGGGTGTCAAACTCGCGGCATCACATTGCCATCACATGATGTTTCACAATGTCATTCACGTGACGATTCGCCAGTGGGCTGCCAGTTTGACACCTCTGCTAGGCCATCCATCTAGTGCAGCTGAGGTTGGCGGGAGTAGTGGCTTACTGATAAACACCAGCCTACCTTGAGAGAAAGGAAGATTGCACACCTTGCCAAACATTCTCCATCAATGCAAACTTGAAAAAAAGAAGGGCTTTTTTTTTTTTAGCAGCAGTTGGCATTCTCTTTTCCCCAGCATGCTATAATTTGGTAAACCAATCCTTAATAAGGCCTCTCCCTCATTCTCAGTCCACAGCAGAAATAGATCTGTTGTTTGGCAAGACAGGATAAATACATGGTTAAGCTTTGTCTGTCCAAACAGGGCATCTCATTTCTCAGCAGCACTTGGTGCCTGATACAGAAGTCAGAAAAGAAACCCTCTTTTCAAGACAAGTCAAAGAGCAAGTTCTTCAAAGATGCATGGAGAAGGGGCAGCACTCATGTCTGTGCCATGTGCTCCCTTTTATAAAGAAAAGACTTCTGTTTCTAAGTCCTTTCAATTATTTATTTATGAAATTTATAATAAATATAAATTATATGTAAATTTTTCTTATAAATGAAATACAAAGAATATACTAAGTTTTCCTAGTATATCCAATCTAAAAATAAAGACAGGAAAGCAATCAAGTCTTGGAGATAGACATTTATAATAGAATGTGATAGCAAATTGGGCAAGCTGCATATCATCAGATAATGATGAAATGGACTGTTTTCATTTAAATGATAATTTTTATCAATGCTGGTCTATTTATAATGATCTATCTCATTATAATTCCCCTGTTGTGGAATTCAGTATTGGTTCTGTTCTTATTTACAGTTTGCTATGGCACCGTCATGACCAGATGATACCCTTGGTCGCCCAATAACATCCTCATGGATTTTAAATATAAAAACAATATTTACCACCACCCCAATCTGACAGCTTCACCTCACAGTTTCAAGGTATATTGAATTTGTAGGATTTTGTCAGTCTTGATCTTGGAGGCGAGATCAAGTGATCTATGGTGGATGTGATCAGAGCTGGCATTTTGAGAGTTTAGGAAGGTATGGGTATGCTACTTGGTCTATCTCAGCCACTGTTAATTCTATAAAGTAGATTAAGAAACCAATGCCATTTGGGTCCAGAACTACTTTTATTAGAACAGCTATAATAACATAATCTTACAAGTCTGAATTTGCTTCCCTTCCTCCCTTACCTTATCTTGTATGAATTATAGAGGGGCCACTCTGAGACATTACCCAAATTAATTTCTTGCAATGAATTCAAGATGTGCTTTCTGATCATTGACTTAGTAGCAGCTCTGCTCTTCAAGGCTATTCCTTTACAACAACTGAAGACAATGACATTTCTAAATTACATGTACTATAAGTGACAGTGCTAAGTTGTTGCTACCAATATTTAACAAGAAAAAATGTGGCAATAGGTTACTCAATCAGCAGGATAAATATAATCACAGTTTATAAACCTTATTAAAGGAAGTTGGAAAAACTCTGTTAAAAGAAGTATTATTATAAACACCCAACAATGTAGAGGTGAAGTAATCAATATGCACATTAGTAGAATTGTCATTGGGACTGGGAGCTTTTCCTGTATTCCTAGATTTAATAGTAGCTATCATTTCTTGAAGAGATAACAATTTGGCTAGATAAAAAGCTTGGTCATGATCTTCAGATTTTTTAACATGATTATTTTCTTCTATGGTAACTTTTGACTTATTCAAAAGTCAAATATAGGCATAAATATAGATGTCTGATTGATTAAATCAAAATCATATTAGACTTTGCCTTGAGCATTGTTAATAACAGAATAATGTCAAATAGGACATCAGGAGCCAAACTGGTTCAAATGAATACAGGTTTATTGTACGCTAACACTCTCTGTAAGAATCTGAACTATTAATGATCAAGGAGAATTGGTGGTAGATAAGAGTCAGCCAAATTCAAGGTGGACTGGACTTAGATCTCTTGTGGGTGCAAAGAGACTAGAGACTGATGATGCACTTGACCCCTCCCTCGCTCTCAACTAGGTCCTCTCCTATAACATTATTTTACTGTTATTATTTTGATGAAAAGGCCAAACATTTGCCAGGTCTTTTTCCTTGCCTCCAATTATCTACTTTTTCATTTTAGTTGTTAATTTGTGTTAACACAAATTAAATTTAAAACTTTGTTTTAAAATGTGTTTAGAATTGATATTATTAAGCGCTGCTTGTAACTTAAAGGTCATCCAGCTATCACTGAGGTGTTAGAAAGTCTTTTTGTATTATTTTTATCTTGATACAGCAGTGGTTGGAAGACTCTAAAAAAAATACCTATGGTCATTCATGGGAAACATTCCAAATAAAAATCTGACAAATGTAGCGAAACTGGCTATAGCGGAAGACTTATTTTATTCTAGTTACTTGTTTTTCAGGCTATGTTGCTTTTAGCCTGAAGGGAAGAAAAGAATTGCCTTTCTGCTGTTTGGCCAATTTTCATGTGATGGTGCAGGAAAATTTTGCTCCTGAAATCTTTACCCAGGGCTGAGTATGGAATCCAAACCTATGATTGACACACTGTGCATAGTTCCCAACTGAGTTGTTCTTATTTCTGAACATTCATCCATTCATTTTTAATCAGGACAGAGTGATTCGCTGCTTTATAGCTGCTCCCCAATCATTTTAAGCCAATGAGCATATTGGAATTTTTAATATATGCAATATATATCTCATAACAGTCTGAGGATGACAGCCAATCCCAAAATAGTTGTCCCAGGGACAAAATAGCACTTTTTCAGAATATGTGCTACTGCTTCCTCTAGTATGATGCTCCTCCTAGCCACTCTTCCTTTGGTCTTTTCTATAGACAAAATGGCACAGATCCACATTTATCCATCATTTTCTTATTGTTTTAAAAGCCTATGTGGGACCCAGATTGTTGAGGGCAATATGCCGACTCTGTAAACCGCTAGAGAGGGCTGTAAAAAGCGCTATGAAGCAGTATATAAGTCTAAGTGCTAAGTGCTATTGCAATGGGTCTTATAAAACTGATGGATGGTAGAACTGGGAGTTCTCATTTTAAAAAAATGTTTTAAAAAGTAAAAAAATAATAATGGTACCAATAGAAGTGTTTATGAGTCATATAAGTATGCCTCAGCTATGTGTTTAGACACCAGCCTTAAACATCAAAATTATTGTGTTACAGTTTTTCAATTTACTTCCTCAGATTATGATTGCTGGTTTCTTTTTAAAATTTCATTTGTTTTAGTAGTGCTTGTTTTAGACTCTTCTTGTTTAAGATGTAATTGAACAGTCAAAATATTTTTTTAATTAACAATACTTAATAAGCTGCCTTCATCCAGAGGATTTCTGAGTGGTAAACTGTTATTCCAAAATACAACCATTAAAACAGAAGCAGAAGTAATAGCAGTGATGGCAGTTGTTTTATCTGAGTACTGTCCTTGTGGATCACATCTTACAAGAGCTGTGTATCAGCATCAGTTTTCCATATAAATATTGTAACACTGTAAGAGATAGGATATGTAAACTGTGATAATCAGATAGATTTCTCTACAGAACAGTCATACACATGGCCCGTTTTGCTACATAGGTCAGCAAAAAAGAGTCACTTTAAATGATTCTTCCTATTTTTCAGAGAGTGGAAATTCATACAAGAAGACATCAACCACAGCAGCAGAATATATTGAAGAGCATCTACAATTCACCAGCAAACAAGAATGGAAAGCAGAGATTTCCACAGGGGTATGACACACATACAAAACAGGAGGAGCTTTGATTGCATGATTGTGGCCAACTTGACTTCTTCTTCTTCTTCTTTTACTATATCCTGCAGGCACCTGTAATGGGAAGATCCTAGGCAATTTAACCTATGTCATTAATTATAAATTATTTGAAAATTTGTTCCTATTCTATGGTATTTTTAATAAACAGATGCTTGCCATGTCTTCAATGGTTGAATTGGAATCACAGTTTCTTTTAATTTTTACAGCCCTATTTTTCACTCCCAACCCTGTTTCTTTGTCACTGTGGCAATACTTAATGATGGAATTAAGTTCAGTACCTGTTCTTCACATCAGATGGCTGGACGATTATATCTGCAACCAATTTTTAGCTTCCTAGAACAGAACAGTTGCTATTAAGGTCTGTAAAGAACATTAGAAACCCTGCTTCCCTAAGTTACATTGTGATGTTATAGACCTTTGCTGACACTTAATCTCTTTCATTTTCAGAAAGACTAGATTAGTATATCTGAAAAGGATGACAGAATTTCAGAGAGTGCATCAGGGCTTTATCAATCAGAGACATCTGTCGGGGGTGGGGGGAATTAAAATGGATCCTCATGTGAATGGCTCTGAAATTATGTATACAAGTTCATCCTATGCTGCATTTTTCATGCCACCAGAAAAAAATCATTGTTACAGACATACAGCCTGGCTAAGAACTATTAATTGCTCAATTTATACATGGCCTAATCCTTTAAAGTGCTCGTTATTAATCAACTGTGAATCCTGCTTTTTAATTAGCATGCCTGCTTTGGCAAGAGCTGTGTTTATATCATATGATAACAAAATTGCCTCCACTTCACCCAGCTGATTTTTCTGTGACAGCTTCGGTTAGTCTATTTCAGTCTGTATCAGTATCTAAAGACAGAGTTCTCAAAATCCTCAGCCAATCAATGGTCACACTGAATAGAATTCAAATACATCTGAATGGTTTTAGACTGGTCTTCTTTAAAGCAGAGGTGTGGGCTGAAAAATATTTTGTACCCCAGGCAAGTTTGGCTATGTCAAAGTAGTATATTTGAAAATATTTCAGGTATTCTAAAAAGCTGAAGCTAAACATACATAGTACAGATATGAAAACATACAACTGCCTATTGTCTGCTGTTTCTAACAGCCCACTGAAGTAATTTTCTCTGCATATCAAAGCTCCTATTTTCTTTTTTGTTGAAACCTTTTAAAATAAGCTTGGTATATACTGTATACACATCTTTGGATTTTGAGAGGTATGTGTTCATTTACACCATAATCATGTATACAGGTTTTTTAAGAAAATAAATCCTCCACCACAAAAATTATATTTGTTTTAAGCATGTTTAAATTTGGCCCCATCCCATTAGATCACAGGAGGCCCTATTGCCACATTCTTTATTCAAAGGAAATATAGCTCTGTATGGAAAAGTATCCATGGATATTACTTTGCATGGACCATCAATCAGTAAAGTTATGGTTCCATGGCTATGGCTTTACATTCAGAAAAATCCAAATATAGCCTTAGTCTTATATCCTCAAAATGTGGGCTTTTAGAATTTGTAGCCATTAGATATCTTCATTAAATTATGATTGTTGGATTTTTTTCTGGGCAGAGCACTTGAGTGACTGGAACTTTAACTCAGCACTAAGGAAAGATCCTCTTAAACTTAGTTTCCTCTCCTTCCTCTTCCAATAATACATTCAGTTATAAATCAACAGACACACTGACCTAATATCTTCCATATTTGCTTCCTTTTTTGCTATTTCAAAGCTTCACAAAGCAGTCATCAAACTTTTTTTAGAGGTGTTCTGACTTATTTTCCCAAGTGCCATCAATACTCTCTCAATCCAAACTCCCTCATAGGGATATTGTCATAAAAGCCTGGAGTAGTACATATTGGTACCTGAACTTCCAGAAGAAAGGTGGGATCTGTAACTTTTTGTTTCTTTCTGTCTGGAAATAGATTTCCCTGCTTCTTTGTCCTGATTGAATTGATGTGATTTTAATAACAATGTCTAGCAAAAATTCAACAAGTAAAGGCTTTCCAAGCATGCATGCATGTGCAATGCATGTGATTGCTCTTCTTGGAAAACTGCTGAATTACATTTAAAAACCAATAAGGTTGCCACATGGTCATCAGTGGAAAATGCCACCTATATTTAATACTTTTAAAGGAATATGTAGCATTTTCCACTGATGACTATCAGAAGATGAAATTCCTTAACTTCACCCTACTTCCTTTACAGTAAAACTGCTTAGTCCAAGTTCCATTTATGAATATCTGACTTTAATGACCAATGACTTAAGAAAGAAGATGTCAAATCCATATAGCCTTTCCCCTCCCCAACATTTTAAGTTGGAAAGACCATAGGAAAGTGTTTTGTAATCACTTGTGTAATCACAATGTACAGTATTTGTCCACCTAGTCCAATCTTCTCTAGTTACCAATAGAGTTAAAAGACCTCAGAGTTGTTTTTTATTAGTTAGCATTTCTAGTTGGGGATCCAAACTGGGATTATCCTGGCCACTACTTTTGTTATATTTACAACTTTGGATCTCAGGAACTGAGAAATCTGTAAAATTATTGTGATATTGAGATGTCTTAATAAAGATGTTATCTTTTGAACTGTGAGATGAGCAACATATAACTTTAATAAATAAATAAATATTGGTACAATATGAGTTTTTTTTTCTTGTAGCTAATCTGCCATCATTGGCATAGTTTGTAACAAATGAAAGGTCTGAATCTTCCCAAGGTACTTCATGAAACCTTGCAGTTTTCTACTTTTAAAAAGCAAAATGGCCTCATTGTTTTCTATCTGTCAGTCTTTCTGGCACTTTTGAAGTACAGGTAGTCTTCAACTTACAACAGTTCATTTAATGTAGAATAGAATAGAATAGAATAGAATAGAATAGAATAGAATACTTTATTGGCCAAGTGTGATTGGACACACAAGGAATTTGTCTTGGTGTAAATACTCTCAGTATACATAAAAGAAAAGATACATTCATCAAGAATCATAAGGTACAATACTTAATAATAGTCATAGGGTACAATAAGCTATCAAATCATACTAGGAAACAGTCCATATAAATCGTAAGGATACAAGTGACAAAGTTACGGTCATACAGTCACAAGTGGGAGGAGATAGGTGATAAGGAGTGATGAGAAGATTAACAGTAATAGTAGTGCAGACTTTGTAAATAGTTGGACAGTGTTGAGGGAATTATTTGTTTAGCAGAGTGATGGCTTTCGGGAAAAAACTGTTCTTGTGTCTAGTTGTTCTGGTGTGCAGTGCTCTATAGCGTCATTTTGAGGGAAGGAGTTGAAACAGTTTATGTGAGGGGTCTATAGATATTTTCACAGCCCTCTTTTTTGATTCATCAGTATACAGGTCCTTGACTGAAAGCAGGTTGGTAGTAATTGTTTTTTCTGCAGTCCTAATTATCCTCTGAAGTCTGTGTCTGTCCTGTTGGGTTGCAGAACCATACCAAACAGTTATAGAGGTGCAGATGACAGACTCAATAATTCCTCTGTAGAACTGTAACTGTTCAAGTTACAAAGGCACTGAAGAAAGTGCCCATTATGACCATTTTTCTGACTTAGGACTGTAGCAGCATCCCCATGGTCATGTGATTTACATTTGGATGCTTGACAACTTTTATGATGGTTGCATATGATCCCCCTTTGCAACCTTCTGATAAGCCAAATCAATGGGGAAGCCAGATTCACATAACAACCCTGTTACTAATACTGCAGTGATTAACTTAACAATTGTGGCAAGAAAAGTCATAAAATGGGGCAAAACTCACTTAACAAATTTCTCACTTAGCAACATAAATTTTGGGCTCCATTGTGATCATATGTTGAGGACTACTTGTATATGCGCAACATGGAATCTTTTTCAGCTACTGTGACATGAAGTTCCTCATAGAGTCAAATCACATTTCTGCCCTCCAGCAGATATCACATCACTAGTGCAAAATGTTATGTATGCAGGTTTGAATGTCATTGGTTCAGTTTGAACTGTTCTTGTAAAATGTTAGAAATGATTGGTTGAAAAAGTGCGGGAAAACCCTGCACTCTGATTGGCTGGCAACTGCGGCTGCTGGCTATAAGTAGCAGCCACAGCCCAGCCAAATCGGGTCTGTTATGAGCTGTAGTCACTAATAAACTCTTCACTGAAGCACTCCGCGTCTGACTCTTCATGCAAATCTAACACAAAACATCATAGGGAGACAAATTGCAGCCACCATATACAAGCCTAGCGTATCATTCCATTTGAGATTCCAATGATAACAATAAAATGTTTCAATATTCAGAACTTAGTATTTTTAAAAAAGGTTGCAGGAGCTATGAAAGAAACAAAGTCGATATGCTGAAAACAAAGTCCATAGTATAAACTGCAGTGTAATTTTAAAATGCACTCCAGTTTGATAATCTCTTGATATATCTCAGAAACTGGTATACTTAATGAGAACATTTTTTTCTCCTCATACATACACTTGGAGAATATGTCTAGAAAGATAATCTTATCAGAATCATGTAGATATCAGTTACACATGACATTGTCTTTTCAGTCATCTATGTACAGCCACACTTCATTATACAAATACATCATTAGATCCAAGCCATATATACTGTAATACCATTTTCACATAGTTGTGACACCTCCACTTGTTACTATACTGTTTGCTTACCCTGTCACTCATCATGACATATCCATTCACATATACAGTATATCTCCAAAGAATCCCAACATATCCAGATTCATTAAAACATGGTGTTTCTGTTAATTGTCTTTTATTTACATTGTTGACATGGGAACAGATACAATTCAAGGGCAAGATTGCTAGGGCAATTTTAGATGTAAGGTCCGGATCTTAGAAAAGCAAGTAAGAAAGAGACACAAAATAATTAGTCATGCATATCTTTGCAATATCTGAAGAAATCTGAAAATCAGTCCTAACCATTAGTATTATAGCTTTGCACCTAAATATTTGGTGGCTGGAGAGAAATGTGTATCTGGATAGTTAATCTTACTTTTATGTATGATTCTCTATTCCTGGTTTAAGAACACAATCGTCTGTCTACCATCCCTTTTCCAGCAGTGGCTAAGCAGATGCCAAATGGAAGCTTAATACAAGACATGAAGCATTCTATTTATTTATTTATTTATTTTTTTGTCAAGTGATTATAAGATTGCAGGTATAAGTATATACATAGTTATGAGTACATGAAATGGATACATATAAGAAAAATAAAAAGAAACAATAGGACAGGGACGGTAGGCACGTTGGTGTGCTTATGCACGCCCCCTACAGACCTCTTAGGAAAGGGGTGGGGTCAATGGTAGACAGTCTAAGGTTAAAGTTTTTGGGGTTTGGGGAAGAAACCACAGAGTTTCTTCCTTCTAAGGTTTCTATTCCTCCTAAGTTGCAGATTTCTTCTATCCAAAGTTATAAAGGTAAAGATTTCCCCTGTCCAGTTGTTTCCGACTCTAGGGATTTCTTAGCTAAGGGAACCAGCATTGTTCAAAGACATTTCCATGGCCATGTGGCCAGCATGACTATATACTGAGGTGCACGGGATGCTGTGAGTTTCCCACCAAAATGGTACCTATTTATCTGCTCGCGTTTGCATGTTTTGAACTGCTAGGCAGGCAGGAGTTAGTACAAGGACAGAAGCTTGGCCCATTGTGCCATGAACCAGGAGAGATTTAACCTGGAAATAAGGAGAAACTTTCTGATAGTGAGAACAATCAACCAATGGAACAGCTTGCCCTCAGAAGTTGTGGGAGCGCCATCACTTGAGACTTTCAAGAAGAGATTGGACTGCCATTTGTCAGAAATGGTGTAGGGTCTCCAGCTTGGGCAGGGGGTTGGACTAGATGACCTACAAGGTCCCTTCCAACTCTGATTAACTGTTATCTGCTGGGGTCTCGAATCAAGGCTATCAGCTTTCCAGCTGACAAGCTCAGCATCTTTAACTGTGGACCATCATGTCCCACTCCAAAGTTATATTTCCGCTAAAATTTTTGCTATTATATGATGAAGATTTTAAAGACTTGTCCTCTTTCAATTTTACACCCACACACCAAGCTGGTGTTTATATCAGACAAAAATTGCCATTAGCACCCATGGCAATTTAACTCCCACTTTAAATATCAGGTTAAAATGTTGTGATCTTCCCTTGTTTATTGCAATTGCAATAAAAAGTTTAGAAAGTATAGTACTTGTGTCCCTGATCATGTTTGCACTGAGATTGGAATATTATATTTTGTGTTACCTTAAGTGCACATTTCTCTTATCACCCCAACCCAGCAATAAAGAGTTAAATAGTAATTACAGTTATTACTGTGATTGCATATGTTCCAAAGTTGAATTCTGCTTTACTCTGGGAGTATTTTCTTCTTATCACCATAGCTCTCACGCCCCAACATAGGTGCTATTTTCTCAAAGAGGAGCAAAGGTGAACAGATCAGGAATTTCTAAAATAACTCATAATTCCAGGAAATGAACCAATACTGTCATAAGCAATTGTTTCCCCTGGCCTGATGGAAATACAACAGTATCAGTGCTGAATCCAATGCTGATACTTAATGAACATGCCAGAGAATTTATCTATAGTACTGGGCCCCTTTAGCTCAATGAAGGTCAAGATAACATTAATTAACAGTCATCTATATTTTGCAATTTTTTAATGTCATATACTTGTTGGAAAATCCATTTCTTCAATGCATTGTCTTGTTAAAACCTTCATTCTGTTGGCCATCAGGTTCAGTGGAAATAGTCAAACTTAGTGTAGGTGTTTTCTTCTTTAAACTCCTTTACATTGCTCTTTTAACCTGGCAAACTAGCATGCCACTAACTGATTAAACTGATACCTTCAAACTGTCATGTCTTTCAATTATTACTTCTTGTTCCCATAAGGAATCTCTCTCTCTCTCCCTCCCTCTCTCTCTCTCCCACACACACAAACACATTGCAGTGGAGGAAATGCCATATCAGGCTCCTTCCGGACCCCTGTAGCAAATCACATGACTGATCATTCTTTTCTACAGAATACAATTAGATCAGGTACTTGGCCTTTCTATTTAAATGTAATTTCCTAGTGAAGAAAGATTTCCTTCTTAAAAGAAAGGAAAGCATCACTCTCTAGAAATCCTTCTGTGAATTGCTTTATTATTCTTATTTTTCTGTGGACACATACAGTATTCTGCTACATAAAGCTACACCCACAGAGACTATCTGAGCTTTCTTTTGGACAGGTTCCTTTATGCAATAAGAGAAACAAAGATAGAGCCTCCAGCCATCCCCAAAGTAAGGGTGGGCCATACTGATGGATTAAGAGCTGCAGCTCTGAGTCTCCATCTTATGAAAACAACAAACAGCTGTCTGATGACACTAATATCCTCAAAAGTAAAAGGCAAGGGTTTTTTCTGCCTCTGGGCTAACAGCAAAGCTGTCCTGTAGAAATCTTGGGAGTTGGTTCCCATCAGTCTCCCTCCTCATCCTGGCCTTGGTTGAAGGAGTTTAAATTGGACTCCAACCTCCATTGGACCTCCAAGTTCCATAAATCTATTCACACACACACACACACACACACACAGACGTGTGTGTGTGTGTTTGTGTCTGTGTGTGCCTGTTAATTAACTACATAATAATAAAATTATATTGTATCTTCAAAGTGATTTGAGTGATTAGGTAAACAAAGTGATTAGGTAAACAATATTTTGGTTGCAACAGCTTCCAACAAACAGAGCCGAGAACAGCAGTGCCAGAAATTAGTCACTCAGTTGAAGCCCATTTCTGGCTGCCTTCTTCCTGATTTAAAGCATGACTGAAAGAATGTGTATTATTTCAAAGGGCATATCTGTCATACAAAAGTCTAGTTATATTATATCTAGTCCTTCCCCCACATTCAAAGAGGTTACAACCACAAGGAAGCAGAAAGAAGAACTCACCACCAGAACAGGCTAAAATGAAAAGACTGAACCAGAAATGCACAAATGAAGAAGTCAAAGATAAGGAGAATCAGTGCTGAAATATATTAAAAGACAAAAGTGTTTTTATGGCTTCTGTATAAAAGGCAACATATATAATAAGTGAAGCACTAACATCCTAATTGTGAAGTACCAGTTTTAAATTTAATAGAGGACATATCACTCTCTAGATTAACACTTAGCTTCTGTTCCAGGAAGGGAAACATCAGATTTATTGACAATCATCTGTAATGCACTCCATGCTTATTTGCCTTAAGGTTGCAATATTTGGTATATTTTAAGATACTAAAATTAATGGAACTCCTACAGGAGTTCCATGAACAACCAAGGAATAAGTCACAGTCAAGTAGATCTTGCATACATTGAAACTAGAGTGAAAGTACTGGAGGCTATCATATTGTTACTGACTTATCAGCAGCAGAGCTACGTTTTCTAGTAAATAGACAAGGACACTGATCTAGGGTGACACAAGTATCTTCTAAGTGAAATAGGGAGAGGTTTGGGCAGAAGAAAACAATACATGAAGGGGGGAAACTCGGAGATCTTGGTGCAGGAAAGAGGGGAAGATCAGTGATAACAGGCTCCAGAAGGAGGGGGTAAAGTAAAGACACCTGTATGTCTTAGAACAAATGTCATTAAGTAGACAATAATGTCTCATTGGGACCCATCCTGGGAGGGTACAAGAATATGTGAACAGATGGAGTCCACAGTGGGCATTGTAAAAGGACTATCAGGCTTCAAAGGTCCAAGATTTGCTGTGTGAGAAAGAGGTTGGCTGTTGACCTGGATTCTGGAAGCTCTTCTAAAAGTAGACTTCCTAAATAGCTATTTGCATCCCAAAATATTCTGGGAAACAATGTTCTCAGTAATTAGTAATGATATTTTCTTTGCCAGAAGTCTCCCCAGCAAGGTCCATCATCTTGTCAGACCCTAACAAACAGCCCCTAATTAACATAAGGCTGATTCTTTTCTTGGGTGATTTTTAATTTTGGGCAGGTTCATCCCATCTTGTCATAATTTGTCACCTTCTTGTGCGGGGTTTAATATTTAAAGACACAAGGGCTCTCCAGGACAGAAATATTTGTAATACCTGTAGTGGCCCCCATCCTTCACCTCTGAGTGTTTAAATAACAAGTGACATAACACAAAAAATATTTTCACTATGAGAATAGCACCCAGTTACCAGGGCAGTGAATACAATCCTCCTGTTTTATTTCAGTTTACAAAGCTTACATTCTCTGCTCTTGTGTGTTTAATAATAATCCGTACTGTAAGGATTTTTTAAAAAACTTTGCAAATCAATTTACAGTGAAATCATATGCATAACTGCTCAGCTCTGATACCCATCCTTCCAACAGAACCCAAAGCAGCATTTGTTTAAATACCAACTATTGGAAACCAACAGCTATATGAACTATTGTACCTGAGTCTTGCACATTGGGCTTCTATAAAGACATTGTTAGCCTTGTGGGATAGGAATGATAGCCGGATGAGCTAATTCTATTTTATTGTAAAGATACATTGACATAATTTTGCAAGTACGAAAGTACAATTTTCCTCTTTACAGCCGAAGAAACTAAAGAGGGTATTTTCTGAGCTTCTTGTCTTGTTTACTATCCAGTTGTGGATTATGTTATCTGATCATTTTTCTAACAATATCTCTTGCCCCAGTCTCCCAAGGTTTTTTCCACATGCCATAATAGGAATATACCATTTGGAATACTGTTCAAGAGAATTCTATTTAGCTCTCCCAGTATTTAGGAAAATAGCAAAAATGCAACTCTGTCCCCAGGTTGTTACTATTTTATTTCTTCTAAATTTAAAGTTGATTTCAATTAAAATTGCAGTTATTGTAGTTTTATATTTTGTAAGCCATCTTAAATTCTCGTATAAGCTGAAAGGCAGGTGTGTATATATGGTATTGTTATTGCCTTACTTGTTTTCTATTCTCAACATACAGGGAAATATGAAAATCCCTTTTGACTATTTGAATCAAAATAGAGAACAGGATGTATTAGTCACTTCTGCTTCTTGCCCCCTACATATGACATTATCTCCAGATCAGCCCAAAACTTATAACATATGATCCTGTAATAAATTTGGAAATTAAAGATTCTTACATCACACAAATATGATAATTTCCCCAAGTTCATTTTTTATGGAAGGAATTAATTGTAACAGATTGACCTCCAGAAGAACTTTTATTATTGTAGTGCAACATCTTTTTTAAAAAATGACATGGAAAAACAAATATTAAATATTCAACATCTCCACAACTTCTAAGAGGTTTGCAGATTATCTACTTTCAACAATTTGCATAGGACTACAACCTCATTTCTAAACAAAATTCTTAACACTAATAAGGCCAGGCAAAGCTGTGCAACTTTTTCCTTTGCTTTGATGAAGACAATTGCATTGTCCCTGAGTCTCAAAAAATGAAGTCAAGCTGTCTCAAAGAGGCAAATTTATAATTTTGCTTCCAACAGAAGTGTATAAAAAGGCATCCAGCTATTTTATTTACACCAGTAATGCATTCTTCTGATTAACTTTCAACAAATGTTATACATAATTTTACTTCTCCATTACCGTTAATAACTATAACAGAAAGCTGTGATGACACAAATGTTAATTTGTTTGCTAATATAAATGTTGAATCTGTTACCTTCCTGTATTTTCATTTACCCAGATATTTATGTACCCTCTGATCTTCTAAAACTCCATGCCATGTTTGAACTATATGAACCTAAAGAACTAACATATAACCACCTTCCAATTCTCCTGCAATGTGGCATAAAAATCACCTAGAGTTGCTTGGGCAACATAGATGGCCTGGCCATATCAATCGATCAATCCATCAATCAAACAAACAAATCTTATGCTGGTGGAGGGGGGATAGAAGTGACAACTCATACTTTAACTTCCGAAATCTTGTTTTTTGGTTTCAGTCAGGATGGAAGGCAGGAACAAGCCTGGTATCATTTTATGTGTGCATATTTGTTATGACCAATCCTCTAAATAAAGTTAAAACTACAAAAGCATACCTAATTCTTTTTTTTAAGTGAGCTAAAAACAAAATAATTACAGAAAAACATTCCCACCCACATTGAGATACATGTCAGAGTCTGCCCTATAAAGCCAAGGGCAGCTCTGTATCTGGGACAAATTGACCCCTCCTAGTTGATAGCACAGCAATGATCAAATATAGCAGGAAAAAAAGCCAGAGGATGCTCAAGGATACCATAGCTGCCTTCATACATGAAGCTTTATGCTAGTAGGATAAAAGAGGGAATATAAATGTAATTTTTAAACAACTTATGAAGGAGGGATGGAGAAAGCAATAAGATGGTTTGTTATATGAACTTAGAGCCACAATAATATCCCTTCTTGAAAGACCAGGTGCTAGATAGAAGCCAAATATGAGTTCTTGTCAGAAATAAGGTCTGGATATTGACAGAATAAGTGACCATTTTGATGACGGTGCAAAGTATTTCAGAGAGATTGTTCTGTGACTTCAAGATCTTTCCCAAGAGATGCGAGCAGACGCTAGAGAGACTTCTCTGCTCTTTGAATTCTGTAGAGCAGATGGTTTGCATACAGAAACTGTCAGCAGAGAGAAGCTGAATGACTGAGCCACACTTCATATTATTATTATCTTGGGGGCTGCAGCTGAGATAATCAGCCATAATGTAATTTAGATACATCTCAAATAAGCATATACACTCTCTCATCACAAACACGATTCCCACACACTATTAAGAGCAAGGAAACATTTGTTGTGATTTGATCACTTCAACAAGGAAGTTTAAATGTGAATTTTAAAGACAAATGTAAAGGTTCTTGATCATTAGGATTGAGAGAGAGGTGTGTGTATGTGTATGCATGACTAGGTAATTGCAATAGGGTGTATTTTGGTGTAACAAATTATATAAATGTATTAGTCTTTGTTATTGAATATATACCCTACGTTTCTACCTATTCCAACATTCAGGATGGTTTACATCAGATGCTGTTAAGGGAATTATGGGAGTTGAAGCCCATATGACTTAAAATTGCCATGGTTGAGAAACCCTGATTAAAGCCAATAATATAAGAGAACCAACAAGGAACACAGTGGTCAGGGTGTCAAACTATGGGCAAGGAAGGTTCTAGTTTGTTCATTTATTTACTGGATTTATATGGCTGCCCATCTCACATAAATGACTCTGGGCAGCTAACAAAGTAAAATCATCAATACAATAGCAAGGTACAATAAATATAATACATAAAAAACAAATGAAAAATAGCCAGTAGAATAACCAATCAGCCACAAATACATTCAACTTATGGGATCAACTCCCTCTGCCCCCCAGGTCCAATGCCTGGAAGAAAAATCAGAGGACTTTATGGAAGACCAGTAGGGTTGGGGCTAAACTAATATTGGAAGGAATGGTTTTCCAAAGGACAGGAATTACTGCAGGTAGTCCTCGACTTATGACCACAATTGAGCCAGAATTTATGTTGCTAAGTGAGAAATTTGTTAAGTGAGTTTTCCCCCCATTTTATGACTTTTCTTGCCACATTTGTCAACTGAATTACTACAGTTGTTAAATTAGTAACAGGGTTATTAAGTGGAGCTGGTTTCCTCGTTGACTTTGCTTGTCAGAAGATCACAAAAGATGGTGACATGACCCTGGGACACTGCAACCGTCATAAATACGAACCAGTTGTCAACAATTCAAACATAAATCACATGATCATGGAGAGCTGCAACAGTCATAAGTGTGAAAAATGCTCAGGACTACTTATACAGAAAAAAAACAAACTTTGTGAGACCCACTAGATAACACTCTTTAGTTGATGGGACCTAGAGCAGGGGTCTCCAACCTTGGCAACTTTAAGACCTGTGGATTTCAACTCCCAGGAATTCTGGGCATTGAAGTCCACAGGTCTTAAAGTTGCCAAAGTTGGAGACCCCTGACCTTGAGCATAGGGAAACAATTGGAAAGAGATGACTGCTCAGAGTAAATAGAAATCAGTTTGGTGTAACAGTTAAAGTGCTGGCCTAGAAACTATTGGTAGGAAGACCTAGTCCCATCCTAGGCATAAAAGCCAGGTGGGTGACTTTGGGCCAGTCACTCTCCCTCATCCCAACCCACCTCACAGGGTGGTTGTTATGAGGAAAAAAGGAGGAGGAGGAAGTATTGTATTTTTGCTGCCTTGAGTTATTTACAAAGTAACAAAGGCAGAATAAAAATCTAATAAGAAAGTAATATGGTCCCATACCATAAAGGGTTTTATGGGTGATAACCAATTTCTGAATTGCTCCTAAAGGCCTATTGAGAAGCAATGCAGCTAGCAAAGTGAAATGTAAAATGGGTATAACAAGCCATGGCCATAATCGCTGGTCAGGACATGTTTTAGTCTTTTTGAGACCACAGACCAGAACACAACCATGCCAGCTGCCAACACTCAGAGAAGCAGAAATTAACCCTAGGCAAACAATTAAGCACAAAACAATATCCTAATCAAGAAACTATCAAGGAGAACACACCACATCACCACTACCAAAACTGGCAGAATAAACTATTGTATATAAACATGGAACAAACCCCACATCTACCTGCACATATGATATTGCCCTATTAGGTAATGAAACATCTACAAGCAAATAACCAAGCTCAGAGAGCATCAAGAACTTCACAGTTCAACCCAGACTATATATATTTTCTTCTATTATATATGTGGCTATCAGTTTTATAAACACATCATACATACTGAAAATATCTGTGGCTTAGTACAGATCAGTAGACTTCTTTATGTCCAATCACAACTCATTTTTACCAAAACAACCCTATCTGATTTGTAACTTAGGGCTGTTATATTACGTTTATCAAAACATCTTTGCTACATGAAATTAGCTTATTTGCACAGATTGTAAACTGTCCTTATTCTGCCTAATTGAAAAGTTCTGCATCCATATTGTGCCAGAATGAATTCAGTTTTCATCTCTCCCAACAAGGCAATGGGCACCTAGTTTGTGGCTGCTTTCTGCATGTTTATTTGGGCTTATCACAGAATTCCTGGATTGGAATATACCTTGGAGAGGTACAAGGTCCCTTCCAACTCTGTATTCTGTTATTCTGATATGCACTGAAAATATTGGGCATCTTCCTTTTACGCATGTTTAAAACATCCTTTTTTAAAAATTAAGATCCTTTAATTAGAAATACCTGTGTCTTATCTTTCTGGTCTCTTGCTCTCTGCAAAGCAAAGCTGGCCCTCTTTTTTCTGGCAATATTTCCGACAGTCGTAGTCCATCTATATGGAGATGAGGAAAGGACAGCAATACCAAAGGGAAGAAAGATTTTCCCTTGTTTCATAAGCTGGCAGACATATCACAAATGGCATCCTGTGGGTCTTTTGAAATTTGATTTGTGTGCATGAAGCTTGTCTTTCTCTCTCTCTCTCTCTTTCTATGAAGAGTCAAGGCTTTTATTTCAATTTTTCTAGATGCAAGCCCGCCTCGCTTTTCCTCTAAGCTAGAATAGCTGTGCTTGCAAGCAAATGTTAGGTGAGCTACGGCAACTGGCAACCTGTCACATGTGTCTCTTAGGAGGTATGGTTGTTAAATCCTTTCACATCAAGAGTGTGATGGGGGGGGGGGCTCCCCCTCTCCTTCAAGAAAATAACCAATAATGAAAACATTACCAGGCTGGAACAGAGCAGGAGAAATGGGACATTTTGCGATTTTGGTTCTGTTTGCTTTTGCTTTAATAGTAGTGCTTGCTGTTTAAACTGTAATAGGAGGGCGTCAGCAGCTGTTATTTGCTCTCTGTTTTGGCTTTAATGCATACTATCTTGCACAGTGTAAATAGTTATGTTGTTGCTTTCCAGAGCATGACATAATAAATAATCTTGAATTTCCAATAAACAAAACTGTCTCCTCTAAATTTACATCTTTCTTTTTTATTTTAGCCCACACAATGGATACTTTCTCCCTTCTACCTAAGGGGGGGGGGTCAAGGGTCAAGCCTGGCACAACAAGCAGAAATGCCTGGATAGGAAAAAAAACTCTCTTTCTCCATGTTCTTTAAATGCTCTTTATTTTCTCCATTGTGCTGTCTTCCCCTATGAAAAGCGACTGAGGGGGGGAAAATGCCATCACAAAGCAGCTTTACCAGGAGTTAAAGGCGATCATGTAGTATACAAATGTTCCCTAAAAGGAGTTTGTATAGACTGGGCAACATTAACAGTTCTAGAAGCAAAGTCAGGCCTAAAATAAGGAACAGAGGATTATAAACTTATGTTATACAAATTAGAATATACACTCTATGTGATTGGATACCGCAGCAGGATATCACACATCACATGCCTTATGAGGTCAGTCAGGCCATAATGATGTAATGAGGTAATGAGGCAGGACTACAAAGACAATGAGGATCTGGAACCACAAAGAGGAAGTGTTTCATGAACAATTTCTTTCGAGAGAGTTTTGCTTTCCCAAACCTCCATTCAGCTATCTTTCCCCTGTTTATCAGTATTCCTTGGCCATCCAAATGTCTCATTACAATGTTTTATTTTATAAACAGAAAGCATACAGTAAGTCCTTGACTTACAACCATTTGTTTAATCGTCATTCAAAATTCTAACAGCACTGAAAAAGCGACTTATGATTGGATCTTGCACTTACAGTTGTTGCAGAATCTCCTTCATCATTTGATCAAAATCCAGATGCTTAGCAACTAGCATGTATTTACAACAGTTGCAATGTCCCAGGGTCATGTGATCACCATTTGTGACCTTCCCACTGGCTTCCAATAAGCAAAGACAAAGAGGGAAGCTGGATTTACTTAGCAACTGCTGATTCACTTAATAACGACAGTAATTTGCTTTACAGTTGTGGGGAAAAGGTTGTAAAATCGGGGTGACTGGCTTAAGAATCACCATGCTTATCAACAGAAATTCTGGTCCCAATTGTGATCATAAATTGAGGATTATCTGTAGTTTTCCTGGGAAAGGGAGTAGTTGTTCAATTTGACACCTCACAGCTGAGCCAATGCTTCATTTTCCTGGGAAAGATATATTTGGACTAGAAACTTTTAATTTGTACCCTCTCTCTATTTTCCTTCAACCATCTATGTGTAGAAACACACACTATAAGA
This sequence comes from Naja naja, assembly GCA_009733165.1. Classification (NCBI taxonomy): domain Eukaryota; kingdom Metazoa; phylum Chordata; class Lepidosauria; order Squamata; family Elapidae; genus Naja; species Naja naja. Next base: position 52,093,331 of record CM019150.1, on the reverse strand, counting down.
GAGCCAGACTGGTATATAGTGGTTCGGGCCTAGAAACCAGGAAACAGTGAGTTCATGCCTCAGGCATGAAAGCCAGTTGAGTGACTTTGGGTTAGTCACTTTCAGCCCAACCCACCTCACAGGGTTATTGTTGTGAGGAAAATAGGAGGAGGAAGGAGTGTACATATGTTTGTTGCTTTGAATGACTTATAAGAGACATAATGGCACAGTAGTTAGAATGAAGTATTGCAGGCAAATCTGTCCACTGCCAACAGCTCAGTCATGACCGGCTCAAGGTGAATTCAGTCTTCAATCCTTCTGAGGTCAGTGAAATGAGGACCCATATTATTGGGGGCAATATGCTGATTCTGTAAACTGCTTAGAGAGGGCTGTAAACACTATGAAGTGGTATATAAGTCTAAGTGCTATTGCTATAAGGCAGGGGTGTCAAACTCACATTGTCATGGTGGTGTCACATGATGTATCAGGACTTTCCCCCCTTTGCTAAAAGAGGTGTGGGTATAGCTAGTGTGTGACGTGTCTGGCCTATGGGCCAGGAGTTTGACAGTCCTGCTACAAGGTGATAAAGGTGGGATTAAAAATAGATTCCTAAATCTATTGTGGTTAATAGTAATGTACATATGGGCTGTCACATGATCAATAACACTAAAGAAAATAGCCCCTTTTATAGAATACTATGCATGTTTCTGTGTGCTGTAAAAACAAATGCATGTATACTGTACCATTAGATGAAAGGTAAAGTAAATTCCCTCTCAAGTCAAGGCAATTACATAGGAGTATCCCTGGCAGGATTTTGTAGATATTTTGCCATTCCTGCATCTAAAGGAAAACTGGAATCCTGAAGTTCCTCCCCAAATGGACTCCGACCATATCTGCAGTTCAGCCATTATTGTTGGAGAGTAAATGTTTATATTATTACATAACTTGGTAAGCACGCCCAAAACTCATGGATGGCAATTGCAATCTATATATGAAAATAGAAAAATGAGGAGGCATATGTGTGTGTGTGTGTGTGTGTGTGTGTGTGTGTGTATGTAGGTCTTGGTGTATTCGGGTCTTATCCCGTGTAAGATTGAGAGTATCTTGGTGACGTTTCAACGAGATCCCACTTGCCATCTTCAGGCTGGTGTCTTTGAAGACACCAGCCTGAAGATGGCGAGTGGGATCTCGTCGAAACGTCGCCAAGATACTCTCAATCTTACACGGGATAAGACCCGAATACACCAAGACCTACATAACTTTACCGTGAAAATCTATGAAAACAAATGTGTGTGTGTGTGTGTGTGTGTGTATTGAACAGGGAATAAAAAAAGAGGTATTTTGTGAACAATCTGCCATCTGGGCATCTTACTACTTAAGATTAAACAGTGGATAATTTGAAGAAATTGTTTCATCATTTCACCACATTCAGTTTTGCAACACAAAGGGGACAAAATACTTAATGTGACTGGAATTAAGCCACCTACACTTATCCAAATACAGTATATTTCTCCCAATTGCTTATTCTCTGTATGACCTGACCCCTTCACTTCAGAAGAAGCAAAGCAGATCTGTTGCACTTTCTATTGACACTCAACACTTCAAATCTCTCTCATCTGTCACCTATTGGCTAAAGAATACATAAGAGCAAAGTAGAAAAAAGTGAGTCGGCTCTGTTTATTACAGATCAAGCCAATCACATTCATTTTGTTTCCAGTGTGGGTGTTATTTTTGGCAGATCCTGGTTGCAGAGAACTGCAGATGAAATTAATAATGAATAGCACTACTTCTGAAAGATATTTAGAAGCAAAGAAAACAGCTGCGGCTACCTCTGATCACATCATAGGTCCAGCCTACATAAAACAAATTATTAATGAATTAATCATATAAATTGACTGGGATCAAATCATTAGATTCTAATTCAGAATGGGCCCTAGATTAAAACGAGAGAGTGAGAGAGAGAACTATCCATTCCATTACCCAACACTTCTGAATCCAATGCACCTGACATTAGTTCAGGCTATTGCAGGGGTGTCAAACTCGCAGTGTCACGGTGGTGTCTCGTGACATATTGGGACTTTCCCCCCCTTCACTAAACCAGGTGAGGGCAGGGCCAGCCCATGATGCTTCCAGCCTGCAGGCTGTGAGTTTGATACCCCTGGGCTATTGCAACTTCTGTTGGCCATCAGAGTCTCGTTTACCATACAGAGTTCAGACTACTTCTCCTTTTGAGTCAAATGCTTATGGCAGGTCAAGTCTCAGACTTCTGTTGCATCAAAAGTCTACATTAGATCTGGACAAATAACTTTTGCTTTCATATATATGTATATTGCTGCTGCCCAATCAAGCAGTTTTTCATCCACATTTTAAAATGTGAAGTCAGACTAAGGTAAATATGCAGGGTTATGAGAAATATGGATTAAGTCCTACTGTTATTTATCATAGGAATATAAGAGGTGGCTTATAATGACTCATGGACATAGCATACTATACCATCCTTTACAAAATAAAAAACCATTGAGGCAGCTGTTTTTGATCTCCTGGCAATTGATATCAGAGGCAGCCTTTTCCCCCTTTAAAGGTCATCTCCCTTTTTAAGTAAATGTGGTTCATACATGTTCATTTTGGCTTTCATGGATGCAAAATCAAACAAAATGGGTTCATATTGCTAAATTAGGGTCATGAGTTATTGTGGAGTTGTCAGATCAGTCCAAGAAAGGTTTCTAGGACCCATTTATGACTGTGTAAGCATGGAGAATTTCAATAGAAGCTCAGGAGTCCCTATAACCAACTTTTCTTTTGCAATGTGCAGATCTGGTATCAGAGAAAATCAGATATGAAAGAGTGTCTCTTATACATTTTCTAAACATAGGAATCTTCTTACTGTAAGAGATTATAGAAAACAAAAGCTTATTAGATGTTCTGCAAAACTCCTCCACTAGGATTACATAGTTGCTATGTGAGAAGCCTAATTCATATCCTATAGATTTTAAAACCCCAAAATGAGTTTTCAGCATGTTGCATAATTATGTTTGTCTTGTCTCTCTACAGCCATATTCACATATGCAAGTCTTCTCATCTTTTGTCTGACATTTATGATTCCCTACATTAAGTCTCTCTGTCTGGCTGTGTACAGTTGATGTGTATGGAAGGAGATATCTAATAGACTTGGTGAGCAGTGAGGTTGTGAGAAATAATTTAGAATCGACTAGGGAAGCATAATGCTTTTTAATTGCCATCAAGTACCATGTCACAGGCATGTATTATTGATACTGATTATCCCTATAAAGCACTTGCTTTTCTGTGTATTCAGCTTTGATATTTGATATCTTACTGTGTGTCTTTCATTTTCTTCCTTTGCCTTCTACTGAGTTTTTGGATGGAGATCCCATTTTTTCACACCCTCTTTACTGTTTCTCATTCTGCTTTTCTTTCTAATTGCATCATTTCATGGTGCTTGCTTTTCTCCTATGAGCAGGGCTCTTTCCTTCTTTTCCTAGTACAATTTTATTTCTCCAACCTCCTTTCACTTTGTACTCCTTTTTACTATAACCATTTCAGTTCCTCTTTTCTCCTCTTCTGACTTGCCTAGCTTTATTCCACATTACATGTTTGTATACAAAGGGCACTAATCGATTGGGCACCACAAATACATTGAAACAATTTTGACTATCCAGGTAAAATAGGCAATAGGATTTATTCTACACCTGGCACGCAGTATGGGGGAAAATAGATTGAAAGTTAAGAATGAAAAAAAAAACTTGTTAATATGGAGAAAGGAGTTTGGGTAAGGCACAATACTGCCAAGATGAATAAGCTTTTTTTCTTACAGCAGGAAGGTATGTAAAATCCTTCTGTTATATAGTCTAACTGGGAGTCTAGCAAGGCAAAATGTCATAAGCATTTTAATGTCTCTAATTTCTATAACCTAATTAACAGATTTGGGAAAGGGGTAGTTAAAAATAAGTGTCATACAAAATGTAAGGAAAGTAATTATTCTTCCCTAGTCTGCAATCCTGATAAGAATACATGGACTAAATAGAAAACCCAGCAATGGTGCACCCCCTTCTCAAGAGGCCATTACTGGACTTTCCATCCTAGACCACTAGGATGGAATCTTCCTTCTATGGGGAAGGTTGGGGAAAACAGCAGCTTAGTTTAGTTTACTTTACTGTCATTGCACCTCGTACAACGAAATCAAACACCATCTTCAGTGCACATCATGACCATGAAAATAAACACAAACACACATTCTTCAAATTCCACACATTGAACCAAAAAACCCGAACACCGCACCAACACTGCACTATACAGTAGAATTCAAAAGAGCTACTGCCCTGGGATAGAAGCTGTTTTTCAGCCTATTTGTGCTTATTTTTATTATTCTGTACCATCTGCCAGATGGTAATAGTTCAAAAAAGGGTGCCCAGGATGAGATGGATCTTTGAGAATGTTTTGAACTGTCTTAAGGCAGCGGGAGCTATAAAGCTCTTCCAAAGAGGGGAGAGGGCAACCAATGATCTTCTGGGCAATGACGTTAGCCCTCTGGAGTGCTTTCCTATCTGCCACTGTGCAATTGGCAAACCATTCAGAGGTTAAATTGCTCTCTATGGTGCAGCGGTAGAAGGTCACCAGCAGTTTTTCATTCAGTTGTTGTTTTCTGAGAAGACTCAGGTAGTATAATCTCTGCTGGACCCTTTTGACCAGTGCTGCAATGTGAGCACCGCAGGTCAGGTCCTCTTTTATGGTAACACCCAGAAACTTAAAACTGGCCACTTGCTCCACTTGGTCTCCATTGATAAGCAAGGGCTGGATGTCTGATCTGATCTTTCTATAGTCCACTATAAGTTCCTTGGTCTTATTGATGTTGAGGACCAAGTTATTGTCTCTACACCACAAAAGCCACCGGTCCACCTCATCTCGATAGGCAGACTCAGCCCCCCTGGAGATGAGTCCCACCACTGTTGTATCATCTGCAAATTTAGTAATAGTATTACTAGAGTGAGTGGGAATTCAGTCATGCACATAAAGAGTATAGAGTAAGGGACTCAACACACAACCCTGTGGTGTACCAGTGTTAAGAATAAGGGCTGAAGAGGTATGATTACCTAATCTGACCCTCTGTGAGCAGCCAGACAGGAAATCCATAATCCAAAGGCAGATTGAATAAGAAAGATTTTTACTACGGAACATTTTGGAGGAAATGAATTATTAGGATTTATTTCAGATGGATTTCAGACCTCGGTAAAACATGAAGACAGCACTGAGTGCATTTGTTGGATCAAAAGTTAATTTATTAAAAAAAAAGATTTTTATTTTTAAAAACAAACAAGTACAGACAAAACATAAAAAACATAAAACCATCTTCCATTTTTTATACATACAGTGTGTCAGCTGGTTACAAATCTTTTGTGCCATTCTTTCGTAGTCATCACTCATAGTTCATATAAATTCTCATATTGTCAACCTAAGATATGCTTATATATTTATCAGTTATTAATCATTCATGACTAAACTATTTATTTCATCATTTATACAAGATATTCTTAATTTTTGTTATAAAATTTATATTACACTTTCATCCAATGGTTATATATATTTATATTATATTTTATATCAATCTATTGAGCTTCTATTATAAAATTTCCTAATGTATTACATTACCATGTCTTTTTATCCAACCATTGATAAAACAAATCCCATATCATGTAAATTGTTTATCTTCTTGTTCTCTAATTTCAAATGTCAATTTACTCATTTCAGCACAGTCCATGATTTTCTTAATAACTTCCTCCTGCATAGGTATTTTTTCATTTTTCCAATTCTTAGCAAATACAATCCTAGCCGCTGTCAAGACATTTACAATCAAATATTTCAATTCTTTATTGTACATTTCCACTTCCATAGCAGACATGTCCTTCTTCATCTATTAGGTGGCTAATTCTCCTTGATTCTCTCTCTTTTCTCAGTTTATAAGCTAACCATCTTCCTGGTTTATTTGCATCTTCAAAATAATTCTGTTTAGCATTTTTAATCTTGTGCTAGTTCCTCTTTTTCCATTAATCCCATTTTATGTTTAGTTATGTCCATTTTAATTTTAATGTCTTTTTTTGCGGAGATTTCTGTAATTCTTTTTCCAGTTTCTTGTAGTCATCTTCCAGTATTTTAAAAGTTTTTTTCTGTTTTATATATTTTTTTGTATATTCTATTATCAAATCTCTTGTGTAGGCCTTCATCGTGTCTCAGGGATTCTGTAGTGAAGTATCCTCTTTTTTGTTTTCTTTAAAGAAGAAAACCAATTCTCTCTCAATTTTCTGTTTGAAGTCTTTTTCCTTCAATATTGTATTATTTAAAATCCATCTAGATCTCCTCTTTTGTCCTTTCCAAGTAACTGTCATTGGATTATGATCTGCCCAAGTACTTGCTCCTATTTCAATTTCTTGTATATTAGAAAATAAATCTGCTGATATCCATATCATATCAATTCTAGACCATGATGCATGCCTATTTGAATAGAAAGTATATTGCTTATTTTCCACATGTCTCTCTCCCCATGCATCTTTTAAATTTATTTCCTCTATCATTTGAAAAAAGATTTTGGTAGTGTCTTCCTAGTTTTCTTTGTTGATTTCTGTGTTTTATAGTCCATCTGCTCATTAATTATTCCACTGAAATCTCCCATCATACAAACATTAACATAGTCCAGTTCAATTATTTTCATATGCAATTTCTTATAGAATTCTTCTTGATTATCATTTGGAGCATAAATTGCTATTAAAAGTGTTTTTACATTATTGTCCATTATTTCCACCATCAAAATCCTTCCATCATCATCTATATAAATTGATTCTGCCGAAATTGTGTCTCTAATATATAGGACCACACCTCTTTTTTTACATTGTGCCAATGACGTGAATAATCTCCCTAACTTTTTTTGTTTCAATATGTATTCATGTTGTTTTTTAATATATACTTCTTGCAGACAAATTATATCAAACTTTAATTTCTCTAATTTATGAAATATTTTCCTTCTTTTAGTAGCTAGATTAAGTCCAGTTATGTTTATCGTAATCAGTTTTCTCTCATCCATTTTAAACTTTATAAGAGGGTTTTATTGCTCTAATGGATCTTACTTCTCGTTGCTCTCTGGGTACACCACCTACTGCATCTTCTTCTTTTTCTTTTTCAATTGCTGCTATATACTCCTCTTGAAATTCAATCAAAGACTTCTTTTCTTGTATCTTCCTCCTTTCCTCTGAGATATTCTAAATAAAATAACTCCGCTTTTTCAACCATGTCAATTCTGTGTCTTTGTTCCTGCCAAGTGAACAAGAGACCTTCTGGTATCAGCCATCTGTAATTTACTCCTCTTTTAAGTAACTCTTTAGTCAGAAAAAGATATTCTCTTCTCATGTCTCTTACTCTTCTTGGTATTTGTTTCAGCACCACAATTTCTTTATCTTTATACTTTAACGTCTTTTCTCTTGCCACCTGTAGTATCTGTGTTTTAATAATTTTCTTAATAAATCTAATATGAACTTCTCTTGGTAGCTAGTTCCTCATTGCATATCTTGTATAGACACAGAACATTTCATCCATTCCATCCATCATTTTCTCTTTGGTTATCTCTAGTGCCTCTGCCAGTATTTCTGTCATTTTTTCAGCAAGGTTTTCACCCTTTTCTTCCTCCACATTTTGAAATCTCAGATAGAATTCTGACCTGTCAATCTCCCATCCCAATGGTTCACTCCTGCCTTTTTCAACTTCACTCAATCAGGTATTAATATCTCCAATTTTCTTATCTCTTTGTTCTTCTTGTTCTTCAATTTTCTTAAGTCTTTCCTCATATTTCATCATCATCTGTTGAATATTCTCAACTTTCTCATCTGTCTTTTCAGTTCTTTTCTCAATATTCTCCATTCTCTTTTCAATATTATCTGTTTTTACTTGTATTTTTTGGATTCCTTGCATAATCATCTGCAATGTCACTTCCTTCTCCTTCTCCTTCTCCTGTTGCAATATCATCTCTATTGATTATTGTCCTCCAGATGGTGAGGAGGAAGCAGTTGGTATTTGAGAAGCTGGAGCTGTTGTCTTTCTACTCATTTTGTAGTTGTTAACAAGTAAAAAGACAAAAACCAGAAAAAGACAAAAATAAGAAAGAAAAAAAAAAGAAAAAAGAAAAAGAGGAAAGGACAGGAGTAGGCAACTACTACCCCAATAACAAATATAAAACGGGGGGGGAATCTTCAGGTTCTTGTACACCTTAATCCACTTGGTTCCAATTATGTGCAAAGAAAAAGAGAAAAATTATATATATATATATGTTTTCTTATGTTTTCACGGGTATTTATATGTATAGTATTTAGGTTTCTTCGAGTATTTTCCCACGTAATAGTTGTGCTTTTATAGTGCCGTTTTGGCAGAATCCCATCTGCCATCTTCAGGCTTGTGTATTGGGTTCTTTATTAATCGTGTGTTTCAGGCTTGGCAGCCTTTGACAGTTTGAGTTTGAAAAAACACAGGTCCAAAACCAAATTCAAACTGTCAAAGGCTGCCAAGCCTGAAACACATGATTAATAAAGAACCCAATACACAAGCCTGAAGGTGGCAGATGGGATTCTGCTGAAACATCGCTATAAAAGCACAACTATTACATGGGAAAATACCCGAAGAAACCTAAATACCATATATATATAGTATTTACTTCCTTTTAAAAACTTTTCATCTTTTTTCATCTTTTTCTCACTATATATATATGTGTGTGTGTGTGTGTGTGTGTGTGTGTGTGTGTATGTATATATATATATATATATATATATATATATATACACACACACATATGTGTATATATATATATATATACATACACACACACACACGCACATATATATATATATATATATATATATAGTGAGAAAAAGATGAAAAAAGATGAAAAGTTTTTAAAAGGAAGTAAAGGGAGAAAAAAAGAAAAATTAAAAAAACCACTAATAGTCTATATAGTTCCTTTGATTTAAAAAAAAGAAAAAGAAAAAAAACCAAAAAATAGAATAAAAAGGAATGGGTAAAGAAAAAAGTATAATCTAGTTCCTGGGTTAAAAGAGCTAAAATCCCAGCATAAAATCCAGCTAATCGTTCCAGAAAGTTAATTTTTGATAGAGTCAGGATGAAGATGGTGGATCCATCCTTGTGCTTCTTGATCTCTTAGGAGCTTTTGATAGCATTGACTATAGTATATCTCTAGTCTGGCTGTTGGATTAGAATTGAGGACACTGCATTGAAGTGATTCACATCCTTCCTGAGTGGTCTGTTTTGAGTCAGTGTTGACCAGAGGGAAGAGATTGCCCCTGCATCTCCTCATGCCTCAGATTTGACACTCCCCCTCCTTTTATATTTAGGATTTGTCAATGACTGAATTTTTAATTCTTGATTTTTCATAAAGTTTCAGCTCATCCATAAAAATCAAATGAGATATTTTATTAACATTTCTTTCTGTTTAATAGTCAAGATTTATTTTCTTCAAAATCACTAACAGTGGGACCATAGCTGTAACAAATAATAGGATAATAATGAGTCACCCTGGGAGATGCCTTTCCTAATGCTGACACACTCGTATTTTTTATTTCCAACCTCAAATTCTATCTTCCACTGCTTCATTATTTTTTTTCTAAAAACATTGTAATGTTTTTACTGATACCAGTTGTTTCCAAACATTTGATAATTCAACAATGTGGTAATGAATCAAATAGTTTTTTATAATCAATCCAGATCACAGGTAAATTGGATCTTTGGTTTTTGCAGAACTATTTTATTGATCGGAACTTGAACTTTTGTATCTCTGCTTTTCCCTTTATTTCCTTTTTGTAGTACTGTAAGGATGTTATTTTCTTCTAAATAATCTTGGATATTGTCCAATATTATGCCTGTCAGTAATTTAAACATTACAGGTAAACATGTTATCAGCTTGTAGTTTCTGGGTGTTGTCCCTTTTGTTGAATCTTTCTGCTTGAGATAATTTTTGCCAGTTATTAACCAGTTGCTGATATTTCCTATATGCAATACGACAATGTCATTAAGCTGTTTGGCTATAATTGGATATAAGCTAATCAGATATTTTAGCCAAAAGCCATGGAGTTGATAATTTCCAGCAAATAACCCCTTTTAAATCTTTTTCACTGTCCTAAATATAAATAAATAAATAAATAAAATCACCATTTCTGCTATTGTTAGTTCTTCGATTTGATTTTTATGAAATTTTGTGAAATTCATCTTCAAATTTTTATCAATTCAGCGTTTTTATTACAGTCTCTTAAAATTTCCCACATTTCACCCCCAAAATGGGATTGTTTCATTTTTGCCTCATTTGGAAAATGAGTTTCATTTGTTTTGCCACTTACATTTAGGTAGATCACCTCTGGTCTGATTGAAATAGCAGATTTTTCTTAAATTGGATGATTTGTCTTCATAGCACTCAATTTTCCCACTATTGCTATTACAAGGGCAACACAAGTCACCATCTATTAATTATATAACACATGTTTATGACTCCCCAACTTGTGATTTGTCCTCGTACATAAGATTGAAACAGATTCATCACCAGCCCTAAAAAAAAGCGAACAAAAAATAAAAAGCAGCAAAAAGCATAGTAATCTAAAAAAAAAGTTATTCAATACCCTGGGCAAGTGCCTGGGAAAGAGTCAGGTTTTCAAGGCTATGTATCCATCTGATTTTGGCCATAGCATATAAAAGATCATGACATGGAATATAAGAGGAGTATATATATAAATTAATCAATGAATTGAAAAATAGAAAAATAGTTGAGCTGTATGTCTGGGAAGCTAAGGAAAAGAGATAATCTGAACAATTCATGTAATAGTCAAAAAGAAAGGAACCATAAAGAAAAATGATGGGGTATATCCTTGGAACAGAATGGAAAGATTTATGTTACAATTTACAGAGGAATGATTAGGCTAGTTAGGCTATTGAAAAATTATTTAAAAAGGAACATTGGTGAAATGATGAAGTGAAAGCAGCTGTGGATGAGAAAAATGCATATAAGAGAATAATTGCTACAAAAAAAGTATGAATGGAACAAAGATAATACATAATTTGTACAGAAAGGGAAGATAGTTGTAAAAGATGTAGTCAGCAAGAAATGATTAATATTAAAAAGGCAAAATGTATAGTGATTTTGATGAAGAAAAAAAGGCATTCCATCAGATAAATAAAGCAGCTCTAGCAGAGTGAATTAAATTAAAAGCAAGAAAATAACTTTGAATGGAATTGAACTGAAAGAATGGAAGGAAAATTTTACAGATCTGTATACTAATGATGCTATGCTGAAAAATACTGTTAATGTCCAAGAAAAGAATTGATGAAAAGGGTATAATAAATACCCTCAGAGTGCTCATAATAGTAAGGCTGTAGATACTGATATTTTAGCCAGAGTGTAGCTTATTTTGGGAGAGACTGTCCAATCTGCTGAATATATTAATGAATGCTATTATGTCTTATGTCTAATGGTTGTGGGGGCCAAACCGGATGCTTCAGGCAATGTTTACTGCTGTACTTTTAAAAAGGCAGCTTTTCTCTAGGAAAGCCATTTGTAAGATCCTTCAAAGTCTGGATATCTCCCAACAGTTCATGCTTCCTGTATGGCAGTTATTCTGTTAGGTGAGGACCAATGTTTTCCTCAACCCTCTAACTCTCCCCATTGCATCCTTTTAATTCTCCACTGAATCAATACTCCATGTGAGGGGCAATGCGCTCTTCCTGAAGATTGATTTTACTTTTCTTTTATCCACCCCCACATGCTTCTTTTAAAGATCAGCTGTAAAACACTGTGATTCAAAATCTATGTGCTGTTCCTTATTCCCAGCAGTTGCTCTGATTACAGAAGTTGTGCTATGTTAGAGCTGAAAAATAGATGGATTGTGAAAGTGAGAAGAAGAAAACTTAGTAACTTTTACATTGATCTCTTAAAACTTTTGCAAAATGTTTTCTTTGTGAACTGTCAGCTATATAGGCATGTGTTTTCCAATTGCTCAGGTAGCTATGGAACAATCCTACAAAGGGAAGACAGAGAGTGCCACAGACCAGCCAATTTTGTAGCAGACTGGCATACCTAAGAAGCAAAAATTCTGATGACCACTAAATGAAGACTTAATCAGAGATATCACATCAATACAGGTAATCCTCAACTTACAACTGTTCATTTAGTGACTGTTCAAAGCTACAATGGCACTGAACAGAAATTTTGGGCTCAATTATGGCCGTAAGTCAAGGACTACCTGTACACTGACAGAATACGAAATAGTTTGTGTGGAACTTAGGTCCCTTCAATACAAATATTTCTTAGCACTACCCAACCTGATCATAGCAAATAAAAAATGAATTGCAAATCATTTATTATTATCATCACTATCCTGAGTTATGTCAGTCTGTCTTACTTTTATCTCAATCAATAAGCAGGTGCCAAGACAAAAGGTAAGTTTTGATTGAACCAAAATTAGGACTACCACAATTATAATTACAGTGGAACCTTGGGTCACGAATGCTTCTGTTCACGACCAAATTAGGTGATGACCAAAAATTTCAGAAAATTGTTGCTTCTGGTGCGAACAGATCCTTGGGTGCCGATCAAATACAACTGCAGCGATTTTCCCTGCCATGGCGATTTCCCCTTCCACGCCATTTTTTTTGTCTGTGCATGTGCAGTCAGTCTTGCTTCCAGTCACAACCAAATTGGGTTGCGACTGAAGTCCTGGAACGGATTACAGTCATGACCCAAGGTTCCACTGTACTTCATTCAAATAATTTGTTTACAATTGCTGGCATCCTAGTATATCATCTACTCTTCTTTAAAGTGTCCTAAATTTTGTCCTAAAATTTTTGTTAGCTTCAAATAATATGAATAAGAATAACAATGTTATAGCTAAAGATAACTCAAAGATCCTAGTGGACAATCATTTAAATATGAGCCAGCAGTGTGCTGCAGCTATGGAAAAAGCCAACACCGTTTGAGGCTGCGTTAACAGAGGGATAGAATCAAGATCATGTGAAGTGTTAGTACCACTCTATAATGCTTTGGTAAGATCACACTTGGAATACTGCATCCAGTTTGGTCACCACAATGTAAAAAAGAAGTTGAGACTCTAGAAAGAATGCAGAGAAGAGCAACAAAGATGATTAGGGGACTGAAGACTAAAACATATAGAGAATAGTTGCTGGAATTGGCTATGCCTAGTTTAATTAAAATGACTAGGAGTGATATGATAGCAGTGTTCCAATATCTCAGGAGTTGCCACCAAGAAGAGGGAGTCAAACTATTCTCCAAAGCACCTGAGGGCAGGACAAGAAGCAATGGGTGGAAACTTATCAAGGAGAGAAGCAATTTAGAACTAAGAAGAAATTTCCTGACAGAACAAGTAATCAGTGAAAAGACTTGTCTCCAGAAGTTGTGAATGCTCCAACACTGGACGTTTTTAAGAAGAGACAAGACAACCATTTGTCTGAAATGGTATATATTTTCTGCCTGAGCAGAGATTGGACTAGATCAGCTCCAAGGTCTCTTCCGACTATCTTATCCTATCCTATCCTATCCTATCCTATCCTATCCTATCCTATCCTATCCTATCCTGGTAAATGTTTCTGTGGACTTGATTTTGGATGGTCTTCATATGTTAATTATACAATATATTTGCAGAATTTACATGCAACACCCCTAACATGGTCAAATGCAAAACATGTACAGTAAAAAAAATCCCTACTATGCAAACATTTTTTAGAAGTCTGAACTGATAAGGAAAGTGTCAAAAGGAGGAAAAAATATCATGCATTGCTATTATAATCATAAACTTCTGTTCTCATTCATTTTATTTTACAATTGTTTAGGTTTGGGTTGTTGTTGCAGCTGCAGTTGTTATCTAAAAACCTGAAACAGCAAACTAGAAATCTGCACTAATTATGGTCATAAAGTAACATATGCAAACTTACCAAATTTACAAATACATATTTTCCCAGACGATATGTTGTGGTTTCCAACTAAAAAGTAAAATGCACAGGAAAGAAATATTTTAAATACATAAATTAGGAGAAATTGTACAAAATCAAATCAGATTAAGGAAAACAGTATTTGATTAGGGGAAATGATGCAAATAGTGTGCACAAAATTAATAGTGTAAAATGTATAAAAATACATTGTTGAATTATTTTAACAAAACTGCAGATTACAGAAATAGGACAGCACGAACAAGGAGAAATGAGAAACTGGGAAAATCCAAATGGACAGATTTATCTAGCACTATTTTGCAATGATGCAATAAAAAATCTGCAAACCGATAGAATCTTCCTATATTTTCTTCAATGATTGTTGAAACAGCAGCTTTCCCTATCTCCTTACATTCAGAGTTCATGCAGTCTGGTGTGAAGGTTGCTGCCATGTGGCAGAGTTCAGAGTACTCCAATTCAAGTCCAAGTCCAAGTTCAATATGTAGTGCACGTATTCAGATAAGTTGTTCTTAGCTGAACAAAAGGAACAACTACCGAGTTGAAAGAGCCAAAGGGGCAAACATAAAGTACAAAGAGATCCCACAGTACCTAGTAGGGATAGCGATGAAATTATAAATTCATTAATGTGAAAAACCTGCATGCTGCAAGAATAGAGTGATGACTCAAAGAAGGTGCAGGACAGAAGCCCTTTTGCCTGATGATACTCTTTCTATCATAATTCTACAGTGTTAGAAACTTATATCCTCTGGTGCAATATTTTTCTTCTATGAAACTACAGTAGTTATCATTAACAGAACACAAAAGCAATTAAAGCTGCCAAAAATGTACCAACATCCTGCTCCAATGCTTTGAACAACAGCCTGATTTAAAGGCACATGGGAATTATAATGTGTATATCTTTCCTTAATTTTTGAAGAGCTAACTGTTATTAAAGGCTTAACAGCACAGTTTCTTCCCCTTACTCAACAGCATTTGCTAGTGGAGGCCCTTGGACAAACTTAGTTTTTAATAGATTCATGAGATGTAGACATTCAAATGTTGCAACATTTTCTACAAGAAAAAGAAACATGGCTTAATTTCTGCTTTATAGTATTCTAGTTCTGGCTTAACATGTCTATCCAGAAAAAGAAAGATAATACGATGTCATTAGAATTATACAATCTTCAGGAGTTACAGGAGAAAGCAAAGCCACGGTGTCTTTCAGTCAAAAGGATGCAAAGGGTCTTCTACTTCTTGTAAGACCTTCCTTCCCCCTATTTTATAATATAACAATTCATAAGCAAATAACGATGGTTTAATGGGTAAACCACAACTGGTTGAGTTGATATATTAAACCCTGGTTCATAGATTCACTAACTGGATTCCCAGAATGTGTGAAGTTGCAAAGAAGGAAACCATATTTTGACTGAGTATGGTGTATGGACTCAGGCATGGTTACATATCTGCTTTGTTGTGTATCAGTTTGCTTCTAACATCAGTAATTTTTGCATCAATTTGGGAATTAACATATATTCACCATATATAATCTGTCCTTGGATAGAGAACTGTGCTTTCTTTCTAATGAATCATATGAAATGTGAATGCTTTCATATGACATCCAGTCCCATTCTGCCTTAAACGGAAAGATTGTGTTCAAATAAGTCATAAGACAAGAGTGGATAACCTCAGGCTCTATTTCATAAATTTGACTGACCTATTACAGATAATCAAAAGCACAGTTCAAATCAGCTTCTTCCTTAAAAGATGGCCTTGGCTGATACATTAAAATCTGATTTACCTCTAATGCTAAGCCATGGTTTGTTAAATCAGACTTGATTGCTTCACACAGATTAAGCCATAAACTATGATTCATACGCTACTATAGCTGTGTTGACACAATATGCTATGTCACAAAGCCATATTATGCATGAGAAAAGTGAACATAATTTTTATTAAAGTTTTTTACATATGTAGAAGATAAACATGAAAATATATAAAGAAAAGTTAAGGGGAAAAACTTCAAAGGAAAAAGTGCAAAGAATAGTGCAGATGGAAAAAGCTAATTAAAGAAACTACTTCCAATCTTTTTTGTAACAACAGATAAACTAAGTTCATATCCCTCCTCCTTCTTTAAAATTACATTATATAGTCACAAATTCAGAAATCATCTTTCATTTTTTCTGTTTTCAGCAAAAAGTCCATAAAGGGTTTCCAATTTTTTGATCCGATCTAATCAAACAAGTCAATTTTGTCATTTCTGCGAACTCCACCATATTCACAATCGAATGCTCCATTGTGGGTATTTCTCCATTGTTGAGCATGTAATACCCTTACTGCAACTACCATGTTCAAAACTAGCTTTCCTCAAGTCTTTTCTCTCAAATCCCTATTTTAAAAAAACTAGTTTCATTCGAAGTTTCTGGATTGGATGGATATTGCAGGTATGATATTCCTCTTCTTGCATTAGCACCAGTACAGCTATCACAATTTAGAGGAAAACAATAAGTGGAAAAACTGTGAACCATTTCAGCAGTTGTTGATCTGATGTATATATTGATCTGATGTAGTGTATACATAAAGTAAGTGTACAATCCTTATAACATACTCTGCCTTCCTTCTGGCCTAATTTTCACAAGGCTGACCCAACATAACCTTTAGGGACTTTCCATATATGGGTAGGAGAAAGCAATACATTTGCATTTCTCCTTATTCTCTTCCCTTTTTTAATCTTATAAGGAACTTTTTTTCAGGCACAGATATGGCTTATTCTTTTGAAAAGGATCTTTGTTTCTTTGACATTTCTCCTTTTATTCCTCTCGGTCATGGTACTATAACTACCCATGATAATTGCAGTCTCCAGTACAAGTAATCATTAAAAAGGAATCCTTAGTTTGGGTGGGTTTTTCAGGTGCTGCTTTGATTCAGTAGTCAGTTCTTATTCAGGTTTTCCTTCCATGGGATTCCACAATTCCTTTTTGGAAAAGAAGAATTAAAAAATTGCAGCCTGGCTAAACATAAGCTGTGTTTATATGTTACTCTAACCAATTAGGTTTACCCAATTCACCCAATTTTCAAGAAGTTATACAACCCACTAACCAGGGATGGGATTCAAAATTTTTAACAACCGGTTCTGTGGGTGTGGCTAGGTGGGCACAGTCATGTGACTGGGTGGGCGTGGCTTCTTTTTTGCAGCACCCTCCCCCCTGTCTTTTGGGCCTTTTGGGCCCAAGGGAAGCCTCCTGGGGGGTGTTTTTGCTCCCAGAAGGCTGCCCTGGGGCTCGGGAAGAAAAAAAACAGAGCCTGGAGAGGGCATGCAGCACCCCCACACACTCCATTTTTTGCCTTCCTGGGCCTCAGGGAAGCCTCCTGGGCAAGCAGTAAGACAACTAAGGGAATCCTGGCATAGCTGATCATAGGAACAGCTGATCATCGGGAGGGGGGGAAATAAATACTCTTAAGGAGTGACTGGGCAGGGAAGAATGCAGTCAGTGATGTTGGGCACATGCGCAATGTTGCACATGCATGATAAGGACTGACTGGGCAGGGAGGGGAGGGGTGGGCGGAGAGGGGAGGGGCCAGCCAGGGGCATGATTTGCCAGTTCTCCGAACTGCGCATAATCATAACAACCGGTTCTATAGAATCAGTACGAACCGGTAGAATCCCACCCCTGCCACTAACCATTCCACTACAAGAAACTAGACTACAAACTACAAACTAGGCTAAAATATTGTTTAGTGCAAAGTGTTTTTAAGTTCTAATAATTTCACTGAGAAGCACTTACGTAAGTCATTAACTTTGTCATTGAAACCAATGGTAAAGTTGATTTTACCTTGTGCTTTGATTACATCAAAGAAATCTGAACTTTTTAAATACATACTTATGGGAACCTATGCATAGGGTTTGACATGTTGACTCAATCAATTCATGGACTTAAAGTCTGTCCTCCCCATGGCATAACCACAGGTTTTAAAGTTTTAGTTTATGCTATTAAAGGAATCTTTTCATAAGCCATCTAGAATATTATACAGTTAAGCTATAGCTTTGTCAACATCATCACCATTTTTGTGCAGAACTAGGCCTATTGACAGGCAACATGGGACTCTCCTACTAGGAAACTGATATTTCTCAGACTGTTGTCTTACTAAGCTGGTATCATGTTAATGTTTGATTGCTGCTTCTACTGGCTGGCTGGACTAGCTTAAGAAAAGAAAGAAAGATAAAGACTTCTTGATTCATTTTACCATAGAAATCAATGGTATCAATGGGTTTGATATGCTCACTCATTCAATTCATGGAGTTAATGTCTGTCTTCCCTATGGCACAACTAAAGAAAGTTATTTTATGCTTGTAAGATATTTTATGCTTGTAAAAGTTATTTTATACTTCATAAGCCATCTACATTATAAAGTTAGCTTTGTCAACATCATGACCATTTTTGTGCTCTTCTGCTGACTGGCTGGACTAACTTAAGAAAAAATAAAGACTTGTTGATTTTACCCAGTTCCTGCTGATTCTACATGAATACTCCCTGTAGTTTTCTTGGCAACAAATCAGAAGAGATATGCCATTGCCTTCTTCCATAGCTTTTTAATTTTTTTTTCAGGGATGATGATGATGATGAGCCTGCGACACAGACACAGACCAACCCATAGAGATCTATCCTAAAAAAACCTTTGGAGTGTATGGGTGAGTTATGTAGTAGTTATCTGAAATTCTTTAATGCAGCTGCATCTTTTCTGAGATTGCACAACTGCCTTTGGTGTCTGCAACATTTTTACATTAGCTGATATAACAAGGTGCAGAAAGATACTTCATCAGTACTCCTAAATTACTGGATGTGGATCAATGGAGAACTTAATTGCATTTCAAAGCACAAGATTATACTTTGAATTTTGTGATTTATAATCAATTTAGCAATGATTCAATTATCAGATATGATAAAGCTTATATAATATTTCTTTGCCTGCTGGGTGAGTTTTGAAGAAAAAAATTAAAAAGAAGCTAAATTATGGTCAGCTTGTGCCCTAGTAATAGGTTTCTGTCTAGGGTATCAAGACAGAGAATAAATGTCACACTTGCTGTGTATTTCATAGTTCAAGAGTTTCTGGAAAAGTTGGAAGACAAATAATGAAACAGTGTCTATTAAAACCAACTGTAAATATGCACATGTCTATTATAACACCTTTTTCTGTCCAAAGTCTAGCTATACTACTTGGTGCAGCTGCATCTTGCTAAGAATGCTGCAGAAATGTGCCCATGCAGTTATCAGGTGGAGTCACCTTTGACTGCAGGGGTTCCCTCCCCATCTTTTTCATCTTATGAATCTGTTTGCTGCTGAGAGGAAGAATGTATAGTGGTTGGAAAAAGTATTGAAAGCTTCACGTTTTTCTCTGTCTCTGTCTCTACACCCACCTCCCCAAGCAGCAATGTTTAATCCACTTCGCCTTTCGGGTCCACACCCGAAGGAGGTGGGGGAAGCCTTACTCGCATGTTTTGCTTTTGAATTTCTTTTTGTCTCGCGTCTCTCTCCCGCCTTGGCGGCGCTCTTCTGGAAGCACCCTTTTTTCTTCCCCCTTAAAAAAAGCCAAGTCCCAGGGCTGGGCCTGCTGCGTTTGAAACCACCTTAACAGAGCTCCTCCTTCTCTGGAGGCTGGGGGTGAATCTGGCAGGACTAGGCAGTGGTGTTACCATGACGAACATTTTCTTAAGCTTCCACGGCTCAGAGCAGGAGGGACTCAACTCGCGGAGGGCTGGGTTTAGAAAGACAGGGGGAAAAGAAGACGAGAAGAAAACGAGGGGCGCTCTCCGGCAGACCCTCGTTTTCCTTAGAATAAACATCGCCCAGTTTGAAGATCCCCGCTCGATCCTTATAGAGGAGAAGCAAGTCCTTTCGCTCCTTTCTCCAGTTCGCGGCTTGTTCTAAACTTCAGCAGGAGGTCGGCAGAATCGGAAATCGAGTAGCTCTCTTAAGGTTTCCCCTCCCCTTCCGCCCTCCCCTTATGGAAATCCAGGGGGGTTTCCCAGACTGTGGAAGCCAGAATTGCAGGAGGTGGAGGGAAATCAGTGGGACTCGTCTCTGCCCGTGAGTCGCCACGATCGCTCAAGAGCCGTTGCTCCGGTCACTTGTCTGGCTGCACGCTGTTCCCGAGGCCGCCAACTTGGAGCTGCGGCTGGGTGGATTTGTCTGCTTGTCTCCAAAGAGTCCCTTCGTGTCTGCTGGTCTCGCGCTCCCGGGGCAACCGTAAATCAGGTATTTTGCTTCCCTCCCCTCACCCCAAGTGGCTGAGTTGGCTTTTTTGCTAGCCTTTTTTTCCGATTGAGGAAATAAGGCAGCAGGGCACAGGAAAGTGTTGCAAGCATTATCACCCACGCCTGTTTTCTGGCGCTTGTTGGTAGAAAGCAAACTTGGGGGGAGGGTGGGACGGGAGAAAAGCGAAAGGCAGATTTGGGTGGAGTAGACGGGAATTTAGTTGAAGCTCCTTTTTCTTTTTTCTTTTTGCCGGCGAATGTAAAGGTGGCTGGAGGATTTTTCTCCAAAATATCCTCGGCTCGGCTTTTTGTTTCACTTGCGGGGTGGGCAGAGGGACAAGGCTACATAGTTTTGCGGCTATAATTAGCTGTGGAAAATTTAGGGTATTCCCTGCGTTTGGAGAAACGTAAAACAACCAGTGAAAACGTGTGGAATGCAAAACTGTTGAAAAAACATCTTCGGACTTTGACGCGTGTCTGAAGTTCGATCTATTCTGAGTAGGGTTTCATAGAATAGTAAATGGTGAATCTTAGTCACGAATTAAAATCAAGGGGAGAAGGCAGACCAACTAAGCAGCTTGTTTTCTAGTGTTGATTTCCCCTTTCCCCGTCTCTGTTGTGTTGAAACTTTCAAAAAAACGTTCTGGCTGTTGACCCCTTGTTGCATGCAGAACCTCCGGACGGGAGAGAATGGTTGCCTCTAATAGATTAGAGCTGCCCGAGTCTCCCTGACAGAGTCTACACCCTCAACGTTACAACACTTCTCTGTTAGCGAAGGTGGATGGGGAGGGGAAAAGACAGCGGAGAATTCCCGAGGGGAAGAAACCGTCTAGCTGGTGTGCAGATAAAATCGTTAAACGGGACGGGGCTGGGGGGAAAGAGGAAAATCGGAATCTGCCCAAGCAGCTTAGTTGCAAAACGTGCGGAGATGCCTTGCCGCAGCTGTGGTTGACAGCACCTCGTCCAAGGGAAGTCCCCCGTTCCGCTTTTGAGCCTCGGGGTTGTGTTCAGCTCCAACGACGAAAAGAAAGCCAACTGGAAGGGCTGTGCAGTTCCAGCGTATGTAGCGCGCTGCGTTCAGCCTCCTGGTCTTTAGCACAGTAACCTGATTATTTACCGGTGGGGAGCACAGTACTGGGTCTGTGTGTCAAAGACCGTTTAGATGTTCAATTGGAAAGGAAAGGGCGCGATCTTTCCGCCCGCCGGCCCTCACCCTCCCTCTTCGGCGGCGAGCAGCGTCTCCTATTCTGCGCTGACAAACGGACTGGCTGGCCAGACGGACAGATGCAGAAGGAGGGAAGGCGGATGCGGGTGGGGTGGGGGAGTAATGAGGAAGAGTAGAAATGCCAGTTGATCAGTCGCCTCCGAGGGGCGCGGCGGGACGGAAAGGCGACCCCTCCCTTTTCGCCGTACGGGTCCTAGCCACGGTCTGCAGCCCCAACAAGGGGGATTTTGTTATAAAACGGGTGTGGAGCCGAAGCCGTGTTGGTTGCCTAAAGAAAGATTGCTGATTCGGACGTTTAGATTTTTTTTTTAATGATAAAAATGCGTATGCATTTTTCTGTCTGCAAAATTTTGAAGTAATGGCTAGGATTTATTTAAACTCCTTACAAGGCAAAGGCATCCAATTACCTTTCTAAATTATCCCAACTAAAGCCAATTACTAAATTAATCAGCTGCCATCTCCATATCTTCCCCAAGAAGATTTCTCTTCGATTTATAGTTAATTTACTATAGCTTTGAGCAGGTGTGTAAAACAGGAAAATAATGGCTGGAAGGCTTTTTAAAAAATGAGCCATTTCTCCTCTCTTTCCCTGTGAAGTTTTGCATCAAAAATGGAATTTCAAAAATTTGGCAGGATGCTAATCCAGAAGAAAGCCAACAGCAAATTAGAAACCACCTCCTATTCCCTCTTTGGATTTCTCTTTGACTGAAGATCCCATCCACTTATGATTGATTAACATTAGCATATGGAAGTCAGAATAAAAGAATATGGTGGGGAAAGGCTCAGAATTAGGAGCAAGTGGTGGAAAAATAAGTCTGGAAAATATGGAAAGAAAAGAAAATGAAGCCAGGGAAACCAGGAGCAAGAAAAGGACTGGATGTTTTGGAATTCAAAAAAGATAAGGCATTTGGGTAAAACTCCACAGCACTGTTTTGTGCGGCTGTTGATAAAAATAGGATTGCCAACATGATATGATGGATATGGCACAAGAAGAAGAAGAGGGGTTTGGGTGGAAGAAGAACTAGACATCTTACAGGAGACTAAAGGAGAGATGGTCCAAAAGATGGGCATATAGGAGTTTACCTTACAAACACAGGGCATATGGTACAGGACTACCAACCAGTTGCTATTGCAGAAATATACTGTATTGCACATAGTTCTATGTCATTCTAAAGCACCTAGTTCTTTCCCCCATTACTCTTGTCCTCCCTCCATGCATAGGGTTTCAGTTTAGGGAAACAACTTCCATTGGCACCAACAAATTCACAGTTCCAGATGCTGCTTTTGATTATCCTTGTGAGCCCAGGCACAACAGTGCCTCTTTCTGCAGCCATTCCAAGAAATAGACCCGGGGTGGGGGGGAGAGACAGCTTTTCTGTTGGAAGGGGAAAAAGAGATGATTTCATGATCATTAGGGCCCATCTATTCCAAAAAGGACTGCAGCAGGCAAGCCCATGGTGGAAGCAACTTGGGGCTATGCCTTCATAAATGTAAACAGTAAAGAAGAAGAGTGAGCCTGTGTAACTTGTTCTCCTGCTAGTAAGCTTCCATAATTTGAAGGGACTATCTCTTTCACACCCTACCCTGCCCTGCCCTGATCCATTTAAAAAAAACATTGCTTCACTTTGCTATGGTACATACATTTGTATCTCCTCTATATAAACCTTATCCAAATTACAAATTCTTGTTGTAGAATGAGGGTGGGAAGAAAACTGTTCTTTCTTAAGCAATCCAGAATGCCCACCTAAAATTCAAGGAGAGTACAGTAGATTTAAACAATAAAGAGTAAGGAAACACGTAAGGTTTATAATATAAGCTGGGTTTTAATTTTTTATTTATTTCTAATTGTTACAAATATGCAGTCTGGTATGGTGAACTGGTGTGGTTTGATTTCATCACTAACTCCCCCCCACAACAACATTTGAGGGGAGAGGGTGGAGGAAGGAACTTCAAGGACATACTAGCAACTAGAGAAACAATTCTCTGCATGTTAAATGGTCCCCCTATGCCTGCCTATAAAACTTAATGAGGCTTATTACTGTACTGTTAGACATTGGGTGGGGGATGTTGTTTCTAGGAGATACTTTCCACCCTATGCCATTACTTTCCACTTCCTCCTCACTGACCCTCCTTCCCTCCCTGAAGTTGTCCTTAGGAACTCTTTTGGGTAGCTATGCAGAACTTCTGCAGTCTAACACATCTGATAACTGGGGCTGCCAAATGGCTTTAAAGCAGATGGGGCTACCCGAGTTCCTGCCTTCCCCCACTAGCACCAAGATAATCTTGTCTGGCTTCCTGCCAGCCCCCTGAGGGGAAAACAATCTCATTTGGGGGAAGCACCCATCTGTTAGTGAATCACTGCTGGGGAATGGACTGGGTTGGTGGAATTGCTTCCTGCCCTCCCACTTGCTTTGGGGGTCTTCCTGCTCCTGCAGTCCTGGCATTTGTTGCCCCTCCTTTCAGTCTGCTGCATGCTCAGAGCTGAGCTGCATCTACTGTGTTTTAGTTGTGCACACCTTCAGTGAAGTTCAGCAAGAAAAGAGATGCAACACTAACCGCTTGAATTTATTCAGAATCATCATTAGAAAACATCAAAACATGTGTCTCTCTAAAAAGCTGGAAGGGGAATTTGTGGGAATCTCTCGGCTTCTCTGGATATAGCTGCAGTTTGTTAACAGCTGCTTCAGATGGTGCAGCCCAGCCAGGGGTGGGATTCTACCAGTTTGGACCAGTTCTATAGAACTGGTTGTTATGATTCTGCACAGTTTGGAGAACTGGCAAATCGTGCCCCTGGCTGGTCCTGCCCCTCTCCACCTACCCCTCCCCTCCCTGCCCAGTCAGTCCTTATCACACATGCACAACATTGTGCACATGCCCGACATCGCTGACTGCCTTCTTTCCTGCCCAGTCACTCCTTAAGGCTTTCCCCCCCCTCCCGATGATCAGCTGTTCCTATGATCAGCTGTGCTGGGATTCCCCTCACTTACTGCTTCGCCCAGGAGGCTTCCCTGAGGCTGAGGAAAAAATGGAGGACAAGCACAGCACCCACCTGGCCCCCTCCACTTTTTGCCTTCCTGGGCCCCAGGGAAGCTTTCTGGGAGCAAAACCCCCCCAGTAGGCTTCCCTGAGGCCTAGGAGGCCCCAAAATGGAGCATGGAGGTTGCTGCAACCTCCCCATGCTCTGTTTTTTTTTCCTTCCTGGGCCCCAGGGAAGCCTTATGGGAGCAAAAATGCCCCCCAGGGGGCTTCCCTGAGGCCCAGAAGGAACAAAAATGGGGGGGTGCTGCCAAAAAAGCCACACCCATCCAGTCATATGGCCACGCCCACAGAACCAGTTGTTACAAAATTTGAATCGGGCAAGAAGGGATAAAGAGCAGAAATTAGTTGTATATCTTCCTTTTCTAAAAACAACCCTGAAGATAAAAGGAGTTGCTTTTGTGTCAGACTCAAGGTCAGCCCTCAGTGATCTATAAATTAAATTGTAAGAATTTGAATAAGAGGCTAATACATCTGGAGTTTGGAAGCATGAAGTTATAGTTGCAGTAGGTCTTTGGCTGAGTTGGGACAAGACAGAGCTGGGGCATGGAAGGCAGTAAGAAGTTATAGTTGTTTGTCTGCAAAAGGGTAAAACAGACCACAGTGAAAGTATAGTAAGGGTTGGCCAAAAAGGATTTGACCAACTAGGGATGTTGGATCAGCAAGCAGTTGTAGGGTGGCAGCATTAGAAGTTATCAGGATCTAAGAATGTGGTAATGTTATTGATTTTCTTCTCAGTGGGTTTTTTAGCACAATTTCTTAGTTTGCATCAACCTGCCAGTTTGAAGAAGCATCTCACACCTCAGTAGGCAACAGCATGAATCAGCCACAATCATTCATGTACTTGAGTGGGGAATAATGTTACAATCTTATAAATGCTTAGGATCTGAGGATTTTGAGCATATATAGAAGTAGTTTCTCAACATTACACAGTACTATTTTGTGGGGTTTTGTTAAGGTTTGAACTAGCAACAAAGTTTTAAATTTTGAACATTGTGTTTAATGAAAAACTCTATAAAGCTATATCTGAGAGGGTTCAGAACTCCTAAATCACTGATAGTTCTCTGAACATAAAGCCATGCTTTTAGCACTTTGGAGTTGTAGTCCACATTTAAAATATTAATTACAGTATTGACTTTGATAAATTTTTATATCAGAATATAGCAATTATCCACACAATTTGGAATTCAAATCCAGATGCCCACTTTTTTGTGTGTGGAGGAAATTGTATAGCTTCTAAAAAATCCTTTTGTTCTTGTCCTTAAGTAAAATCTGAATTAAATCATTAATGAAGTTATCATATATGTAGTCATGTGGGATATTTTCTTTTTGGTCTGGTTTCTGGATCAGCTGTGTATGATGTGATATGATGAAAAAGAAGAACCTGTGAGCTGTTCCTTGGCAATTTTGAATAGCTTTCTGTTAGCCTTCCAAGTAACATCAAATGCTGTTAGTGTTGGACCTCCTTTTCAGCCATTTACTTCAAATGCTCTGATTACATATAGGTATCTGTCTTTCTTGCATCATTTGGTATACTTCTCATGAGAATGGATTTAGTTACACTGCTAATTATACTAGTGTAGAAAATATCACAGCCAAACAAACAACCATTGGTGTTTGCTTCTTTTTCTTAACAATTAGCTAGATACTATTATTGTATTAAAAAGTAAGGACAGGCTGATTTGATATAAAGTGATACCAAAATATAGTTTATTTGAATTGGCCTTAGCACATTTTGTGACCCCAGCCAGTTTTGGGTTCCTCAGGCAAGTTTTGGCTTACTTGCAGTTAAACAATCATAATTCAACATGATGTGTATATCTGTAATCTACCTGTATGTTTTATAATCACTACCCCAATTTTATCATCCAAAAGCCCCTGTTCCTGTTCTTTTGGACTACTGATACTTATTTTGATGTTTTAATTGATTAATTTATTTTTTGGGGAGGATCACTTTGTCCCTAATGCAGTCCTCAAACACCAATATCATTTATTTTCTTATATGTGCACCTTGTTCTTCCTCTAAAATCTTACAATAGTTCTCTGGTCTTGCAGCATTATTGTAAGGAAATATAGGATGAAAAATAATCACTTGCCTAAGGCTACATGATAAAACTCAGTGATATTTTAGTGATTTTTGCAATAAGATAAACCAACTGTGACAAGCAATTCTTGAAGAGAAGCACTAGAATTTCAAAGAATGGGAAAAAAATAAAATGTCTGTTCACAGTTCAGAGACTTGGTCATCCTCATCATTCAAAGATTAACAAGCTAGATGGTATCATTATTATTATTATTACTGACTTGCTTTTGTCAAACAACAAACAACTGAATCCACTTTCTTCTGCCTGGTATTTCAGGGAACTGGGCAGATGGACTACAGCAGCACAGATGAGCTACCAGTTGTAAGATGAGCAGTAGAAATGCTCTTTGCCTAACTACTGTGTTGGCTTATTAAATCTGTTGTTGACTTGTCAGGCACATTAGAGGATTTATCCTCTTTGTCAGTGTAATAAATTTTGGTGCTACTAAATATATCAGACATTACTGTAATGGTTTTCTACCATTTTTCTTTTGTGTTGTTGAGAGACAAACTTTTTATCCAGAATGTAAGTTTTATAACCCCCTCCATTTTTCAAAGCATTGTGTAATTCACCATATAGCTGTTCTCTGTATCTCTGTGTTTGTAATAATTCTAAATGCTGATAAAGATCCACAGAATGGATGGGGAACTTAATGATTTCCCAGATATTACTGAACTATAGTAGTTTTCCAATATTTAAGGGACTACCACAAAGAGGGGAGTAAACCTATTCTCCAAAGCAGTGGATAGAAACTAATTAAGGAGAGAATCCACCTAGAACTAAGGAGAAATTTCCTGAAAGTTAGAACAATTAATCAGTAGAACAACTTGCTGCCAGAAATTATGGGTGCTCCAACATTGGAAGTGTTTCAGAAGAGATTGGACAACCATATATATATAAATCTCATAAATCTCATAATAAATAAATATATCTGAAATGGTATAGGTTTCCTGCTTGAGCAAGGGGTTGGACTAGAAGACAGTTCATCATCTGCTGTTCATCTTCATTTACTTGTACTGACAATGTAGATTTTTGAGTGAGGAAATGGACCTGTAATTTAGGCTAGTTATTTGTTGAATACAAAAGAAGCAACACTATGCTTATAGATTCCTAAGACTTACTATGTCTCATGGATGACTTAGCAAGAAATACGGACCTCAGAATCAATGGATCAAATACAAAGACATATATTTGATAAGGAAAATCAAGTGCATAATTGCAAGTTATAACAATAATAAAAGAGTAAGTATCTTGGTAGATTTAAAATGTTTACTGATAATAGACAATGGATGGAAATACTATAAGATGTGCAAATACTGGTTGAAAGGTAATGGAATGTTTGAAATATTTTATAAGGAATATTTGTAGAAAGAAACAAAAGTGTATTTCTATCCACTTTAAATTCAGTTAAAAATGAGCAAACAGTAGAAAGAAATATGTTTCAAGTGTTTGGTTGTAGTGAGAGAACAACTGAGATTGAATCACCAAAATATATGAGGATGAGGGTGAATTACTTGAAGAAGAGGAAGCCAAGGAAAGTTGTGGTTGGATGAAGTTGATGAGATCTTGAAAAGGGGAGATGACAAGCTTAAAGAATAAAGGGCAATGTATAAAACAGCATTTGGATGTGGTAGTTGCAAGTATAGTCTATAGAGACAGAAATATAGAATTACAATGTGTTTGTAAACCAGCTTTAGCTATATGTCCTTTTATCTTATTGCTTTAATTTCTCTTACTTGCTGTACCATTTCTTAACCCATTTTATCCTTTGCAAAATGTAGCATTCAAAATGGGTATATTTACATGTATGAACTCACTATTTTAATACTATTTGTGTGTGCAGTCGGCATCATATATATCTTAAGCATTTGGACAATTGCTGAAATGGTTGTTACCTCAGTCAACAAACTCTGTGATAACCAGTTCTATTTGACTGGAATAATCTTTGATCTTAATACATTCTAGTCCTGTGGTCAGTAACCATAAGATAAGGTCTATGTTCTCTTGAGTATCTTTTTGAAAAGGAAACAAAATTCCATTTCTTTGTACAATTTGTAGAATTTGTACAAAATAAAAAAGTAATTTATTTAGTGCTAAGTGAGTATAACCCAAAGAAGATTGTTCATTACTGATGATTTTTTTAAAAAGTAGTTACTTTTTGTTCAGTAGGAGGAGTGGAATGGATGTGTTTAATTAGGGAGGGGCTCCATCTTGATAACATAATTTTTGGTAGCATCGTAGGACATTGTACAGTAACATTCTTTCATGTACATATAGCACTTTGCTCATTAAAAATAGATTGAAAATGTAGGTTGAGAATTTTCCAATTAAGAAATGGTGAAATGAAGTTGAAAAAAACTTTGGAGTTTGTAAGTCAAAATATTTTGTAAGTCAAAATATTTTTTCTAAATTTATGTATTATTATGCCTTGCCTGCCCCTCCAACTATATAACAGGAAAATGTTTGATTATTCTAGGCAAGCATTTCAACTAACTGATCACCTTTGGCAGTAAGGAACTTCAAGAAAGTGAATTTGAAAGATTTGCAAAAGAGAGGTGTTGCTTCCCTCCCAACAGCCTTCTCCACTGAGGAAAGTGAAGGCTGTTTCTTTGTAGCTAAATTGGTGGGAAGCTCATCCTATGGAAAAAACAAGCCCAGTGGTGTCCC
The DNA here is from genome assembly GCA_009733165.1 of Naja naja. Lineage (NCBI taxonomy): Eukaryota > Metazoa > Chordata > Lepidosauria > Squamata > Elapidae > Naja > Naja naja. Next base: position 52,064,098 of record CM019150.1, on the reverse strand, counting down.
ATCATCATCATCCCCCCTGGCTTCTAAGTTGGATGTGCAGGAGACAAGCCCCTTGATGTATATCAAGGCTGTCAGAAGAGCAGGCAGCCTGCTGCTTTATTAGTCTCTGAACTTTCCTAGCAGTAAAAAATAGATAGGGGGAAGGGGTTTGGCAAATCTCTGCTTTGGGGAACTTTTTAACTGACATAACAAATGTGTGCTGGACTGTGATAAATATACTTCTCCAATATGTCATTATCCAGATCAAAAGTGGGCCGTTTAAAAAAAATGAAGGAATCGTGCTTAGGGAATTTGTGTTCCTCTTCCAGCTTTCTCAAAAGGACATTCTGCACAGGAGAATTGTAAATGCATGATCTGTGGACCCTCTTTAAAATACATATGAGGGAAGCCTGGCTAATCAGCACAAAGTCCTTAGTATGTAAGTTGTCTGAAATCTGCTTGAGCAGCTTTATGACAGGAAGGACATACTCTCCACCCTGATTTTTTGAAGAGTAAAGAATGGGCTATAATGTATAATGTTGCTCTTTATTTTTATGGCTACCAGTAAACATTAAATTCTGCATGAACAAAACTTTTCCCTAGGCAAATTACTTTATGTGGCAGGAAACAGATGAGGTAAGACAGGCATTTGCTTGGTTTCTGAGTTGTCCTAGTGATTCTAAGACCATTTCAGGCACAAGATCAACTGGGAAATTTAGCAAAGTATATCCTTTTTTTTAGATGCCTCAAAGCTTTGATTGCTTTAGTTGCAGCAGAATAACAGGGATAACTCTCTGGAAAATGAAATTGGGCGTTGGTCCTTACCTGATATGCCCTTTCTCGGTGAGCTGCGATGAGCATCCAGGCAGTGGGAGGTGCTTAGTCTCTCCATTCCGATAGGCTGGGCTTTACGAAAGGACATTCTGACTCCTCCTCCTCTCCTCCCATAGGTCCCCCAGTTTAGCGAAGATGAAGAGCTGGCTAAAATGTGCCGACAGGGAGACCCCAAGCTAGCTCAAGGTCAACAGGTAGACCAGAGGTCGGAACAGGAAGAACTCAGCCCAGATGGAAAAGGAAAAAAGGGAGGGGCTGGATGCTCGTCGCAGCTCACCGAGAAAGGGCGTATCAGGTAAGGACCAACACCCATTCTCCAGCGAGCTGCTCCGAGCATCCAGGCAGTGGGACATACCAAAGCTGGGCCTGTCCACGGGAGGGACTGCCTGGGCCAAGACACCCCCTGAGCCGAGTGGACCTGTTGCAACACTCGTCTGCCAAAGGAAGCGTCCGCCGAAGCAAAGACGTCAACCTTATAATGCCAGACAAACGGCAATGGCTAGGCCCATGTAGCTGCTCTGCAGATCTCAAAGATAGGAGCCTGTGTGGCCCAGGTGCAGTGGACGAGCCGCACTGAGTAGAGTGGGCGGTGATACCGGAAGGTACCGGCAGGGACTGAGAAAGGTATGCCTTTGCAATCGTGGCCCGCAACCAGCGACCAATGGTAGAGGAAGACACTTTCCGCCCTTGGGAGGTCGAACTGAAGGAAACAAATAGAGCCTCAGACTTCCGAAATGGAGCCGTTCTCTTAAGGTAGACACGCAGAGCCCTGCGGACGTCCAGCCAATGCCACTGGTGTTCCAGGCCGTGAGAAGGCCGCGGGCAGAAGTTTGGAAGAATCAGCACCTGCGCTCTGTGGAAGGCCAAAATCACCTTCGGCATGAAAGTCGGATCAGGACGCAACACCACCCTGTCAGCGTGGAAAACGCAGAGATCGCTACGACACGACAAGGCGGCTACCTCAGAGATGCGCCGTGCCAATATAACAGCAACCAGAAAAACCACCTTGTATTAGGAATTGGAGGCTGATGGACCTCAGAGGCTCAAAAGTAGCCTTTGTGAGAGATGTGAGAACCAAGGGAAGATCCCATGTTGGAAACGGTGAACCACAGGCGGGCACAAGTTGGACGCACCCCAAAGAAAAGCCCTGAGCCGAGGGTGGTGCGAAATGGATGGAAGACCAGGCCAATGAACCACAGACACAATGGCTGCCACCTGACGCTTCAGAGTGTTTGGCGAGAGGCCCTTGTCTAAGCCTGCATGAAGAAAATCCAACACCTGAGCCACCAATGGAAGAAACGGAGCCGTCTCGTGAGAGAGGCACCATGTAGAGAAGGACTTCAACGAGGCCTCGTATATCCTGGTAGTGGACGGGCGGCGAGCTGCCTGGATGGTGGTGATGACCTTTGATGAGAGGTTCTCTGCCTTTAAATGTTGCCGTTCAGCCTCCAAACGGCTAGTTGAAGCCACTAGGGGTCCAGGTGCAGGAGCAGACCTTGGGTGAGACACACTTTGTGATCTGGAATCCTCCAAGGTTCTTCCATGGGGAGGGGGTCCCAGAAACCATGGCCTCCTCGGCCAGAAAGTAGTGACTAAGATCAGGGAGGCCTTCTCTGCTAAGAGCTTTTGAATTACCCTGGGTATCAGTGGAATGGAGGGGAATGCATACAGCAGACCATGAGGCCAGGGACAGCTAAGAGCATTGACGCTTCTCAGCCTGGGGCAGGGTATCTGGACACAAACCTGCGAAGATGAGCATTGAGGGGAGAGGCAAACAGGTCCATGCATGGGCAGCCGAATCTGAGCGTCAGCTTGTGAAACAAGTCGGGGTGAAGGCACCACTCGGAAGGATCCACTGTTGCTCTGCTGAGCCAATTCGCTTGAGTGTTGTCCACGCCCGAGATATGTTCCACCTTTATGGAACCTCGATGGTGTTCTGCCCAAAGACATAGCCTCTCTGTCTCCTTCATCAGGAGAACAGAGTGGGTACCCCCTTGCCTGTTCACATGTGCTTTCACCGTGACGTTGACTGTGAGAATGAGAACGTGATTCCGATGGATGCGAGGAAGGAACTTGCGGAGGGCGAGCTGGATCGCTCTGAGTTCCAGCCAGTTTATACTGTTCCGCTGTTCGTCCGCTGACCAGCAACCTTGACATGACAGAGACTGAAGATGTGTGCCACATCCGAACAGACTGGCATCTGTGGTAATTATGAGCCTTTCTGGCTCCCGTAGAGGAGATCCTTTGTTGATGGACGGATTTGTCCACCAAAGTAGGGAGAGCCTCACCTTTGTAGGCACCCGGACCCTTACTGCGGAGTTGCTGTGACCTGACCTTTGATACGGCAGGAGAAACCACTGGAGCGCCCTAACGTGGAAGTGAGCCCAGGGAACAATGGAAATGGAAGAAATCAATTTACCTAACAATGTTGACAGGTCAGCTAAGGAGACCTGCCTCGAGGATCTAATACATTGGGCCAAGTTCCTTATGCTCTCTAAGCGATCTGGGGAGAGGAAAACTTTTTCCTGAAGAGTATCAATGATTGCCCCCAGATGGGTCAACCGGGTTGATGGCGAGAGATGGCTCTTCTTCCAATTAATGGAAAACCCATGTTGCTGTAAAACCTGCAACGTGACTTTGGTGTCCATGTGAGCCTGTCTAGCTGAATGGGATAGAATTAGGATATCGTCCAGATAGCACTGGAGCCTAACCGGAATCCCCCTAAGGTGAGCCACCAGGGCCACCAGAACCTTTGTAAGCATCCTCGGGGCCGAGGAAAGACCGAAGGGAAGGGCAACATACTTATAATGGTGATTATTATAACAAAATCTAAGAAATTTCGAGTGGGCAGGCCGAATTGGTATGTGCAGATACGCCTCTGTCAGATCGATGGAAGATAAGCAATCCCCTCGTCTGACACTAAGTAGGATAGACTGGAGGGTGCTCATCTTAAATTTACGATAGACCAATGATCGGTTAAGCCGTTTGAGGTCCAAAATCGCTCTCCAGCCCCCCAAGGCTTTAGGCACAATAAAGAGCAAAGAATAGAAACCCTGTCCCTGTTGATCCTTGGAAACTGATTGAATGGCCTTGATGTGTAGCAAATGTTTAATTGCTGACTCCATCAGGGCCCTCTTGGCAGGGACCCTAGAAATCAGGCCTTGCATAAAGAAACTTGGGGGGGGGCAGAAAAGAATTCTAATGCTAGTCCAAAACGAATGGTGTCGCGTACCCAGGCATCAGAAGTGGACAACTCCCAGCAGTCAGCAAAGAAGCGAAGGCGTCCACCTATAGGGGCTAGATCCCTTTGATCAGTGGGATCTACGAGATCCTCGACTCGGCAGTCCCCTGAAGCCTCTCTTGTCCTGACCCCCCCTTCGACCCCTGTCTGAAAAATCTGACCTGTCTGACTGTTGGTTGCCCCTGTAACCCGATCCCCTGAGGGTCCTGGGGGAGAAAGAGGTCTGGAAGTAGGGATGGGAGGGGCCCCTGCGAAAGGCCTGAGAGAACCTGTTGTCAGAACGACGAAGGGAAGGGAGAATTTTTCGTTTGTTCCTAGTCGCTATCAATAGAGGATCTAGGGCAGGTCCAAATAATTTATTAGCCGACACCGGGGAGGAAACGAGTTTCCATTTATTCTTACTATCTGCCTGCCAATGCTTCAGCCACAGTAGTCTACGGGAGGTAACCTGTGAGGCAATGGCCCTGGCTGAAAATTTTACAGAATGAAAGGTAGCGTCATCGGAGAATTCCGTAGCCGCAATGTTGGAACTTGGAATGGTATCCCTCAGGTGGCAAAGCCACCTGAGAGATGCCCTGGTGAAAAAAGATGCTGCCGTGGCTGCCTTGATGGCCCAGGCATCTGCTTGGTGGGCTGTACGGAGGGCAATCCCGGCCTTCTTATCATCTGTCTTTAGGGCATCCTCTGCCTCAGTGGGAACAGTGGAAGAGAATGCCAGGGCTACCACCGGATCATCGACCTCGGGGGTGCCCAAATTGTTAGCGAATTCTGGATCCAGATTGAAAAACTTTTTATCAAAATTCGAAGGGGCCGGGAAAGATGTTGCTGACAACCACTGTTTGTGGAGGAGATCCGAAAACATTTTGGGGACCGGAATAACATCCTCCTTGTTAACTGGCTGAGAGAAGACCAGGTCCTCCTCAGCCTCAGAATCTGTAGGATGTGGGGCTGTGGTTTTTGCCTTGGAAAGAAGGGACTTGAACAACTGTGGTTGGAAGAGGCCCGTGAAAGTTGGTTGGTCCAGTTTTACATCCTTGTCATCGGACATCCCTCTTTCCGTGGACGGGAGCCCAAGGGGGTCCTCACTCTGCTGAACAGAGACTGAGTCAATCTGGGCGAGGGGGTCCTCTTCTCCCCCCCTCCTGATCCTGATTGAGATGAGAGTGAAAACCCCTGAATTGAGATACCTGTGAAACGACCGAGGACCTCATGGAGCACGAGTCACTTTCTGATCTGAGTGCTGGTCTGGCTGCTAAAGACTGCTGTACCCCCGCTGTGATTCCCCTAGAAATCGCCATTTCCATCCACGCCTTCATGGTCTCAGGAACCTCCGGTGGGAGGAATTGTTCCTGGCGCAATCCAGCTGCCATAGGGGTGAAGGTTGCTTCCGGGGCCCTCCTTGAAGGACGTGTGTCTCCCCCCCTTGATATGACTGAGGGGCTAGGTCTGGGAGACATGGAGGGGTCTAAAGGCCTAGGGGATGGAAGGGGTTGGAAGGGGCGGGGTAGGGTCTGGAAGTTGAGGTGCCCCCAGAGAGCCCTTGGTATTCTTTTGAATTTGTTTCTCCAGTGCCTTCTGGCACCGGGATGCCTCCCTTTGTGCGGCCTTAGAAGGACCTTTGGGCCTATCAGATTTGTCTAGGCCATGTGGCTTGTCGCCACCCCTACTTGCCATTTCTTGGTGAGAGATATCTCAGAAAAACACAGACAGTATAAGAATTATGGATATGAATATGCAATAAGATTGGTGGCTGCCTGGACGGTTGGCACGTCCCGGGTCCCGCTCCAGCAACTGGGCAAGGCACCCCAAGGAAAAAACACTCCCCTTTTGGAAATTGTATAGAGACTCCTGAATGTGAGCAATATGTATTACAATTATTGCTAATATTGAGAATGGTGAGATACCACACTACAGATTGGTAGGTTGGGATAAAACACAGAGTCTCAGAAGAAAAAAGGGTATGCCAAATTGAGAACTAGGTTATAGGGCAGAAATACATTTTGGGCCCTTATCAACAGCTCCCGCAGGCCCAGGCCTGGGGATTAGTTGAACAATATTGTTTGTTGTGCTAATAGAAAAAAATTAAAAGTAGAATTTACCAAGTTTAGGAAGAGAAGCACAAAAACGCACCTGTGAGAGTGCCAACTAGAGAGAAGTCACCCAGACCAACAACAATGCTTTGTTGAAGAATCAGGATTGTACCCTGGGCCCCTTTACAAAGAGAGCCTGGGGAGAGAGGATACAAAGGAGGACAAGAACAATCCTCTCACAGGGGGCTGGCAGCAGCCAGTCAGGGCCCTCACGAAGCCTCATGGGAATGCCCTGGAACGAAGGGAAATGTGCACCTGCAAGCCGCAACTACCCCCAGAAGAGAAAAATGGCTAATCGCCTCGGCGCCAGCACAGCTCTGCCGCCCCCGCAATGGCCTCGTTATGAAGAGAGCAGCAGAATCGGGGGAATCGGGACTCCTGCACCCCTACCCCCAGCGTTCTCAGTGGGGAGGATTCAAGAATCTGAAATAAAGCCCCAAAGGAAGGGGCGTATCGGCAGCACTACAAGTTGTTTTTAAAAATAAAACGGCAAGTAGGGGAAGCTCTCTCAAAAACTGCCGGTGCTAGCCGCAGCTCTTGCCGACTGCTGCAAAGAGTTGCAGTCAGCTGTTTAATCGCAAGGGGAGATAATCTAAAAGCCGAATTGAAAGGAAAACAATTTGAGAGAAGCCAATTGAGGAATAGAATACCTTTAGATTATTCCTGCTCCGACCACAAAAGTACTGCCTATCTGAACCGAAGGCTGAGCTAAACTGGGGGACGTACGGGAGGAGAGGAGGAGGAGTCAGAATGTTCTTCAGTAAAGCCCAGCCTATCGGAATGGAGAGACTAAGCACCTCCCACTGCCTGGATGCTCGGAGCAGCTCGCTGGAGAAAAGAAGCTTAATGCTAAGTTTACAGGTGTGGAAATTCTATCTCCAGGTCTCAATGAAATGTAATGTTCCTTTACTCTGGGGACATAGGTCCAGCAAAATATCTCTCTGTATTTCGTTGGCATCATTTTATTAAAACATTTCACTTTAAAACAAGCTTCAATTCTCAGCCCTTCAAAGTAACTAGCTGAAATTTGCCTTGGAATTTCATCACTATTTTCTTCCTTTTGTTTTTAATCTTATTTTCAGAATGGTTGAGAAATTGTTTTAAATTTTCTTCAAAAGCTTACTTTATTGTGGGTGGCAGAGGTACTCTGAAGCCCTTTCACCTATCCTCATGATGTGTCTAGGATTTAATTGAAGTCTGCAAAGCTAGAAAGCTTCAACGCTAACTGAGACAGAATTGGTTAGTGAAGGAAAGGACATTCACACATATATCTTAGCCACAAATTAATACTGAAGGATCATTGCACCAATGAAAATTTCAGCAATATATCTCATACCCATGTAGAAGTTCTTATTTATCAACAGGAATTATTATTTGAAATAGTAAGAAAGGAAGGTTAGTAGGAATAGCACCCTCCTAAAATTCGGTTAGTCTTGACCTTGCCTGCCTTTTGGAAGCCATTAAAAACATGTTTGGTTCTCCAGGACTTAAGTCTTGGAATAGTATGACTTGCTAAATAAGCGTTCATGGTTAACTTGGTCTTTCTGATTCAAATCTAATATTTGATGATGGGGTTATTATAGTCATTCTTGGTATATTACTACAAGTACCCAGTACCATATTCAAAATTTGAAAGACAAGCAGACTAGATCAGCCTTTCCCAATCTGATAGCAAGCTTTAGCTTCCAGAATATGGCCCTGGTGATTGGAATGTTGGGATTTGAAGTCTATGTATTTGGGTGAGCTGGTGTGTCTCCTTCCCAATGCTGTAGTCCAGTGGTGGGATTCAAATTTTTTTACTACCGGTTCTGTGGGGCGTGGCTGGGAAGGATACTGTAAAACCTCCAGTCGGAGGTGGTATTTGCCGGTTTTCTGAACTACTCAAAATTTCCACTACCCGTTCTCCAGAACTGGTCAGAACCGGCTGAATACCACCTCTGCTGTAGTCTCAACAAATGTTCTGTCTTTTGGATTTGTAGTTGTTGTTGCTGTTTAAGGAGTTAAAAGACAATTTCTCCCAAATACAATTCTGAGCCTAACTGGAAGTTATTTTATTTAGTTGTTCCTTTAAGTGCATGTAAAATATGACTAAAAGTGTATTGTAATTTTGACAATAGTCTGCCATAAAAGTTAATCCCCTAGAGCAGGGGTGTCAAACTTGCAGCCCATGGGCCAGATGCATCACGTCACGTGCTGGCCCTGTTCCCACCCGGTTTAGCGAAGGGGATAAAAGTCCCGATACGTCACATGACTACGCCATGATGACGCACATTTAACACCTCTACCTTAGAGTCACCAAATGGCAGTGAATAGAGTATCATTTTTAGATAGACAAATGATATTTTTTGTAACACTGGAAAAACTTCGTATTTGCATAACTCCAGCCACTAGCCGATACCATCTTTCTTTTCAAGTAGGTCATAGACAGCACAACTCCACCCAGACTGGGTAGCTAATTAAGCAGCATTACTAAAAGTCAACTGGGTTTTGAATCTTTTTGGCTTTTATATTGATTTGTGTGGTGGTGAGGTAATACTTAAAACAGTCTGCTTTAATTACTCTGTTATTTCTATTCATTGGGTAGATTGTGCATTCCTAAAGCCCAGCGTTGCAGTCCAGCCCAAATGCAGTTGGTAGGTCCCTCTATTTTTCCCAAGGGCCTGACAGCAGCATCATATTCTTGGATGTAAGAAGAAGAATCTCCAGGGTTACTGCTGTGATCAACTGTAGACCCTCATGTGACTGCGTTAAAATAAAATCACACATACCACCAAGAGATCTAGTACTGAGTGTTTTATATAATTCATAGTTTGACTCTTAGTCTGCAAGCCTTGTGCTCTTTTTCCGTTATGTGCATCTCGGCAGAGTTTGCCAGCTAATGACACTGCCTGCTGAGATGTGCCAGCTTCTGTCTATCATTTGTCTGATTGGCTATGATGGGGCTTTAATGGATGATATGTCTCTGGAGTGTTACAGTAATATTTATATTGTTGTACTACTTCTAGCTCTAGAACTGAAGTGCTGCTGTCTCTTAAGTGGATTGTGGTTCTTTCTTGGTATAAATTCCAAAAAACAAGGAGATTTGGGATAGAAAAAAGAACAATAATTGTGGCTGATTTTAATAGAGTTAGAGCCAGATTTGTTTTTATGAATAAAAGAGTTTTTCCTGCAGTGTCCTGTGGAAAGTTCCTGTAGAAGGAAGTGGGTAGGTGGGAATTTTTGTCATTGCTTTTTCCATATGCTACTTCTTAAGCCATTCCATGCAAAATCACCAGCCATACCCTCTTTTCAGCACAAATGAATTCTGCTGATCTCATGTCTGAGATATATCCACAGTACCCAACATCTGCTTTTTAATGAGTTGACGTTCAGTCTGCAACACACTTCTGCCTGATTACTATTATATTCTCTTCAGATAATTTGCAAAATAATATATCCATCTCAGATAAAAGCCTAAAGGATTCTTAGCTCTACCATACAGTACTTCTTTTGAAAATTTGGTAACAAATATTAGATGAAAGTTAATACTGGTAGTTTCTTCGGAAAATCATAGAAGGGTCGAAAGAAGAAAAATACAATATTTTGTTGCCGAAATGTCTCTTAGTAATCTGAGGCATATTGATACTTTGTTTGGATTGTTTCCGTATCTTCTTTTGAAGAAATACTTCCAAGATATATTTCATAATTACAGGATTGACATAAACTTATATTCCTTGTCAACTCATTTTTTTTATTCATAGGAGCAATTTTTTTAAAATTCACATTTATATGCCGCCCTTCTCTGGAGACTCAGGGCAGCTTACAATCTTTGGAGCATAATCCAATGTGCTCAGCAATAGCCTTCATTCTATTGTATATGCCTGCTTATTACTAGGGCTTTTTTTTGCCCCCCCCCAAGTGGCATTTTTACAAAGTCAGCTTATTGCCCCCAACAATCTTGGGTCCTCAGTTTACCTACCCCAAGAGGATGGAGGGCTGAGTCAACCTTGAGCCTGGTGGGATTTGAGCCTGCACTAATTGCAGGCAGCTGGAGCTAAGTGCTTAGGTGTTTAACAGCCTGCACCACCAAGGCTCTAGTAAAATATGCACTTCCATTCAAGCATTTGTAGATATTTCTAGATATTCCAACATGCCTTTCCATTCAAGTATTTCTAAATATTGATCACAGCTCAACAATCATATTGTGTGCTTGTACTATTGACTTTCAGAGAAATAGAGTTGTAAAATTGGATAAGTTTTCAGAAGAATGAAAAATACAGGATTTCATCAGACTAGAGGTTCTAAACATAGGGCGGTGTTATAGACAATAGTCTTAAAATGTTGCATTCTTCAAAAGAAAGTATTTTATGAACAAGAAAATCCAACGGATATTCAGAGACTCCTGGTGATAGCTAAAAAATAGATCATCTGGGTAGAAGTTTCATCTTGGTGATTTAAGCTGCAGTCTCCATCATTCCTGGACAATGTTCATACTGAACACAATGGGATTTGTAGCCCAATATTACAATAAAACACATGTGTTCTGCTTTCCATAATCTGCTCCTATAGTAATTATAAACTTATTCAGTTCCTATTTCCTGACAGTTAGAACAATTAATCAGTGGAACAACTTGCCTCCAGAAACTGTGACACTGGAAGTTTTAAGAAGGGATTGGATAACCATTTGTCTAAAGTGGTGTAGGGTTTCCTGCCTAAGTAGGGGGTTGGACTAGAAGACCTCCCAAGGTCCCTTCCAACTCTGTTATTTTATTCTATACTATTCTAAAATAAAAGATATCTCCTTTCTCTATAGCAAATGAAAGAGAGATTGACTGTTGAACCACTGGATTACTAAGCCTGATACGGATGCAGAAAAAGATATTTAAATACACACACACACACACACACACACACACCCCTTTATTTATACATCTCGTTGTGTATATTTGTATATGTATATCTGGCTACCTGCCTGAGCATCCACAAGATCAAGAAAAATATTGTCCTCTACTTAATCAATGGAGATGACTTTTTGTTCCCTGCCAAGATTCCAAGGCTAAACTAATAAAAGCAACTGATATTTTAATTAATAGCTATTGACTATTATTATCAGAGATAATAAAATTTCCATGGGATTAGAATCTTTTCTTAAAGATTCTTGTGTCTTGTGCACAAAGACACATACATGCCAGTCTCACTCTTTCTTTATGCTGCTTCTGAAATAAATCTGAAAGATAAAAGACAGAAAATATGAAGCTTTCATATGGAATATGAAGAAAAAAAAGACACAGTGTGATGATATGATGATGATGATGTCATGGCACATACTAACTAGCATGACAGTGAGCATCTATTTTATGACTCTTGTTTTACATGCCCATAAAGGCAAGTAAGGTGATGCTATTGTCCAAATCTGTCCTACTGCCAGATCAGTAGGGAAAACCAAAGATGGATCGGTATTTTGTACATAGAATGGAACAAAAGAATGATTTAGCATGAATAACTCAGCTTTTTAAATACTACTAAATCTTGTGATCACCCAAGCAGATTGTTTCCTTTCTTTTTGCCCCCATAATAGTTAGCTTAGCAATTGTGCTGATTCTTTTGGCATCCAGTTTTACAGGTATCCCATCCAGGGGTGGTGTTCTCCTGGTTCGGACTGGTTTGGGCAAACCCCTAGCTGCAATGATCAGCTGGCTCCGAACCGGTTCGATCTGACAATTATGTGGGCCCACCGGCCCACCCTTGTGCTGTATTCACCTATATCTGCTCAGCTGATTCGCGTGGCAGAGAGGATTGCCATGCCTCAGCTGTGTTACTACCCTGAAGTAACACTGAGAGTAAGCAATTACAATAGCTATGCACGTGAAGCGTGCAATTAGCAAACCAGTTGTTACACCGGGAGAATCCCACCCCTGATCCCATCCAGATTTGTGGTGATAGTAAACAATTTCAGACTTGTGAAATATTTGCTGGGTAATAACATTTTTGGAAAATAGAAAGTTCCCTAGAATATCTGTTTTTTTTTCTTAAAGCCTAGCTAACACCTCTTACATATTTTCTATACATTATTATTTGCTTGATTTCTGCCCTGAATTTTTACTCAAGTGAACACTGTTTTATTTACTTATTCAATCTATGTCCTCCTTTTCCAGATGAATTTCACAAATTGATTTAGCAAAATGAATATTGTACAGTATTATCTAACTATTTCAAATACAATGTGGAACACCTATATGAAAATCGAATCCCTAAAATGTGAGTCTTAAAAGCATTCCCATTTAGATCAGCATTAATATACTGGTTTGTAAATAAATTTTATTTATTTATTATGAAATTTATTTGCTGCCCATCTTGTATCCAACATATGTAGGTGACTCAAAACAAATAAACGCAGGTATCTGTCTCCTTGTTTCTTTCTTTCTTCTTTGAAAAGGAAGCTTATTTCAGTCAGCAGTGCTCCCAAGTGATGTGGCCCCAGTCCAGCCTGGGGAGTAGGTCAGGGATGTCTATGTTCTGAACAGTTAAAAAGCAAACTTTAAAAGGTCTTGTTGAGAAATCTAGGGCAGTACATAAAGAAGAAGGGTGGAGCATACCGAGAAGTCATATTGCAGACTTTCAGTCTTAAAGAATGAGACATTCAATGCCAAGACTTCTGCAATAGCTTAAATGTAGTCATTGGAGTCTGTAGATCAGGAGTCAGATATCTTTTGGTCTTATAGGTACATACACAAGTGGACATGTGTGATTTTCCTCATACAGAATCTTTTTGTAAATTTTGTGATGATGCTTATCATAAAAAAAAACTAAACATTTAATCTCAGTTTTAGTTATCAGGACTCTGATAGCATTTGAGAATATATCATTGTTAAATGAATGAGAAAGAACAGATACATCTATCCTTGGTATCTGCCAGGCAGCCTACTCTAACTTTACAAATCTTATCAATCCATCTTTCTGGGCAGCTATATGATGGTTGTCTCATCTCTTCCTGCCTCCCTTACCCCTGGCAATTTGTTGTCTGCCAGGGAAACTTGGTGGTGAAAGCAGTGACTTCACAGTATGAGTATTAGGAGGCTGACTTATAGCAGTTATCAAAAATGGTAAGAAGCTTTTTGAATTCTTAATCAATGAGATCCATTTGTATTCTTTTCCTTCTCCCTCCACCCATCTTTTAAAAACTAGTTGCACTTTAGAGAGGAGTTGGAACAGATTTTTCAACTAGTATAAATGTACCTTTACTTCCTGATTTCAGGTTTGTGTGAACTAGTCCCTTGGTAATAAAATTACCTGGGGTATGTATTATCTAACTTGAAGGACGCTCAATGTACTGCTGTTGAGATATATATATATATATATATATATATATATATATATATATATATATATATATATAAATTAACTTGATCAGAGGGCTTTTATGCCTTAATTCATAAGGTAAAGGTTTTGACTATGAAAGTAGACCAATGTTGGTAACAGCTGATGGGCAAAATGATGGTTCTTGAATATCTTTTACATGGAACATTTGTGAATAATATGAAGATGGGTTGGTACTGGCACTCAGTCCAATGGAGACAAGGCAGGAATTGAATTTTGATTGTCTGAGACGTCAGCTGGCTTTTCTGTATAGATCATTTCTTAGGAAGAAGGCTTTCAAAGAGTGTAGTCCTTCTACTACAATCCTAAAGATTTGTCATATCTAAATTGAAATTAAAATGGCAACATTTTGAACAAAGCCCTAATAAACTCTTGGAGATTTTTTTTTGTTTTTAACTTTTGAAAACTTTATAAAGTTGTTAGAAATCCAAGCAGAAATCTATACTACCTTCCTAGAAATGCAAGTATTCAGAATTCCATTCTTAGCATTTAAATCAGTTATAAAAGTGTATTTAAAAATAGTTGGTCCCTAGACTCATAAATGAATGAACCTTGCCTCTTTTATCTTGTGACTTTTAGCATTGTCCTCATAGTTAGCCACTTCAGTTTAGTTATCTTTTGACAGAATAACTTTAGTAAAACCAGTTTGGTGGTAGTTGCCCACTTGTCTTGCAAAAGAATTTGGCTGACTTTGTTTACAGAATTAACCTCTCACCTGATAGGAAGGCCCGTAGCTGTAAACAACTTTTCAGGTCCTACCTGCTTTGTAGAAATGTTAGCTATTGTGCTTGTTGATAACAAGGTTGCTTGAAATACATGGAGAGAATGAGTCTATATAGTACAATAGACTATATAGTAGTCTACTGTTGCTATTAGAGAGCTGAAGGAGTCTTTTTAGGCTGTAGTATCTTCCACTGAAAATAGTGAAGACAGACTTATGTGAGTCTGCATAATAAGTCATTGTGTTTCTAACAAAATGAAGATTGCCAGCAGCCTAGTTGGAGACCCTGCCTCTGGGAGGGAATGAAAATACAGGAATTCAAACCAAGAAAACCCACATTTTAGACTTGGTGACTTATTGGTCTGCTATCCCCCATCTGTGTCCCAATTCCTTTACCAGTTAAAGGCTGGCAGAAATTGTAGACAAATATCTTTGCTGCCTGGCCATATTTTTTAGTAGCCAACTGGAGTCAAGTGACTGCTAATTACATGGTTGTACTATGCACAGAGAGGAATGGCGATTCCAATCAGAAAATGAGAAATTAGCACCAACAGTTTACATGAGGCATATTGTGTTGTATTTTCATACCCTGCATAAATTTGAAAACATTTTCCGCCTAATGTAAAACTAGCATATTTATTATGCCATCAACTGCTGTGGGTTAGATACCAGGTCATCCACTATCTGATTTTCCCATAATGAAGTCATCACTTTTTAAAGTAGGAACCTCTTTCTCTAGGTTATGACAAACAAATTGCTGCATTGCTCATGTCTTCACGTATTATTAGGGCACTGATCCCAGATTCAAAATTCTTTCTTCTGTGCTGTGCCCAAACTGGGAATATGTAGCAGCTTTTTAAGTGTTCAGAGTGAGGGATACTTGCTGACTCATTCAGTTCTCATATCTAAAAATAAGCAATCTATCCTTAGGAGCCAAGAGTGACTCCCAGGCCAGCCTGTGGACTTCCCTGCCGATGGATAGAGATAGTGCTAAGCGTGGTTGCAGGGCAAGAAAATAAGAAGGTGCTCAGACTGTTGAAATCCTGTGGTTAGTCCTCTGTACTCATTGATTAGGCTGGCCATTGACTTTGAGCGTGCACACACATTTTGCAATCTTTTTTAATTCATTCATTAATTCCTGGAGACTGCAGTATCTGGATCATTACAGGTTTTGGATAAAAGATCTGCAAAAAGATCTGTGAGGGTTTCTTTTTAAAAAAAAATCTCTCTGAACTTCTTTCTTTTTCTTCTTCACTACTGAACTGAAGAAACTTCTTGGATGAGTAGTGAAACATCTTAAAGAAAAAACAGAATTTTCAGTTGCTTAAAAGAAAGCACTTTTGAGACAACCAAGTTTGGATGACTGAGAAACTCCATAGACCTTTGAAGGTGATACTCATAGCTCCTGCTATAGATAAAACAGGAAGTTATTAGCAGAGACTTTCTGACTTCTTTCCGTGAATTAGGGAAAAAAGAGGATAGGTCCTTTGCATGGGGTTAAAAAGCTTTTTCATATTTTAGTTTAACAAGCAAAGATAAAATCATTAAGATGTAGCCACAGGTGTATCTGTTATTTGCAAGAATAAAGCTTCTGCTATCTCTGAAGATGAAAAATGCTATTGTAGGCAATGATATTTAATATATCTACATAGACTCCTGGTTAAAATAGCTTGAGAAAGTTACCAACTCTTGTAAAATTGAATCACTGTAGGTTGTAAGATTAGCTTTGGTCATATAATTGTTGACATTCAAATGTTTTATTACTTTGCACCTTACCCATAGAGGACTTGGGTATGATTTCCACATTAACTTGCTTGCTGAAAAATGATACTTTTGATAGCTGTGCAAACATATTAGTTGTGAACAGCTTTTCTGTTTCTTTATTGAACAATTATATTGTCATATTGTTGAAGGCTAGGGTTGCAACCTGAGGGTCTATTGTAGTTTCCAGATATGCCCATTGTGCCACCAAATTTTGGTGTGCAATTGCCAAATATCATTGATGATATTTGTCTCCATCTTGAACCTGGAAACAGAAATGTAATAATGTTTTAAGTATAAGCCTTTAAATTGATGTAAGGGAAAAAACAGTTTTAAAGGCTAACCGTATCTTTTCTCCACATATGTGACACAGACCCACCATTTTGCACCATTTTGCTGCAGCTAGGAATCCCAAAAAGCTGTTAAAGGTATTCTGTGTGTAGTATTATGGTTTGATATTATTCCAGTTTCAATTTTAATAAGGACTGTTGATGTTGACCTCAAAAACTGGTATAACAAATCCATGCTCGACAGGTTTCCTGTGCTCCATTAGAATCAGCCAAAGGAAAAAAGTTAAAGGATGATACCATTCCAGGGACCCTGACATCCTGCTTATGATACATACTTTCATTGAGTCACCTTGTTTTTTGCTCATGTTAGATGACTCTGTCAAATACTGCAAGAACAAGTAGTCCTTGAGTTTTAGTCACAGTGGCACCCGAAATTTCCACTGCTAAGCAACACAATTGTTAAGTGATTGTGTCCCATTTTACAACCTTTTTTGCCACAATTGTTAAGTGAATTATGCACCTTGTTAAGCAAATCTGGCTTCCTCCATTGACTTTGCCAGTTGGATGCTGGCTGTGAAGGTAAATAAATGGTGATCACATGACTGTAGGACAATGCAACTGTCATAAATACATGCCAGTTGTCAAGCGCCTGAATTTCGATCATGTGACCATGTGGATGCTCCCAAAAGTCACAAGTACGAAAAACTTGTCACTTATTTTTTTTAGTGCTGTTGTAACTTCAGATGTTCACTAAATGAATAGTAGTAAGTCGAGGACTACCTGTATTTGCATTTAAAGATAAGATTTTTCTATTAGGAACTGCAGTCTCCTGGGGTAATATGTCAGTAATAGATGGGTCTTACAACAAAAGTAGGCATCTCTTTTTCTCTCTTGTCCTCATTTTTCATCCCAATAGATCAGGGTGTCAGATCTGATCGCATCGCGGGCTGTGTTATGTATGAAGATTGTTTTTGCCCTTGTAGAGCTCAGGTGGGTGTGGCCTGCACAGGCTGTATCTGGCCCAGGGGCTGCATGTTTGATACCCTGGCAATAGATGTCCCAAAGGTGCTTTTTGAGGAAGCAACCGGACTTTCTTGTTTTTTCGTTTGAAGACGTTTCGCTTCTCAGTTAAGAAGCTTCTTCAGCTCTGATAGGATAGTGGGAAATGACTCCATCCTTCTTGCTAGCCATATCTGGGGCTGTTTGATCATGATGGGACACCAAATTGGATGGGGCTGTTCAATTTTAAGAGCTAGCTGTCTTATATTGGTTCAATCATCAATAACTATCTAGTAACTGTTCTGTTCAGGATTTTAGTTTTGATAATTATAAAATGAATTTTGTGAAGCTCTGTATTAACATCAACCATTAACTTCTAAAAGGTTTGGCATAGTATTGTTACAGTTGGTTGCTGTTTCACTGGAAATTCAAATAAAAGAACAGAGAAAGATTTTGTACCTCTTCCTTCTGTTGTCCTACCATACAGATTTATTCATTATTTTTCTTTTCCAGTAATCAAGGCAAATGCTGCATGGGATTAGTTTTGATCCGTTCATTTGTACTTTCCAACAGGGGAAAACATGGGGAGGGATGAAATATGTAGTACACATCTATGTTCATAATACATTTTTGTTAAGTTGATAATTATCAAAAATAGGGGTTTTATTTTCTTGGAAGTTATGCTGAGTTTTCTCATATTTTAAGCTCATACTGGAGATGGGTAAACATTTTTTTTAATTGGAATGTTTAGCCATTACCTTGTTGCCTGTTTCCACTTGTTTGTTTGCTGCTTCCAAAATAAGGTGCAGTGTGTGACTCAGCACAGATAAAGTCTGCTACGAAGAAGGGAGCAAGTTTCTGTTTTTACTGCTTTGCCAAATCTTCTGTCAAAAAAAGAGTCTTTAAAAGTTTCCGGGACGACAGCATGAAATAATGCTTTGCACCAATGTATGTGGATTAATATGTAGTTTTGCCCACTGCATTTTTGAATGTGAGAATTAAAAAAATAGGCCTAAGGTTTAGAGTACATGTCAATGGATACCTTTTATACCATAGTACTTGTGTTTTAATTTTGTTCATTTATATAAGCTACTCATTGAATCCCAAATCCTACTCTGAGGTTATGCAGCTATCATGATTGTATTTCCCTTTCTGTAGTAATCTGTGCCAGTAACCTGATGACCTGCTCCCATAACTAAACTCACCCTTTGGGACAGACTGTCTGACGTGTTCCCTGGAATATAGGATATTTGAGAACTAAAAAACCTTCTTGTTGAAGGTCAGGTTTTTAAATCCACAGACCCCTGCTCTCCTAAGAAATTGTAGTTACTGGGACATCTGCTGGATGACAAATAGAATTTAGCTATGCCATTCAAAGCAGTTGAATAGTTGGCTTCATGGAAGCAATAAAACAATTGACATTCTTTTGAAAATATTCCTAGTACAGTAGTAGCTTTGTATTTAGGCTTGCATAATTTCTGAAATACCAGTGTTTTCTCCAGGGTATGAGCATGGGGAATTCCTTGCTTGTATCTCACTCCATGACATCTCTGTTTTGCATGAAGTTCCCAGCTCTGGTGTTGTTTATTTCTACATTGTTAGAGCTTTATAGTAATGCTTTTATGAAAATATATTTAAGAACTTCCTTTAGAAAGCTTCTATCACTGACTATGAATGCTGATAAAATATTCTGCCAGTTGTATCTAGCATCTGATTTTCAAATTAAATGTTGATGCCAAAAATCTATCAGTATTCATTTATGAGGAATTATGCATTTAGATTACAATTTTACAATGGAAAGATAGTGCCACACTATATTTGCAGTCTTGGATAGATATGCATTTACTTTCTGCTTATGAAATGGCTATGAACATAATGGAAAGACTAATCAATATAAATCCAAATGCTCAAGCCTTAATGCTGTGTTTAAAAACTGAGCTGCTTTTATATGCCTTATAAGATATTTTTTCTGCTTTTCCTTCTTTTTCCCCCTTTTCTGATTTTGGTGTCTTGTTTCTTTATTTTTGTATATTAAAATAAATGCTTATTTATACAGCGCACTTTCATCCATTTTTTCTCTCCAGAACAACTAACTGGGAAGTAGTTTGGGTTGGGATAATAATTTGTCTAAAGTCATCTATTGAGCTTTCACAGCTGAAGACAGACTTAAGGTCTAAGTCTCCCTGGTCCTGGAAGGATATCTTAATTACTACACCACATTATGACTCTCCAGTTTTATTGAATTATAGTTCTATAATCATTTGGGAAGTGAACTGCTGGTAGGGGAGGTTGCGTGGGTTGGTTGAGGGTCAGTGCTGCCTCTGGCTGGCTGTGAGGTTGGTTTGGATTCTGAGGGGTTTGTAGGCTGGTTGTAGGGCAATGTTTCTTGTTGATGGAATTGCTTGTGGAATGTCAGGCTTTAATGAACTCCAGGCTCTCCACCTCTATATACCAGGTGCACAGGAATAACAGTGGAAGAGGATCTGCCCATTTATTTATGGGCTTTCTAAATATATCTAGTAGGCCACTGTGTAAAAGAGAACACTGGCTAGATGCGGAATGGGACAGCTTACCATGGCCAACTCGCTGAGAGACAACTCACTGCAGGGCAATTCAATTTAATTACTTAAAATAATTTTAAAAATATTTTAATTTTTGTCATACACATTTCATTTTGTCCCTCCTTTAGAATCCTTTCTTTAATTATTCTATTCCTCCATTTCTTTGATATTGGTGTAACTCTTACCCATGATGAATTGATCATAGTGAGTTGTGCCATGGTGAGTTGACTGCAATGAGTTGGCCATCACGGGTTAACCATGGTGAGATGGCCCTGGCAAGTTGTCCTAGATCTGGCTAGATGAGCTGATTTACCAGCAGTAATTCTATGTTTATCTTTTCATGCTTGTTCCTTCCTACCTTTAGGGCAGATAAAACACAATTTGCATATCCACAGAATACTGATGTCTTCCATCACCTTAAGGTATTTTCCTTCATTGGACCTAATTTTAATCCATTTTCATATTTTACTTTTTGCAGTTAGAAAGTGCTAGAAAGCTGATAGTGAAAAAAAACTTGCAGTCTACCTTTAGTAAGCTGTTTTTGATGTAATTCCAATCCACCTTTAAAGCAAACCAAATCTTTTTCAAATATGGGTGGGACTGCTGCTGCATGAATGATGTTAGAAAAATTATATGTGGGTGTTTTAACAATGGAGCTTTATGATATGCTTGTCTGTGCCATCTAATTAATCTTTACATCGCAAAGACTTTTGCAACATTATTCTTTGAACACAGGAGTCATAATTTAGTTTTTTCTTCATATTTGTACTTTCTCCCCACAGTAACTACATACTGTAGATCTTTCAGAAAGCAACAAAAGACTTTGTGGGTAGTTCTTAGATTTCTCCCACAGGAATTCATAATCAGCTTCATATGCAAGGTCTTCCCAATCTATGACATCATTGTCAAAGTTGTAGGATAAACCCCTAGCAGTTTAAGAATTAAGTGAAGGCCTTTTATATTTCTAGCTAGGTCCTCTAAAAGAGATGGAATGATCATACTGTAGACTGTACTACAACAGGCTTTAGCCATTTTCCTATACTAGTACAAAAGAACTTCAACAACAAAGTTCATCCGAATTTTCTCATGGGGTTCTACTTTCTGTCATCTTTCTCACAATATGACTTCTGGTTTGATTTGACTCACTTATGCCAGCTGCATTCTACCTGGTCAAACTAACCTGCTTAGACTTGATTGAACTTTTGTGCCTTGATTTGGTCCAGTCAAGATCCCATTGATTCCCCCATTATATATTAATTAAAAGTAGAATAGAACCTCTCCTGTTTGTGCATATTCTGGTTTTCCCCTCCCATTGTACATAGATCTTCCCCATTGTGTACACTGCATCCTACCCCAAGTCTCCCAAATCACTCTTTGAATTCTGTTCTGCTTAACTGTATCTGATCTGATCTTAATCCAACAGTCTAATAAATTCCATATCTGAGTTCCGTATAGAATAAATATTTTGACATTTTTATTACTTCAAGGCCTGTCATTAATGTTTTGTAGATTTACTGAGCTCAGAAACGGTTATTGGGTTCCTTTGCCCTTGTTTGTTTTGCAGTGGTATTTATGAAAGCTTTAAATGCAGATATGGGAAGTGGCAAATAATGCAGCTGCTATATTGTTTCCCAAACTTCTGCTTCCACCCACAGCATTATTGCCAAAGTTCTGCCTCTAGTTACGGTCAAGCAAGGCCTATTTTTTCAGATGCTGTACAAAAAGAAACACCCTTGCATCTGAAAAAGTGTGGGTGTGGGTTTTTTTTCTTTTGCTATGAGTTCACATATAAGAATGCAATACAAGTTCAAATAAGGGATATTTTAGTGTTGAGTAAATAACCCTAAGATTCTTGGCTTTGTGCCTTTTCTTATCCCTCCTGTACCACCTGTTCTTCTCTCTTTGTGTTGCATTTCCTTTCTTTTCTTCTTCCTGGTATTGTGGCAAATAGTGGTTTATACTTAATGTTATGTATGTAGGTTTGAATGTTATTGGTTTAGTTTGAATTGTTCTTGTAAAATGTCAAATATGATTGGTTTAAAAAGTGCGGGAAAACCCTGCACTCTGATTGGCTGGCAACTACAGCTGCTGGCTATAAGTAGCAGCCGTAGCCCAGCCAAGTTGGGTCCATTCGAGCTGTAGTCACTAAATAAACTCTTCACTGAAGCTCTTCACGTCTGACTCTTCATGCAAACTTAACACTGGCGACGAAGGTGGGATTCCCCTGAAGAGAAGACGGCGCGGAAGACAAGCAGAAGAGCGAGATGGCTGCGCTGAACACCCCCCCAGCCCCATTCGATCCGGCAGCAGAAGACTGGGAATCGTATGCGGATCGCTTCCAAATGTATTTGGAAGGAAACGACCTCGCCGACATCTCCGAGAAGCGGAAGAGGGCGGTCTTTCTTACGCACTGCCGTCCGGCAGTCTTCAAGATGGTGAAGGCATTGGCGGGAGCTGCAGACGTGAAGGTAATGGAATGGCCTGATTTAGAAAAGCTTTTAAGAGCCCATTATGCCCCACAAGTATTGTGCCTCATTAAGAGACACGAGTTTTACCGTCGGGATCAAGGGGAAAGTGAAAATGTTAACGACTTCGTGGCAAGCTTAACAGACATTGGGGGTGCATGCGAGTTTAACAGCTTGGAGGAGGCCATGCGTGATCGGTTTGTCCTAGGCCTCAAAGACAAGGTGCTTCAGAGCAAATTGTTATTAAAACCTAAGATCACGTTGAAGGAGGCCATAGAAGAGGCCTCCTCAGCATAAGCCACTAAGTCCTCAGCGGCAGCCATGAAGAAAATTAACAAATTAACAAGGCCGCAAGCCATTCTGATGTGGAAAAGTCCACAACAACCCATTGCGAGCAAATAGATTCTGAATCAGACTGCAGTGAGGTGGAGGAAGGAATTTATAGACTCAGAATGGAGAAGAAAAGGAAAGACCTTGGAAGAAAGAGGCAAGACTTTTATTGCAGAGGCTGTGGGGGCACCCCGCACTGAATGCAAGTTTTTAGACACCATCTGCCTATGTTGTGAGAAAAGAGGTCACCTAGCAAGAGTCTGCAAATCATCCAGAACTCCACCTAGTAGGAAGAAATTTCCTGAGAAAGAATTCAAGCCCAACAACTTCAGTGAGAAAATGGGGCAACTCAGAAGCAAATGGGAAGAATGAAACTCATCAGTCACCATTGGTCATTCTTCACCCTTATGAAGCAGAAAAGTACATGTGAAGGTACTAATTGAAGGAAGGCCTTGCCAAATGGAAGTGGACTCAGGCTCCTATTTATCTATGGTGTCATGGGACACTATTCACAGGCTACTTTCCAACATTCAGAAGAAACATTTCCAGAAGTGACTCTTAAAGACTCTTAAAGACTACCAAGGGCACAAGATTCCAGTAGTTGGAACAAGAGAATTCAACGTGAAGTTCAAAGGCCACACCAAACGTTTGCCCCTGACCATCGTGGACAAGGATCGCCCAAGCTTGCTGGGACTTGAGTGGTTCAATCCACTAGGCATTGAGGTGACTGGCATCAATCACGTGGGTTTTTGAGCCACAGGCTTCCCAGTGGGAGAGAAGCCCCTATTGCATTTTACTCTCGCACTTTGACCAAAGCAGAGAGGAATTACAACCAATTGGACAAGGAAGCATTGGCAATTGTTGCAGCTGTCAAGAAATTTCATGAATATTTGTATGGGAGAACATTTACCATTGTTACAGATCACAAACCTTTGTTAGGCATTGTGGCAGGAGATAAACCTACACCTACTATCCTGTCACCAAGAATGCTGAGGTGGACTGAATTTCTTGCTGCTTATTCTTACAAACTTATCCACAAGCCTGGCAAGGACATTGGACATGCTGATGCACTGAGTCGTTGCCGACTTCCTTGCCACAAGGAGGACGTTGAACCTGAAACACACACCTTTTTCCTAGAAACTGTTGCCAAGCTTCCAGTGCATGCTGCTGAAATTGCCAGAGAGACTGCCAAAGACACTTTATTGGCTCCTGTTATAGGCTAGATTAAGAAAGGTTGGCCTCTTCAAGATCTACCTCACCTGGCTCAACCTTTTAAGTCCAGGCAAACTGAATTATCTGTCTTAAGAGGATGTATTTTGTGGGGTAACAGGGTGGTTATTCCTGCAAAACTGCAAAAAGAGGTTTTGGAAATGTTACATGAGGGTCATCCAGGTATTGTCAGAATGAAGGGATTGGCCAGGAGTTATGTATGGTGGCCAGGTATTGACAAAATGGTTGAAAACTGGGTTGCATCTTGTCCCAACTGTCAGGTAGTCAGGCCTGCCCCACCTCGCGCCCCCAAACAGGAATGGGAATGTCCTAGGGGCCCATGGTCTAGGATTCACATTGATTTCGCAGGCCCTACCAGAGGGCACACCTTTCTTATCATAGTAAGTGCATATTCCAAATGGCTAGAGGTAATTCCTATGGCATCCACCACAACTCATGCTGTCATCAAGCAGCTCAAAAAACTTTTTGTAACCCACGGGTTACCTGATGTTCTTGTCTCTGACAATGGCCCTCAATTTACATCCAACCTTTTTGAATCCTATTTAGCACAACAGGGTATCAGACATGCCCTCACTGCCCCTGGGCACCTTCGGCTAACGGCCGGGCTGAACGCATGGTACGTTTTACCAAGGAGAAGCTTCAGCAACTGGGTCCTGGGGACATCACTGAGAAAGTTGAAAAACTTCTTAGTGTTCAGCACATCACTCCTAAACCATCTAATAACTTATCCCCAGCAGAGTTGTTGATGGGTAGGAAACTTAGGTCTTCCCTTGACCACCTTCATCCCACTTACGCACCCAACGCACCACTAGATTCCACTTCCAAAGTTCGCACATTCAGTGTGGGTGATTCTGTTTATGCTAAGAACCTTATGGGTGAACCTTTGTGGATTCCTGCTGAGATAACTCAAATCGCAGGCCCTCGCTCTTACAGGGTGCAAACAGAGGATGGACTCCTCTGGAGCAGGCACATTGATCAACTTAGATCCAGGTTCTCTCAGGAACATCGCACTTGTTCCTCTCTAGTTCCCTCACCTGATGTCAATTCTAGGGGGGAAGGGGAGGAACAGGAGGAAAATCAGCAAGCAAGAATCCACCCCATGTGTAAAGAGCCATTACGACAGGAATCATCCCCAAACCTGTCACAATGCCAGATTCCATCCTTAGAAGTGGAAGATTGTACATCACTACCTGACTTGGGTGCTGACATTGGGCTGGAGATGGGTTGGGAAGAGACACCAGATTCTAACAATCAAACAGGGTCTTCTTTCACAGGGAGTCCCAGAAGGGAAATGTCAGCAGACACATTTCCTCTCTCACTGGGTGAGAATGTTAAAACTTCTGAACCACGGAGGTCTCAACGTACATGTAAGAGCCCCACCTATTTAAAAGAATACATTAGATAGGTTGGGGTTTGGTATGGACTGAACCTAGTGGGGAGGGGTGTTATGTATGTAGGTTTGAATGTTATTGGTTTAGTTTGAATTGTTCTTTAAAATGTCAAATATGATTGGTTTAAAAAGTGTGGGAAAACCCTGCACTCTGATTGGCTGGCAACTACAGCTGCTGGCTATAAGTAGCAGCCATAGCCCAGCCAAGTTGGGTCTATTCGAGCTGTAGTCACTAAATAAACTCTTCACTGAAGCTCTTCGCATCTGACTCTTCATGCAAACTTAACACTTAACTTTCAAACTTATGAAATATCATAGAGGTTCCATCAGAGACAGCATATGTGTGTTAAATGCTGGAAAAAGGAAATTATTGCATTCATGGCTGTGGAGGTTTCCTTATAGCACTGGCTGTAACAACTGTAGTTGCATTCTTGGAATCATGAATTTCCAATGTAAATCTAAAGAAATAGATGGTGTACTTCCCTGTGATGACTGGGAATGATTGGCCAATCTTGTAGTGACCATTTGTTAGCAGCTATCAAGTAAAGCAGACGTAATCTCTTTTGGGCAGCCCCCCTCCTGCCTACATTTTCTATTTACATTGGGTTTTTTTCTCCAGTGTTTGGCTGTACAATTTCTTCCTTCATCTAGGCCTACCATCTGCAGTTGATCAGACTCATCATCTCCAGATGTAAGGCTGCTTCTTTTGACTGCCATCTGGGATCATGTTGCTAGTATGTGTGGCCACTTTGTGCTGCAGAAAAACTCACATTTAGCAACACTGACTGGAACTGAACCCACTCTGTGTTGGGAGGAGTTGATGGGAGAAAAATTGTTCACAAAACACCCACACACCTTCCCTTTATTTTCCTTTGGCTGTGCTGCTGTCTTGGGCAGCCAGCTATGCAGTCCTGATGTCATTGCAGTGTGCTGCAGTTGAACGTGTAATGCATCAGATCTCTGCAGAATGCACTGATTGGCTGCAGCGCATAGTGTATGTATCAGTATGCTGTGGTCTTTTGCTCACACAGATTCCCAGAAGGATTCTCTCTCTGCAATAAAGTATAATTTCAAGAAATGGGGTGTGTGCTGGCTTTGTAATGACCCACTGAAGAAAAGATACAGATTTAGCTGTTGGTTAGGGGTAGTCTTGTCTTACCAGAGAAGTCAAACTGTTATGATTGACATTGTCTTCCTGTTATGGTTGTGAGGAAGGCAGCTGGATTTGAGGAAACCCTGTGACTCACATCTCTCGTTTGTTTCAGCTTTGTGGCTGCTATGGGAATGAAGAATAGCTGTAATGTTTTGGTGCCTGTTGTTAGCATTCCCTACAATTTTCAAAAGTTGAATCAAAAGCAAGCAGTGGGTCTGTAGCAAAGGAAACAAGCACACTCAAACAAATGGAACAAACGTTCTGTTGCCAAGGTGGCCTCTATCTGCATTTTCCCTGTCAACTGCTGATTACTTCAAACAACTCACTTAACTATTTGCTAGAATCGGTTTCCAAGATGCACCCTGTTTAATGTTTTTTTCTGGCCAATGAATTCAGGAATAGTCAATACCAGAATCTGTTGGTATCTGGAGTGGATAAAGATTGCAATAATGTCTATCTCCTTTCCAGCACAATAAGCTAGGATAGAGGTTCCCAAACCCTGGCCCGTGGACTGGCACTGGGCTGCGGCATGCCAGAAACTGGTCCACCTAAACAAGCAAAGCCCCATCCACGGGATGCAGGCAGCATGTGAAACCCTGCCCCTCTGGTCCATGGAAAACCTTTTCCCACAGAACCGGTCCCTGGTGCACAAAAGGTTAGGGACCGCTGGTCTAGGAGATGGGATGAGAATGAATAAGAACAGAGAAATAAGTTGAAGATTACACAGGATATATCCTGTGAAAACACAGGACATGCCCTGTGAAAGAACTTGGGATATTTAGTTTGGAGAAAATAAGACTAAGAGGGGGGACATAATCTCAGTGTTCATAACCTAAAAGATACATAGAGAAGATAGTCATTTATCTCAAAAAGATGGCTTTTCAGTCTTGGCTATCATTTGTCAGAAATAGCTTCTTCCCTGATACAACAGTGGTTCCTTCTGTCTTCAAAAACATAGTCGTAGAAAATGGATGTTCCATCAGAATTCAGGTGCCAGAATATTACGACAGCTTCCTCTAGTGAGGAGTGATGCTTTAAGATTTAGTCCATTGATCGTGATTATTCCCTTTTTTCCATACTGTTTTTTTTAATGGTTATTTTTGATAGTGCCAGATTTGATTGTTTTACATCTAAGTTTGCAACAATTGGAATCATATGCTACTCATAGTTACTTGTATTTGGAATGGCTAATGAGCCTTGTAAATAAATATATAAATAATTTCATCGTTGCAGAAAATAGAACCAGAATAATGGCTATATGTTATGGCTAGCTACATTTTGTTTAAATATTAAGGAAGAACTTCCTGATGGTAAGAGATGTAAAATAATGAAATAATCTTGTCTATTTTTGACATTTTTAGGAGAAGGCTGGATAGCTGCTTTTCAAGAATGGTTTAATTGGTTTTCTTGCACCTTGCACAGGATTGAACTAATTCTGGTACCTTCTAGCAGCACACTTTTATGATTCTGACATCCTTTCCAAATGAAAGCATTGTTGTATATGTCTGAAATAAAGATTGTCCCTTTTTTCTCACCAAGTAGTTCCCTGTGAAACTGGAAGAAGAGTATCTTACAGTCCCAGAGAGTGGAAAGTTGCAAATAATGAAAGCAGATTCTATAGTTGAAACAGAGTGAGGAAAAAAGTCATAGTCCTCACTGTAAGGAAGATTCAGTCTGAAAGATCAAGATCCTTCATCCTTGCAAAGACTTATGAAGAATCTTTGAGTTGACTGATTTGGGCATATATAACATTTGTCAACACACAAAATAAATAAATGGACAATCTTTCCAGTACAATAGCTAACCTTTACAGATGAAGGAGAAGATAATAATCAGGCTGACTGAATGGGACTAGAAGTCCTCAACATAGTTACTTGGGAGTAAGAACTAAGAAATTCAGTGAGATTTACTATAGGTTAAGGATAAAGAAATTTCTTTCTGCCTGGCCAACACAAAAGTCTTTTATCAAGATTTTACTTTCTTGTGGCAAGGAAGAGGAAAAAACCCAGTTCAACATTTCAATTATCTCTTCCCATATTTTCATCCAGTTTATGCAAACTTAGCTGGAATAAACAGATCCATCTCAGTATACTTGCTTGGAATAAATATGACTGATCACAGTAGGACTTACTACAGAGAAAACATTCATGGTTTTATGCTTACTAAGCCTAAATTAAACTCCCTTATACTGACTTCCTGTGTGTGTGTGTGTGTGTGAGAGAGAGAGAGAGAGAGGGAGGGAGGGAGGGAGGGGGGAGAGATCACTAATAATAACACAACTCAGTTGAGATTTGAATTGCTGGATTCCTGCTACTTATCAGCTGTTATAGCATGACAATCTATACAGTAAAGACTATGTGGCCAATATCCCTAAGTTTTTGGCTCTTGTTCTTTGACTCCTGCTTTCAAAAGGAAGAATTGTTCTGAAATTTTTTTAAAGGGATGAGAAAGGTGCTTATATCTTAGAAATTAAAGACCCAATTTTGCCTCATTAAAAATTCAACAAAAAGTAAAAGCCAAAATGCCAATTCCAAACTAGTTTTCAAACAGACATCACAGAGATATGTCCAAAGGTAGATCATTGGCAAAATTTAATGGATTTCCAATCCCTCATATGATCCAAATGATTTTTGAGAGGGAATTCCTTTCACTTAGGTGAAATTTGAACAGTAAAGGATGACCAAATGTGGATTACTTTATTAGAGTATAGTAAATTCTTGACCTCCTTCAAATAAGAAGCAATGAGTCTCTTAAATTACAATAAGTACTCTGAGAAATAATTAAATGAAGCCATATTTTATCTGCAATTCGAGGTTCTGTATGTGTGTAATTGCTAATTGTGCAATTATGTGATATATCTGTCTCATAAGATACATGGTTTGCTGCTGAAAATTGGGGTTCAGTTGGGGGCGCCTAGTTTTCAGCTGCCAACTTGTCATGATTTGATTTTGATGGCACACACTTATCAGATATGCCCTATGGAAATTCACTTCTTAAGTAAATTCCTTCCATGAAGCTATTAAGGGTATTATTTTAATGTATCTTTTAATTATCTCTGAGAAATTTTGTTGATTGTGGAAGGGTAGTCTGAGTTAGATAACTCCAAATGGCTGTTTTCTTTCTCAAGAAATGAGACAGCAGTGTTTTGCCTAGCAAGGGCATTGGTACTTACCTGATATGCCTGTTCTCTGGGAGCTGTGAAGAGCATCCAGTAGTGGGAGGTGCTTCAGTCTCTCCTCAGATAGGCTGGGCTTAATTACAAGGACGCTCCTCCTCCTCCATGGTACTCCTCCTTAGCGTCCCCCAGTTTTGGTGAAGAAGAACTGTCAACACATTTTCATTCTTCACCTTATCTAAGAGTTGGCCGGAATAAGAACCCCCCAGACAGAACTTGGGTGGGGCTGGATGCTCTTCACAGCTCCCGGAAAACGGGCGTATCAGGTAAGTACCAATGCCCTTTTTCCCCTGAGCTGTTCAGAGCATCCAGTAGTGGGACATACCAAAGCTTGGCCTGTCCTACGGGAGGGAAACTGTCTGGATCTATGTTTCCTCTTGGCCCGTGTGGACTCGTTGTAACACTCTCCTGCCAAATGAGGCCTCTGCAGAGGCAAATACATCAATTTTATAGTGCCTGATGAAGGGCGATGGAGAGGCCCAAGTTCCTGCCCTACAAATTTCTTCTATTGGGGCTTGTGTGGCCCATGCTGCCGATGTTGCCGCACTTTGTGTGGAATGTGCAGTTATGCCTCTAGGAACAGGAAGTGACTGAGTCTCATACACCTTGGCTATCGTGGCTCTCAACCATTTGCCAATTGTTGAAGGTGAAACTTTGCGCCCTTGGGTGATAGGTTGAAATGAAATGAAAAGAGCTTCCGTTTTCCTAAATCCAGCAGTATAGTCTAAGTAAATGCGTAGGGCGCGTCTCACGTCAAGCCAATGCCATTGGTATTCGAGTCTATGTGTTGGTCTTGGGCAAAAGTTCAGGAGCACTAACTCCTGCACCCTGTGGAAGGCTGACTTAATTTTTGGCATGAACGTTGGATCAGGACGGAGGACCACTCTGTCATGGTGAAATATACATAGGTCTTTTCTTACAGACAATGCAGCTAGTTCGAAGATTCATCTTGCTGACGTAATAGCTATCAAGAAGACTACCTTATATGTGAGAAAATGGAGGCTCGTGGTCCTCAGTGGCTCAGAGGGTCCCTTTGTTATAGCAGAGAGGACTTTGTCAAGATCCCAAGTTGGATAGCGGTGAATCACCGGGAGCCATATATTCGTGGCTCCATGAATGAAACTACGAATACGAGGATGATGTGAAATGGAGCGCAGATCACCCCAGGAAATGACCGAAGCTAATGCTGCCACCTGTCTTTGCAACGTTGGGCGAAAGGCCCCTGTCCAGACCATCCTGCAAGAACTCCAGTATTTGTGCCACTGATGGAGAAGTGAATTTAGCGCACCATTTACAAAATATGTTCCAAGTGGCATTGTAAATGCGATTTGTCGATGGACGTCTGGCCTCTTGGATGGTGGAAATGACCCTGTTGGAAATTTTTTCACCCTTTAAACGTCACCGCTCAATCTCCATATGGCAAGGTGGAGCCATTGAGGGTCCGGGTGTTGAACTGGACCCTCAGACAGAGCAACTCTCTCTGGTGGGATCCTCCATGGTTCCAGTACTGACAGATCCCAGAGGTCTGCAAACCAAGGCCTTCTGGGCCAGTATGGTGCTATTAGCAACAGCTCCACTTTTTCCTCCAGGAGCTTTTGGATCACCTTGGGGATCACCAGAAGAGGGGGAAATGTGTACAGTAGGCCTGGTGGCCAGCGACATCGAAGGGCATTGATATTCTCTGCTCCCTGGGTTGGGTACCTTGATATGAATCTTGGGAGTTGGGCATTGAGAGGTGAGGTGAATAAGTTGATCACCGGTTGTCCGAATCTCAGGGCTGCCTCCTTTCCCCCTCGGAGTTTTGAAGGTGCTGACGAGGGATTGGAATGCTCCAACAATGAAACAGAGGATTCAGTGGGTCTCTGATAACAATTAGGGGTTCTAATTTAAGAAGGAAAAGATCAAATCTGAGAATTTTGGAGAGTATTTTTGCTATTCCGGCCAACCAACAGAAAAAGCTGCCTAATCCTGTGAAGGCTGAGCAAAAACTGGGGGACGCTAGGGAGGAGTACCATGGAGGAGGAGGAGGAGCGTCCTTGTAATTAAGCCCAGCCTATCTGAGGAGAGACTGAAGCACCTCCCACTACTGGATGCTCTGAACAGCTCAAGGGAGAACAAGTTCTTCCTGCCCATGGAATATCTGAGAACAGAACTTCCACGGATTGCATGTGACTGCTATTACCCTCTTTTTCCAACTGTGCTTCTGGCAGTTCAAAAATTGTTCTGGTTTCTTGATTGTGCTTTGAGACTGTGCTTGTACTCTGCCCTTCCCTTCAGCAGTAATGGGTGAACTTGTCTGAAGAACGCATTATGTTTCTTCTTACTGTCTGCTGGAGATTGGTGTAGAACACCAAATGTTTTACACCTTTTTTTCTTCTAGAATGGCCACTTCTTTAAGATTGATGCTCCAGGAAAATCACTTTTTCAGTCTCTGATTTTTATTCTTTTGCTTTCTCTTGGAAAATTAATTCATTTTGGGTCATTTGTTTGCTTGTCATCCCCTTGACTAGCTGAACCACATCTTTTTCTGTCTTACTTTTGATGGTAAATGATAAATGGCTTTAGGTTTTTTGTTTTTCCTAAACACACAGTTCGGAGATGATCCTGCTGGATATGGAAATGGTCTCAAGACCACATCAATGTGCTTTAGAATTACTTGTTTAAATAGTAAAAAGAGGAGATTCAAATCCTATGTGCCTTACTACAAAATCGGTACTCTGCTTTCTGTTCTACTAATTAAGAAGTTTTATGATGGACCTGTAGCAAATTTTAATGTATTTATTTGATTTATATCCCACTTTTATTTTGTGCAATTTACGATGGTATTGTATGTATGATGATTCCTTCTCTTATTTTCTCCACAATGACTATCTTGTGAAAGGAGAGTCAGTGGTTGGCCTAAAGACATTCAACAGGAAATCAGCAAAAAGGATTGTAAATCATTCTCCCATGACCGTAGGATTCTGCAACTGATCATAAATATGAGCCAGTTGCCAAGTGCTCAAATTGTGATCATGTGACTACAATGTGGTGAATACAGATTGTAAGTCAGTTTTTCCAAGGCCACCAAAACTTTAAATTCTCATTAAATGAAAGGGCATAAATCAAGGACTAATTGTATCTTACCAAGCTACATCAAAATATTTCTTTCATACAATCACTCACTTTTTTAATCAACTCATGTCAATTCAGTATCCATTCATTCTTTGCCTTTTTTTAAATAACTTGCACTTAAGGACTCTATTTCCATGAATTCACTAACCTGTTTTTCTTGATATGCCTATCGATAGTTACCACATTCATATAGGAAGTGGCAAAAGCACACACTTTTATATAAACATTTTAATTTCACTTCACTTTCATTCATATTCATTCAACAGACCACATAATTTCTTCTATCTTTCTAACAACTTTTGCATGTCTTAAAATTTGTCCTTCTCTTTTGCTGACTTTAGTAAGCAGTCAGCCAAGGTATACAAATTCATTTACTTGCTACTAGGTATTTTTTTCATCATTTATGTATAAAATTGTAATTCCATTTTCCCTCTTAAACAAAGCCATCTTAGTCTTTGATGCATTAATTTTCAGTGTCAGATGTCAGACTTCCAGCAATCCTTCATCTGAAACATTAACTCCGAGACCGACATATTCGCAAAGTGATTTATTCAAAACAAAAGAAAAAAAACTGGTATCCTCCAGTGAAATTTCAGTACTGGAATCCTACCAGCTCATCCCACAAAATTCCACCTACCTCCACCCCTTTTTCACACCTCATCAATCACATGAACCAATAATCTGCATTCTCAATTCTTTGCTATGCCACTCTCCGTGACCTTGAACTAATAACTCATAATAATTTTTTTCCCTAAGAACTATTCAATACATCACTTCCTACCTCCAGAACTCTATGGCAACGATGAATCCCAGAGTTCTCTTACATTCTCTTACATTACCTCTTACATTGTATCATTTATTATTCACTGGAAATCACCTCAGTTCTTAGTCAACAAATATGCTGAACATGGTCCGCATACAAAACTGCATATACACTTAAGTCTCCAACCAACACACTTCTGATGGCACCACAATCATTCCTCTCCATTTATCCATAAATAAATTAAATAACCAAGTATGCATAAACTGAGAATGTTCACTAAATGTTTGGTTTTATACATGCTTTACTTTCCCCATTATATCACTTTTACTGCATTCAGCAACCAGATTTCTACTCCATATTTGCATCAAATTTCAACTCCATATTTGCATCAAATTTCAACTCCATATTTGCATCAAACATTCCACAATTCAAGATTGTTCAGTTTATCATACCCTGTCTGTAAATCAACTAAAGTTTTTAACATCCATACATGTCTCAATCGCTACTGAACCAGATAAACCAAAGATAATGGAACCTCCACCTCCTTCATGGTTTCCTTGATTAAAGCTTTTTTGTAATGTGTTTTAGTAAGATAAAAGGGTGTTGTCTAGATTATCAGCCTTATTTGTAGCTATGCAGCATTTCATGTTAATACTAAGAGCAGTACCAATCGGTCTTGGCACATTTGCCAAGAAATGCAAGCAAAGGCCAATTTAACCGCAAGTGTGCCTGCATTATTTCATAAAAACTTGGATCTAGCAACCACCATACTATTGCTCTTCCTTCCAATGAGGATGCAAGCTACATGCAGAAAAAGAAACACACTCAAGATTAAAAATGAATAAAATCAATCACCACCACCACCATAAATAAATAAACAAACTGACTGCTCCATAGAGATAAAATTATTAAAACACAACATAGAAGCCGAATTGGGAAATTGAAAGGACAGTAAATACAGAGTGACCAATTCTTTGTTGTCCTTCCTGAAATAGTCATCAATTAGCCTAAACTGGGAGTTCTCCCTTGATATGAGATAAAGATGGTTAACTGGACATTTCCCTACCTGCAATATACTTATTCTAGGGAGATTCATTCAGGAATCTACTTTATTACTGCATATATGCCAGGCAAAAATTCTCTTCTGTAGCCCCAAACTATGTAAGGTTATGTAATAGTTTCATAGGTGAATCACTCACTCTTTCAAAAGAAATGTTTTCTTAGATTATACTTAAAAAATAAAACTTCTCAAACCAATACCTAAAGCTTTTCAGCTAAAAGCAGGAGCATAAAGCATTTTCAGTCAAACTGATGTAGCCTATATTAATAGCAGAGGAATGTTTCATTAAAAATCAAAGATAAAACCTACCTGAAGCATAATACTAGAAATTACCAAGTTAAAATACCTGTTTTGAAGTAAATAACAGGAAACACAATATACTCAGAGCTGCCTAAATTAACATTGTCTTCTTTAGATTATTGGCTTTTAACACATTCACCCTGAGTGTTGCTTCTCTGTGCACTTTCATGATTGTTGAGAATTACCTCTCTTTTCCTGATTTGGACTGATCTTCCAGGACTACCATAAACACAGCTCTCTAGGATTCTAATTTAGTTCCCATCCCAGGCATTATTCTTCTTATAAGTATTGCTTTTTACTTTTCAGGGTATGTCTTTTTCTCTTGCCCTCCCTTTAATTAGCTGTCTTATTGCATGGAACAGTTTGCAGATATATATGGAAAACAGCCTACACTTTCCCAGGAGCAGGCCTTGCTGGAAAGGGGAACTTAACAGCAAGCTAGCTGGCTCTCTCCAGAAGACAATCCTTATTTATTCCCCCCTAATTTGTACCGGCTCTTTGTATTTCTGTTCACCCCCTGTAAAAAGTTCAGGTGACAAATCTTTTTCTGAGCTGACCTGCCTTGGAGAAAGAGATTGCAAATTGAAGCTCCTGTTTCAGTGTAGATAATCTCTGAAGTTTGGTTTTGTTAACCAAACAAGTCTTCACTATGTTGGAAACTGGAGATCAAAGTTCTGGGGTTTCAGAATGATAAATCTAAGTTTTTTTTTAATGCACTGCATTTTTGTTTATTATATCCTGGGGAAATCTCAGGTAGGCATTAGGAATTCTATTTATATCATACACAGCAGTGATTCTCCTGTATGTGTGATGATCACCTTTAAGTCCATAAATAATGCAGCAAATCCCATCAGAGAATTTGATTTTTTACAGCAAACTATAAAAGCTTGCAAGTTTTTAATTAAAAAGCCTTAATATATGTTATGTATGCAGGTTTGAATGTCATTGGTTTAGTTTGAACTGTTCTTGTAAAATGTCAGAAATGATTGGTTTAAAAAGTGCGGGAAAATCCTGCACTCTGATTGGCTGGCAACTGCGGCTGCTGGCTATAAGTAGCAGCCACAGCCCAGCCAAATCGGGTCTGTTATGAGCTGTAGTCACTAATAAACTCTTCACTGAAGCACTCCGCGTCTGACTCTTCATGCAAACTTAACAATATAGTTTATTTATTTATTTATCAAACTTGTAGGCTGCCCATCTCATCTAGAGGTTATTTTAGGCAGCTTACAATCAATAAAACACCCATCTAAAACATTAAAACAATGAATTGTAACATTAAAATTGGTTTAAAATTGACAAAGATGGAAAAAAGTAAGGAAATGCAAATATGGAGCAGGTGGGGTCTATCTTAGTTTAGCTGACAAAATTCCCAATATATTGGCTGATTTTTAAAAGGTAGTCTGCAAGAGGAATCAGAGGACATAGACAATACAGTTCCCATCTAATGCTTTACATGTCAGGATTGCATGAATAGCAGAGGTGGTATTCAGCAGGTTCTGACCAGTTCTGGAGAACTGGTAGCGGAAATTTTGAGTAATTTGGAGAACCAGCAAATACCACCTCTGACTGGCCCCACCCCATCTATTCTCTGCCTCCCAGCTGATTGGCTGGGTCTTCTTTTGTTGCCCTGCACAGGAGAACAGAGCTGGAAAGCAGGTTAGTGGGTGGGGAAGGAATGGGATTTTGGAGTAACCTTCCCCCAGGAGTGGGGTGGGAATGGAGATTTTACAGTATCCTTCCCCTGCCATGCCCACCAAGCCACGCCCACAGAACCGGTAGTAAAAAAATTTGAATCCCACCACTGATGAATATCCAATTATAGTATCAGGTTTCCACTTTATACGTCCTCTGAAATATACAGGTGAAACTCAAAAAATTAGAATATCGTGCAAAAGTTCATTTATTTCAGTAATGCAACTTAAAAGGTGAAACTAATATATGAGGTAGACTCATGACATGCAAAGCAAGATAGTTCAAGCCGTGATTTGTCATAATTGTGATGATTATGGCTTACAGCTCATGAAAACCCCAAATCCACAATCTCAGAAATTAGAATATTGTGAAAAGGTGCAATATTCTAGGCTGGGAAATACTGCTGACCTGACAGTTATGCAGAAAACCATCATTGACACCCTCCATAAGGAGGGAAAGCCTCAAAAGGTAATTGCAAAAAAAGTTGGATGTTCCCAAAGTGCTGTATCAAAGCACATTAATAGAAAGTTATGTAGAAGGGAAAAGTGTGGAAGAAGAAGGTGCACAAGCAGCAGGGATGACCGCAGCCTGGAGAGGATTGTCAGGAAAAAGCCATTCAAAAGTGTTGGGGACTTTCAACAAGGAGTGGACTGAGGCTGGAGTCAGTGCATCAAGAGCCACCACACACAGACGGATCCTGGACATGGGCTTCAAATGTCATATTCCTCTTGTCAAGCCACTCCTGAACAACAAACAACGTCAGAAGCGTCTTACCTGGGCTAAAGAAAAACAGACCTGGTCTGTTGCTCAGTGGTCCACAGTCCTCTTTTCTGATGAGAGCAACTTTTGCATCTCATTTGGAAACCAAGGACCCAGAGTCTGGAGGAAGAATGGAAAGGGACATATTTGCAAGATGCTTGAAGTCCAGTGTGAAGTTTCCATAGTCTGTGTTGATTTGGGGAGCCATGTCATTGCTTCAAAGCCTAGGGTCAATGCAGCTGTCTACCAGGAGATTTTGGAGCACTTCATGCTTCCTTCCACAGACAAACTTCATGGGGATGCTTACTTCATTTTCCAGCAGGACTTGGCACCTGCCCACACTGCCAAAAGCACCAAAACCTGGTTCAATGACCGTGGGATTACTGTGCTTGATTGGCCAGCAAACTCGCCTGACCTGAACCCCATAGAGAATCTATGGGGCATTGCCAAGAGAAAGATGAGAGACATGAGACCGAACAATGCAGAAGAGCTGAAGGCCGCTATTGAAGCTTCCTGGTCTTCCATAATACCTCAGCAGTGCCACAGGCTGATAGTTTCCATGCCACGCCGCATTGAGGCAGTAATTGCTGCAAAAGGGGCCCAAACCACGTACTGAGTACATATGCATGCTTATACTTTTCAGAGGTCCGATATTGTTTTATGTACAATCCTTGCATGTAATATTCTAATTTTCTGAGATTGTGGATTTGGGGTTTTCATGAACTGTAAGCTATAATCATCACAATTATGACAAATCACAGCTTGAACTATCTTGCTTTGCATGTAATGAGTCTATCTCATATATATTTTTCACCTTTTAAGTTGCATTACTGAAATAAATGAACTTTTGCACGATATTCTAATTTTTCGAGTTTCACCTGTATGTACCAGTGCAGTCCTCTTGAATCTACAGATTTTCTTTCCCCCCACTTAAATTATTATTATAGTGCTTTTCTATAAAGAAATTTTAAATGTGAAGCCACCTTAAGGCTGTTTCCAATGTTAATTCCCAGACCACTTTATACTACATTTTTTTCTCTAAGATCTCCAGCAGACATAAAATCTGTAGAGCAAAGAAAAGAATAGGACTAGATAAAGAACTGTTCTGTACATCTATATAATTTTGGAGCTAGACATGGAATGATAGAAATGCATCGAATATAGGGGGTTTGAGTTCTTTATTTATTCATGAAGGTTCAGTAAGTGATTCAGGAAAAGCAGCAGGTTATTGTCTCTCCCAGTGGGATTTTGACTGGTGAACTCATTAACAATAAAATAATGCTTCCAAGTGTAATTGGACATTGATTATTCCACGGAAGGAAAACATTTCAAGTTTATCAAAGCTATTGCCAAGGAAACCTTTGATGGTGCAAGCATTTCAGAGAAAGTGCTGTGGAACTGCATTTTCCCAAGCAGCGTTTTCTCCTGTAAGCAAACAACTCAGAAGGAGCACAAAGGCTGTGTATCATTTTGTTTTCAATCCAAAATGGTTTTGCAATTGTCAAGTGTGTGGTTATTTTTACCATCTTTATCCAAAATACAGATAATTACATAAATAGCTTATCTGGGCATATGCACATGAGCATTCTTAAAAAAAGAAGAGGCTCTTTTATGTGATGAGTATTAGAAATGGAAAATAAATTTAGCTTTAGATAGATGTTATATGGTGCCTCTTGACACCTCTAGTTTTTAAATTGTTCTCAGTAGCCCTTTTTCATTCAGTTTACTTCCCCATACACCCCCAAAGCTTTTAATTCCATTGATCAATTTATACTTTACCATAGAAGGCTTTAAAGTGATGAAACTTCTTATGGTCCAGCTGTCTCCTAAAACACAGTCATGGCTGTCTCATACCTTTTAGCAAGAGGAAAAGACACAGTCATTTTTTAATTTTTATTTTAGTCTTAAGACATTCAGAATAGGCATCACTTCACTTGCGTCCAGAAGTAACTGGTGTGTTTGTAGGTTGGCAATAGCAATTCCACATGTTTGTCATCTTTCCTACTATTTTTGCAGTGGTGTATATTCTTTTCAGTTTTGTGTTCAAGTTTTTGCTATTGTGCAAAGCGGAATATGGAACAAAATGTCATGGAAATCCTTCCTTAGTCTCAAGTAGCATTGCCTTAAGAGGAATTCATTAAGAGTGGTTCACACAGCACATAAAGGGAATTATGCTGGCTATTCCTGTGGATTCAAATAACAATTCAATGCACTTAGAGGTAATATATAATTTCTATTTGAACATTACGAGAGGATTATTTTAGTTCCATGTAGTTCCTGGCAATACAGTATAATAATTTGGTGTAAGACTAGATTATTTCTGCTTCTTCCAGGAAAAGACTTAGCTAGACAAGGCCAAGACAGAATAACTATTACCATGGTGAATGAAACATATCTGCAATATTACATACATTAGGAATCAACAAAAATAATAGTAAAATCTCAGCAAAAAAATCTATTCTCCATATAGATACTGCTGACAGTATGTAATTTATATTAAAATTATTAGTAGAATTTGCCCTGAATATGACTAATGATAATTCGTTAAATTTATATAATGCCCAACTCCCGGGACTCTGGGAGTTTAACAGTTGTTAAAACATTTTAAAAATAGAACAATACAGAAACATAGAAAGAGCACAAGACAATGGAACAACAATGGCAAAATAAATAAGAAAAAACCCCAAAAGGGAACAGAAAGGAAGAAAGGGACAACAGTCATTCTCTCTGAAGTCTAGTTTCCTGAGCAAGGAGTCATTTAGGCCCTTCGAAATTCCAGGAAGGGGAAATCTCATTCCAGAGGACAAGCAGTGGTATAAGGGTGGTACAGCAGTGGTGCAGTGTTTAACTGTTGGAGCCCAGAGTGTGTTAACCCTGCCAAATCAAACTATCAAGCAGATACTATGGGAGATAAGTGGCCCCTCAAGTAAACAGGCCCTGTGCCATGTTCGGCTTTATAGGTGACTACCAGCACCTTGAATCACATCCAGAAGCAAAGTGGCAACCAATATAGCTTGTGAAGCAGAGGTTTTACATGGGCATATTGAGGCATGCCCACAGGGGTGGGATTCTGCCAGTTTGGACTGGTTTGGGAGAACCAGTAGTTCATTTGGTGATCATTTGGCCCTGCCTGCCCACACCTGCTCTTTTCCTGTGCTTTATTTCCTTGTTTTGGAGCATAGCTGATTCATGCGGCACAGCAGTTTTGCCATGCTTCAGCTGTTTTACTCAACTGGGGCTGTAGTAGAAGATAAGTATTATAGCTGAAAATGGGCTTTTTAAAATGGTGTGCACATGCATGTTTGGTGCGTGCGTGCGATCACCGAACCAGTTGTAACACCTGTTGAATTGCACCACTGCATGCCCATCACTGCCCATGCAAGCTGCTCAGAGTCCCCTTGAACTGTAAGATGGGTGACAAACAAATTTAATAATAAATAAAAGTTTTAAAAAATTGTAAGAAAGGTTTCAAACATAGTTGGAAAGTTATTGGATATGTCATTCTATAGGCAAGCTTCAAATGTCAAGTTATCAAATTATAATTATGGAATTAAAATAATTCTTTCCTTTATCTCCAAGATTCTTGTTTGCTTTCTTTTTATGAATCTCCCCCCCAATCAATTCTATAGTATTTCAAAGGAAGACAAACAATTGAGGTGGAACACGGTTGCAGCACAAAAATCACCTTGCTGGAAACAACTCACATGATTTCACTAGCAATGGCAGCATGGAAAAGCATAATTCCATCTGATGTGGTATTGCTTTCACAGAAGTCTGATCATTGTTCATCCTAATGGCATAAAGCAAGCATAGGGGCTATAGAGTAGAACCCAATTATAGATAAAATCAACAACATCTGCATTTGTGTAATTAAAGATTACAAAGAATAAGAGATTCCCAGCTTCCTAAATTAAATTTCTTTTTTTTGGCTTGGCGCTTACATCTTTACTTTCAAAGGAAAGTAGAATAACAAACATTCTGTATGAAATTTCAAAAGAAAAGGCTAACTAAGAGGTAAGCTATAGAAACATAATGGTTATAGTTCATTCAGAAGTCTCTGGTCCCTTCAAATTGTCCAATACTAGTCATAGTTGGGGCCTGTTAAAACTAAGGCAGAAAATGAATTGTTATGTATATAGTATATGGATAGAGCAACTTATGTAGCAGAAACAACTATATAACTTTTCACAACTTATCCATTGGGTTGTTGAAGATCTGAACAACCTCTGTTTTGATTATATTTGCCCCACACACACAAACACACGTGCATTTTGTATCTTAGGGGTATTTGATTCTTAAGTTTTTACAATAGAATGCAAAACTTGAGGCTAAAGATGGGAGCACAAAACTATTGACAAAGATTACTAGATACATGTATATATTAATAATTTATATTCATCCTTTGAGTTTTATTGAGTGTAACTATTGCTGTATTTTTCTAAGGCAATGTACGGTATTATAGAGAGATTTTATTTTTGTTGTTTGGCTGCAATTTTTAAAACATTACAAAAGAATGGACTAGATTCCATTTCTGTACTTTAAAAGGATGTAAGGTGTACAGGTTCAGAAATCTACAACAATGTGCATTCTAAACATATTGCCATAAAACATGTCTCTTTTCATTTTTCTGAGAGCTGAATACAGAACTATTTATTGTTTAAGAAGTTTGCCTTGGTTCCTCCACAATTCACTTGTATGATGGTGAAGATTTAAAATGGATTTGGTAGTAAAAGCTAAGAAAAGTAAAAAGGCCTATTTTCTCTTTCTCTTTTTGTAGACTGTTGGTGACAATTTGTGTAGATATATTGGTGACTATAATCAAGATGCACTTGTCTGCTCTGAGTTGCAAAATATGTTCTTTTGCCATATTTAAATCCATCAGTAGCTGTTTTTGCAGACCTGTATTTATTGGCTCCTAAATAAGTGGCTCATTCCTGAAGCTAAAGGAGAGTGTTTTATAACAGCTTTGTTGCAGGGACTGTTTGAACCACAGTTAATACTCGGACTTCAAGATTTTGCATGAATCAAACTATACAGGGGTGAAGACAGGAATTCTTGTGAAGCCTGACAAAGTGGGGAGAGAAGAAAAAACTCAGTTTTTAAAGCATAGGCAAAGTGGGATCAGTTTCCTTTTCTAATAGACACCCTCCAATTGTATCTTTGTGTATGTATTTATTGCAATAATTTTAATGTGATCTTCAATCAGAGAGGTTCCAGAATGGCTTCTGAATAGGCATTGCCTATTCTTGAGATTACTACTAAAAGATATAATACTCAAGGAAGCAATTATGGTGAAAGGAGAAGGAAATAATGTTGAGGTAGCCTCTTGGAACAGCTGCTATGGAATAATAACTGAAGGAGGCCCAATGCCAACCTGTCTTTTAGGAGAATCCAGAGTAGGCCTTCCCTTCTCAGGCTGCCAGATGGAAGTCATTCTTTTTCTTCTTCAAGGAATTGAGGAACCAAAATCCACAAGGAGAAAAGTTGCTAGCAAGAATCGTTTTAAGGGTTAAAAGACAGTTTCAGTCCTACTCCACCCACCTATGCAACACATTATATTTTCCATCCACTTTCCTTTGGAGAGCTAATTGCCATGTACATTTTGTAAAAGGCTTGCATAAATAGGCAATGCTTGCCAGAATATTTCCATTACACCAATGCTGCTTTTAAACAGTTCTGGTAGCCAGTTCTCAAATGTATGCCCATCGTAGAATGATCACGAGCAACAAATAATCTGCAACCAAAGTCAAATAGGTAAGTTGCAAAAATCAAAATAGCCACTGTTATTTTAATCAAAGAAATAAGTTTGCCTGATAGAATATAGTTGTTTGGCTTTTCCTGAAGTTATGTTTCTTTGTTTTTAAGTTACAGATTTCTTCTAAAATGTGGGAAACTTCACTGCTGTCTGTTTTTCCCTCTTTGACTTTTTCTTCTTCCTGATTATTTTCTGTCCTCAATAGTGTTGCACAGATGAGTAATCATGATACCCATGTGGTTGTTAATAATTTCAGAGCAGAACATGTGGCTAGGTTTGGAAGGGCAGTATGTTTCCTTAGCTCACTACATTTGTGCGGTTGGAAAGCACTTTACGACAGACCAGCATTCCTCTGTCCTGCTGCTTCCACCAGATGTGCTGGGACTACTACTCCCCAACTCCTCCTTTAGTGTGGCCATCTAGCTGGGAATGCAGCCCCTGCACATCTGGCAGGCACCAAGCTGTGAGAGACACAGACACTTTAAAGTAGACATTCCTGCAATTGGTCTGGTCTGCAGCTGAATTATTTCTTACTTGTATCTATTCTACAGGTGTGTCTAGTATAATGATGAAAGAAGAAGGATTAATATTTTGGAACCTCTTCAAAGATACTGCACCAATAATTTTATCAACTGACTCTGGG
Source organism: Naja naja (assembly GCA_009733165.1). Taxonomy (NCBI): domain Eukaryota; kingdom Metazoa; phylum Chordata; class Lepidosauria; order Squamata; family Elapidae; genus Naja; species Naja naja. The sequence continues at coordinate 52,020,437 of CM019150.1, read as the reverse complement.
GTGTTACTCTGGAGAGAAATCAGATTTTGCCAAATGGTTTGGCTTTAGCTTTTTTGTTCAATGGACCGTGAAGAATTGTAGTACTTTCTCCCATTCCTGATCTTGTGCATTTTCTGACAGTCTTCTTAAACTCTGTCATTCATGAGCCATTTTTTGACATGATCCTGTGTTATATGGCGTTGCTTGGTGACATGAATGCAAGTGATCCATTAACATTCTAGGAAACAGATACAAGAAATTTGTTAGACTCAAATGGTAGTGGCATCAGTTTGTAGGATGTTATATAACATAACATCCTACATAACATTCTGTTTCCAGATATCATTTTATATTATGAAATATTTATATTATATTTATATTATATTATATTTATATTATGAAATAAGAAATATCAATCAATATCATTAACTTTGCAGATTTCATGTATGCAAGCTATTTCATTGACCATCACAATGTTGTAATTAGAAACTAAGAATAGCCAAAGCCAGGAAAGGACCTTCTGTGACCCTAAGCCACATGCAGACCCTGCCTTTATTTGCTATATTCCTCAGTAAAATTTCAAATGCTCCCTGTAAGTGGTTAATTCAGGCCCGAGGCAAGAATGATCTTTCTTCCTGCCAGCAGCTCACTGAGCTTGCAGTGAGAAAAAGGAATGAAGGCTTCTGCCAACCTCCCTTTTGCTTTGGTTCTGTTACCTTGCTGACATGTAACTTCTAACAACTTAATCGAAGAGGAGATAGCTCTCAGCTGAAGAAGAGCACCCGGTAAGATATTGGCTTAAGAGTCTTCTTAATTGTTCATCCAGGGTTGTTACCAGAAGATTCAGAGCTTAACACCCCATACAATTCAGTCTTGAAGATTGCTTTAGAAAGCTTGTTTGCACCAGACCTGTTTAGAATGTCAGACTAAATCATAGGTGAGGTTGTGGTTAAACTAGGGGAGCTCTAGCCAAACAGTTATAACAATCATCTTCTCTTGCCAGAATGCAAGCAGCTTCTTTGAAAGCATCATTTATTTTTCCTTTGAGGAGGCATGCTTGGGAAATAAACCCACTAAAGGTGGGGCCAAAGGTGTGAAGCTAAATTGCCAGGTATGGGTTTTCATTAGTGTGTTTGTACGGGCAAAATGGGTGGAGTTCACACTATCTGCCTCCTTGGCCTCTGCTGAAAGTAGCCTTACATGTATGTCAAGGTTTCTCTGTTTATTGAGTTCAAAGACGCTCTGGCTTGCTTCAGCTTTTCTTCCAGCACTATAATTATTAGGTTTATTCATTCTGTTCTGAGCAATTTGTGTTCTGTCTTTGAGTGGTTGTTTAATTGGGGAGCTAGGAGAGAGGAAGGACAGTACTGTTAGCCTAATTTGGAGGTGACAGAAATAGTGGATACGTCTCTCTGTTGCTCTGGAACAAGAATAAAAGCCAGAAAGGTGGTTTCTGGAAGTTTACTTCCCACACTGGATTCAATCTCTTCATTTACAGATTTATGAAGGCTGGGGTAAACAGTACTAGGTTAAATAAAATAATCTACACAGATCTGTATCAACGATCAATTTAATTTTTTTAATTTAATTTCCACTTTAAAAACAGCTCTGGAGGCTCCAAATTTTATCTAGATCAAATGGATTTTATTGCCCCCATTATATTTTCTTAACTACATGCATTCTGTATTATTTGCCCTTGGAGAAAATACAGGTGTCAGTCAGATGAGTAACATTTTATACTGGGGTAATTTGAACTGCATAAAAAGATGGGAAATGTGAATTAGTTAATGTGAGAGTGAGTTAGTTAATTTTCCTCTTCTTTACCAGTTCTCATAAAAAGACTTCAGCACAACTATTTTTAATTGAAAGAACCTGAATTCACTGGTAAACTTCTCTATATCATGTTTACATTAGTGATTAGATTAAGGATGTTTCATAAATTCCAAAAAGGATTTGTCCTATATTCTAATTTCTTTAATCCATGTGATCAAGAATTTATGACCATTTTTTTCCAACCTGACACTCATCAGAATAGTTGGAAGTATAACTCGCAAAACACTTGGAGAATATCAAAATTTAAAAGCTAGCTTCTCTGGCCAGGGACAACGGCAGCCATAAGCAATTTAAACTTGATTAGGGAGAAAACTCCTACAGTCTGTTCTATATTTTTCACCTGTGTCTTAACTTGCTGTTACAGTAATAGGAGATTGTGTTTGGTTGCTTTCATATAAATTCTGTTTTCTAAAATTGCCACCATTCTTTATCCATTCAGTTTTTATGGAGAATACAGGTAATATACCCTATGACACAAATTTTGAGGATGGTTTGTATTGTTTTATCTTGTAAAATGAAAATGTTTTATATGTGTGTGCAATGACTCCTCTTTCACTGTCCATACTCCTGTTGCTAACTCTGTTGGTTCTGTACTTTGGAGAAGTAATTTGTGCAGTGTGATGCTTTAAATATGTAGATACAGAATTTTAAATTGCAGTCTGTCTGGACAAGTAGAGTTCTTATCTGCAAGTGTTTGTTCTCCAGTGTGATGAAACAGTGAGGAGAAAATAGATGGCACTGGGCTACTATATACTGTATGGTCTTATTGTTCCCATTGAATTCTACGGTATTTACCTAATTTTAATGACCAGAGTTTGTACCTTTGTTCAAACTTTTCTCAGTGCAGGTTTTAATGTTTATTATTTAGCCTGACTTTAAACTTGTTGTTGGTGCAACAGGAATGACTAACATGTGGTTCTCCAAGTGAATTAGAAAATATTTGTTGCCTCATCATTCCTGATACAAACTGGAATTCCAACACAACTGGTAGGCCAAATGTTACATATTCTTGAAATAAAGATTTAATTTCAGGTTTCTTTTCATTTTTCCCTTTTTACTATTATTTGAAAGTTATCCTATGTTACAATAACTGATTTCTATCATTTCTTTTACTTTCCACTTTTGAAGAAAACTGATATTAATGAATCAAGTTCATGATTAAATCAGTCAAGTTCATGATTAATTTTATTAAAAGCAAGAAAATAGTTTGAAGTTCTTGGTCTTCATTCTTAAACAGTTCACTGTTTAATCTGTTAAAGCAATGCAGTATTTTCAGCATGTTACACTGGAAATTTAAATGTTATTTAATGTTTAATAAAACTATAAAAAGGCAAGAAAGTAAATTGAATCTAAAATCAGGAAAGTTCTAATTAACTTCAGGAATATTTTTATATTACTATAACCACAATTCTACTTGGGGAAAGAACTGATACGGAGCTCTTATTTTAATTTTGCTTTGATGTAATATTAGAAGAAGAGCATTTCAGTGGTGCAGAGAAGTTCTCAAATGCATCCCTAAAAATCAATGAATGGCTTCTGATTTTATTTCCATTCATTTTAGGGAAGAGTTGGGGAACTGTACTGCTAATTTTTGGCAATTGTGTTTGAAATGTAGTGATATATTCAGGTGAGAATTTTGGAGGCAAAAATTTGAATTGGGAACCACAGATGTCTATCCTGTGAGTTTTAAAAAAATATCTTCCAAGTGTCCACTTTTTTCATTAATTGTTAAAAAGGGAACTTAAATCAGCTGTGAGGTTCTTTTTCTGTCACAGCCCTTAGATCGGTTTGAAGAGCACCTCTTAGAATTAAGATTAGCTCCATCTATGATAGCCTACTGGAATCTACTCACGTTGGAATTTTTCCAAGGAGTATTTGGTGGTTGTGTCTCATCATCTATATTACTACTGTTAGGAGTAATTTTATTACTTTATGTATTTTGTACTATTAATTGACTTAGTGCTTCAGCTCTATTTCCCCCCTGAATTTTTACATGGGCATTTTAAATTTTGGTTGTATCCTATAGATGTTTTGATGTTGATTGTCATATTAAAAGTCTGAGTCTTTAGTTGATTTGATGATTTATAAAGGGAATAATTCAATCTCCCTTTATAGTAAAAACTTAATTGAGTTTGATTCTTGGTAATATCATAGATACATCCATTCATTGTCTTTGGCAACAGCCTGGGATTAAGTTGCTGTTGTCATTTTCCTTTTTTTTTCCTTTTCCTTATATTAGCGAGTAATTAAAAATGAGTAGTATGTACTTTCAGAGTTTGTATGTATCTCTACTTTATATTTTTAAAAATGGTGCAAGCTATTTGAGGTGGTAATAATTTGTCCAAAATAACATATTTGCAGGACACCCTGTAGTTTCCTCTCTATTTAATTTTCCAACTGGTCTCAAGAGCTGTCCACAGAGCAAAACCAAGGTCAGAATGAACAAAGAAGCAGAATATCCCCATTTCTTTAATAATGTCAGGTTCTCCATAAAGGCTGTGTTCCATTCTTTGGAAAGGATTTAACCAGGCTGATTCTAAAACCAGCATGTACCACAATGGATTCCATGCCAGGGGATTTGTCTCTTCTATTTGTCTGTTTTGCTACTAGTATATATTTTATAAAAGGGTCCAATTTTTAAAATACTTCATGCAATCTTAGGCTTTTAGACTCATATTACCTGGTGATGGAGAGCTGTGGAGGATGAAATGATGGCATAAATGAGACTAATTTACAATGAATAGTAAGGTCTCAGTATGTATTTATATCTCAATTTCCTGCTCTTCTTTAATGTTCTCTCTCTCTCTCTCTTTCTCTTTCTCTTTCTCTGTCTCCCTCCCTCCCTCTCCTCAAATGCTTCCTTAGAATGTGAAACACTTGAATTGTTCTATTGTGTATATAATGGAGAATTCCCTATTTTACAGAATCTATGGACTAAAAAAAAAAGACAAGAACTGAGTTCATATATTATTCCAAGCTATAAGGTCGGGTGGAATTTAGTATGCATTGGAAACTATAACCCAAGCAATGGTTATAGAAATCATGGCTAAGAATGATACATGAATTTATAGACAAATGTTCCTTCAGAGGGAGAAAGAGGGAAGTGGTTTTTGTATGGTGCAAGAGATTTGTCTTGGGTAATAGATCTGAGTATGAAACCTCCTTCTTTAGCATCCAGTCCATTTCCTCTTTTCTTCAGCCCATGTTATATCTGCTTGATGGATATTATGAGCAATCTTGACCCAGAACTGGCATTAGGTCTTGGTGGAATGGAAATAATTGCTCAGTTGGTTTTGGTTTACAAAATTAACTTCTCCACCCTGTTTCGTACACTCGCTGGCAGTGTCATTTTCTCACTGTCCCCAGTTTCAGTTGCAGCAGCACTAAAGACTGAGGCTACAGATGATTTGTTGCAGATGCTTGAAGAAGCATACCAATGCCTTAGATGGAAAAGTTTCCCCTAACAATCTTCCTAGAGGCTCCCCAGCTCCCTTACCCCCCCCCCTTCTGTCTAATGTAGAGTGTACAGAGGTGTCTTGAGGGGAAAACCTTGAAACAGGAGTATTAGAAGCACCTCTTGAGTCACAGATAACAATAAGTTAAGTTGTTTCTCTACCCCTGAATAAAATGGCCAGTGCACAATCACTAATCTGACAAATTTCTCTGTATAGTTGGCTCCATTTTCCTAATTGCAGAATGCTTCGTGACCATGGAAAAATTGTTGGAGGTAGATTGTTTTCCCCTTAATGCCGTGTAATTTTAACTTGATACATGGAGAGCAAAATGTAGATTTGCTTTTGTTGTCTCTCTAGAAAACAGAATGGAAATGTGGATTCTGTTCTGATACCCAATGGATTCTCTTCAAGGGAACTTTTATTATTTTTTTAAAGGATGAAAATGAGGTAGATTTTTTTAAAATTGGAGAATAAATTTCATGTATACGTATCATAAGTTTATACCCCTATTCCCTTGTATGTCTATGGACTTCTTAAGAAGCTTTTAAACATCATGGTTCTAGCAGCTTTTGCTTTTTTTGTCTTAAACTTGAATCCATTGCCTTTATAAAAATCCTGTTATAGCTGGTTGGCTAGTTGCTGTTTGTTTAAAAATGAGGTCTGAATAGTTTGTGATCTTCATCTGATTCATTCTGACAACTGAAATGATAGACAATTATCTATATTTCAGTGTAAATTTGGCAGTTCTGTCCTCATCAGAGTAGTTTCACCTGCATGGTGTCTTTTGCATTTTGCCCTTACAAATGTGTATAGTTTTGGAAGAATCAGTGACTATGATATTTATTTGTTTCTTTATATGTTTGTTTATTTATATCCTTTATTGTTTTTACAATTAACTCGAGGTGATGAACTTATCCAACACATCTTCCTCATTTTTCCCTTGTAAAGTACCATGGAGCAGTATATAAGTCTAAGTGCTATTGTTATTTCTATATAACTAGTGGTTAAGGCACCAGTCTAGAAATTGAGAGATCATGAGTCCAAGTCCCTCCTTAACCATGAAAGGTGACCTTGGGTCAGTCAGTCACCCTCAGCCCAACTCATGTCACGGTATACCCTCCTTTGAACACATTATCCAAAGCCCTAGTTTTCCAGAAAAGGCTCTAATGCTGGAAAAAGTAGAAGGAAAGAAAAGAAGAGGACAAGCAGAAGTAAGGTGGATGGACTTGGGTATAGTGGCAATGGGTGCAGTATTGGAAGAACTAGGTTAGGGACAGTTTACCATAGACAAAATCCTATGTGGACATCAAGAGTAAATCCTAACCTGATGACATATAAGGAATCATTTGTGTGCTTCATCAGAGTACCGTATTGTGTCATCTTAAATCTTGTCCATTTCATGAAATGTAAACCTATGGCTTTACATGTATATATTTTAGCTGCAGACCTTGAGTATTGAGCAAATACCAATTTTAGACAGTAATGTGCGCAATTGATCATTGGTGCAAGCCACAGTGAATAGGTGCCCTGGTTTGTATAGTTATTCACTTCTGCCTGAGGACTTATGCCCATGCCAAAATGCCTCATGGGAACAGTAATTCAGGGATTAATAACTCACAAATTCAGTCTCCCAGCTCTGAAAGGTTTACTGGGGAAACGTTGTCTGCTGATGGAGATGTTGTCAAGATAAATCATATGAAACGTTGCACCATTTGCTTTTTCTACTTTCCCATCACCAGTAAACATTCTTAAAAAGAGCGAATGTTGCCTTTAAGTGTGCTTCCTATGGTAACAGCTCCTGCTTCCCATTACCGCCTCTCAAGTTGCAGCTCGTCAGAAGAGCTTATGGCTGGCAGGGAGGTGTGTAGGAGTCAGTGCCATGTGGGAGGCTGGAGATTTTAATTTGATCTGTTTCCTAGCTGCCTTTGTTCCTCCCTCTTTCAGCATTTACTGTAGAAGGTAGTAGAGAGTGGTGACAGGTCTCAGATGCTGGGTAAAAAAGAAAATGAAAAGGCCAGTTGGTGTGCCTTCACATCAAAGTAGATTGGGGGAAACTTGCATGAGGCATGCAGCTTCTCTAGCTAAATAGAGAAGAAGGATTTTCTGTAACTTGTGGGAAATTGATTCAGAGAATCCAGATGGTTCAAGCACGGCCTTGCCCAACTTGGTGTCTTCCAGATACATTGGATTTAAGCTTCTATAATATCTAGGCAGCATGGATAATGTCCACTGAAGCCCATCACATTTGTTAGGTCACAACTAGAGGGTTACAACTGCTTTCCTTGTTTGGCAGGACCAAAAGTTATATGTGTTATATGAACCATTTCTATGTGAAAGTCTGTATCTACTGAGGCTGTGCTATATTGAACGAAAGCATAATTGTTGATCACTCTTACTAGAAGGGATTCAAATTCACTTTTTGATATATGGGCTTAGATTTCTAACTGTAGAAATCAGTAGCATTTCTTACTAGTTAATGGTCAAAGCTCAAATATGTTGGTATGAATAAAGAAGAGAAGGGCAAAGTCCTTTCAGTACCAGTTGCTAAATTGCAACACCTCCTGCTTTCTTTCAAAACCTCTGATTCAAACTTCGCTTTTGTATGAACTCATTAGGTGAGCCACGCCAATGCTACTTCTTACAGTCAGTTTTTCCCACTATTTTTTTAACACTGAAATTCAGCCATGAGGTGGAGTGCATACTTTGCTCCCTGTGCTGTCTGTACATATTTGCTAATTCCTGCAGCCTGGTGCTGCTTGGTACAATTTTGACTGGAAATACACCCAGAAGAAAGGTTAGAAAATCTTGCCCATCTTTGTTGCTATGATCAAAAGTGTACCTTCTGATAGCAGTTTTTTTAAATAAAAAAATAAAATTAGACAATCCAGTCTTCTCTCTCCCATGTAATATGTTATTTGAAATATAACAGTTCAGCAGTGCTCAAATGGACATCCTTACAGGGTTATTGTGAGAGAGCAGGAGTTAACAATTATTCTTAATACTGGAAGAACAAGCATACTACAAGGTACATACTACAAAGCCAAGAGGCTTCCTTAAAATGCAATCAGAAGAGATTAAAGCTGACAGCCACAACATAACTAGAGGATGTCAGGTTTGAAAAGGCAAGTTAGAATAATTTTTCTCTGCTTCTCTGCTGGAGTGTGAAACACACTCAATGGTTGCTATGCCTCCCAAAGCAACAGCAGACAAGTCAGGAAAAAGGAAAACCTTTAGGCAACTTTCCTAGGCCCTCGAAGCAAAAAATACTGGAAGAATGAGCATACTACAAGGTACATACTACAAAACCACCAAGATTGTTGCCTAAGCATTGCAGACTCTTGATTTTAGCTGGGCTTCCCAGACTGAAACTCAGATACGACGTTTTTCCTTGTAACTTGCAGTTAGTCCATCAAATACAGAATAATGGAGTGGTCTGGTATCCCAATCTTCTTCTATCCATAGTTTGGTCCAAACAAGTTTACCCGCCACATTGTTTTATATCTTGGGTGTTTGTAGCCTTGCAGATGTCAAAATTGCAACAGGTGCATCTCAAGTTAAAAGTAAAAATTCTGAAAACAAGATTCATCACTGCAGGAGATAAATTTTATCAGAGCAATGTCAGTTTGAATTGGCTTGCCGGTCTAAAATTGTCCTATGGACTCAGAGAATCATTTTCTTCAGAAGCCAGGAGCAACATGGGTTGTAGTTTCATGCATCAGAACCACCCTTAAGTTGTGAAATTGCCTAATTGCAGATCAATTTCTTGTCCATTTGAAAAAATACTTTTAATTCTGCTTGGCATTGCATTGCATTCTCTCAACAGAAGCCTTCGTATGTTTCTCTTTTAACTTTTAATCCCAAATACCCCAGTGTGAACTTGAATCTTCCTCATACAAATTATGTGTTCTCCCATGGAGCAGTTGGTAGTTGAATTAAACTACTTCATTTATTTTCTCTCTCTCTCTCTGTGTATGTGTATGATAGCTTTAACAGACTCTGTAATGGTAAAAATTGGGGCCTTGTCATGCAAGAAAATTTGAAATTTCCCTTCAGTATTACTTCAACTTAACTATTATTAAAGTCAAAATCTGCTTCTTAATTTTGTTTTGGCTGTCCTTTCTCTTATACTTGATTGTCCCAGGAAATCTCACCAAATATAGGAAACTGTTCTCTTGGGAATTTCTTCCTTCCTTCTGGCTTTTCCTTCTCTTTAATCAGATGGAAATGGTAGTTAATAGAGATAAATGGTACCATATATCCTTTGAAGTAGATGTGTAAATACTTAACTCACTTCACTTCCTTGTTCATAATGAAACAACCCTCAGTAGTAACTTCTAAGACAGGCAGTTCTTGATTAGCCTCTGTTCTGTATATCTGAGCTTTAACTTTCATTAACTTCTTTTGATAAGATGTAAGCAATGCAAAGCTTTGATGGCCTTCTCAAATCTTACCAGTGATTAACTCATTTAATCAGCAGCATAAAAGCAGCCAAAGCAAGGATGTTTTCAGTCTTTAAAAAAAAACAAAACCCAAAGCTGTTTGTAGTTTGCTATAGGATGAACTCATGCCCCCAGAAAAAGGTAGGCTTTTGCCTGTGGCAGTATGATTGATGAAAAAAAAGTACAAGTAGAAGTGAATGGCGGGGAATGTGAGGCTGAAATCAGCTGACTCTACTGACGAAATATCAGGAAGATAGCATTTTGCTGCCATCTAGCATTAATCCAGATTTTTATAACCTAACATTAATACCATCTGCTGGCACTGTTCTGCTTCAGTAAATGGGTCAGGCTAGCATTGCCTTTCTTGAGAGTATTTCTGTATGCAAGCCCCAGGGGCTTAAGCTGCGCTGCTCTCTTAAATATAACCTTTAGCTCTTTAACTAAGGTTTAATGTTGGGGTAAGAGACCCTATAGGAGAGGTCTACCTTGGGCCCATAGACTTCTACTTGTGTTCCTGTGTCTGGCTTATTGTAGATTAGTGTTACTTACATGTATACATAGACGGAGCATACTGGAACAAGATGTACTGTGGAGTGACATATTTCTCTGAGGAGAGATGTCTTTGTTGTCGCATGTCTGTAGGCAGTTGAAATATGAGAAAGAGATCTGTTTCTCTATGAAGTGAAAGTTTTTGAATTTCAAATTAATTGAACTTCCTTTTCACTCCAAACTCTCAGGCTCCAAGCTTCCACTCACCTGGGAAACTAGTTCCCCTTGCCCGCCCGCCCTGCTTTTTGAGGATGCTGAGGTTCTTCTGTGTGCCTCAATTCCCTTTTGTGCTGAGAAACTAATATAACAGGGTATTATAAAAACGAATTTGCATGGTGATATGAACAGGAAAAACTCTCCGTTTCAGGTTTTCAGGACACTTTCTCATCTGACTTATTGAAGGAACCTGCTTGGGGTTGGAGGAACACAGTTCAATGTCTCTCCTTTCCCTTCACCAAAACTGAATTGTTTGGGGCAGGATGGTCACTAGTTTACATACTTTTAACTGCAGTCAGTGGTTGCAGAATGGACTTGATGGTTGACGCATCACTAAAAGGCCCATGGAAACAGTTGCCATAAAATTTTGTATTACTGGAAGAATAGATTAGGAAAGGATTGCTTGTCCTTCTCCCTCTTTTTCAATTAACCTTCCAAGATAAATGTCTGACTAAAGCTAATATGCAGCTTTATAAACTTACTGCTTAGGTCAGGGCTTCACCAGCTTAATAAGCTGTAAGAGAGAAAAAAAAGCATGCCAAGCAGAAGGTACATTGGATAGTTGAATCCTTCCAGTCTTCCTTATCTATTTTATTTGATGTATACGCTGCTTTGTTGAATGCATAGATAAGTATTCCAGCTGCAGATGAAGTTTCTGGATCATGAAAAAGAACAGATGATCTTGATGTTGAGAGGCTGTCCTGAAGCAGCAGTGTGGTGAGGCCCTCCTAATGGGTATTGTGAAACGATTCCTCTCTTCTCCTACCCACCCCCTATAGCCATCCACCCCAAGTCTCAGTTAAATGATTGATTGATTGATTGATTGATGGGACTTATATGCCGCCCTATCTCCCGAAGGACTCAGGGTGGCTCACATCCTAAAAACACACAATAAAAATTTAAAAAATTATTAGAATTATTATTAAACCACAAGCCAAACAATTATCTAAAACCCATAAGAAAACTAGACATAAGATCGTATATAAAAAAACCCACCCCCCTCAGTCCAGGCCGGCCTGTTGGAAAAGCCAAGTCTTTAAAAGTCTATGTGTCCTTTTTTTAGTTAGAAAGCTAGGAAGACATAATACAGGTTTATTTATGCAAATAGCTTGTCAGTCTTCTGAGATAGTCCAGACAGCAAGCATGCCCAGATGAATTAATTCTATTGTATTGTAAGGACACAATAACAGAATATTGCAAGTCTGAAAATACAAATCTAATCCCTTCTTCTTTATAATCCAGTAAATTAGGGAGGGTGCCTTCTGAGATGTTTGCCACACCACATTCTTGCCAGAGGCTCACAGCCTCTGGCTGCAGTTCTTCCCTCAGGCTCCCAAGGTCATTCTCACATACCATTATACACCTGAAGCATGCTGAATGAAGTGTGAAAGGGTTTCATAAAAGATCCCCCTAAGGTATGTCAGCATCTTTCCATTGCAAGCTGAAAATAAACTACAGAATGCGGCAATGTAATCCAGTGGTAGAGCCCACTTGTTTTGAGCAAGGGAGTTCAGGTAGGGATTTTTCTTAAATCTATCTAAAGATATCAGAATTAAATCTGGAGTTTTTCTGCAAAACAAGTGCTTGATCTACATCTCTTTTCCATTTTCAATAGCTCCCACTGTCTGTTAGAGATATACTATTGCTGAGCATGGTCATTCTGTGTTTATTTATCATGGCTAATATTATTCAGTGTATTTATTCTTCAATTACTGATTGAGTGCTTCTTAAAAATCATTAATGCTAGTAGTTAATTACATAGACTAATTAATGCCTTATGTCAAGTAGTGCTTTGGTTGTTGATAGTGGTTACTTGTAGCTGAGATTTTGCCTGTAGTGTTAGGTTTTTATCCAATGGGAATTGTAAAATTTCTGTCAGTGTTGTTTTAAAATAATTAAATGAGTGCCAATTTCATGTCATCATCATTATTCATGTCAGTTTTGTTGAGAAGACAAGCTTGGACAGTGAGTCTCTAGAGTGAAATAGACATTAAATTAACATGCATTTCACTACTGAAGTGACATTGACAGAAATCTTCAAACCCTGAGGTTTATTGTCTTGTGGAGGAAGAAAGTTTCTGGAGCATCCTTGATACTGTTTAATTTTGGATGGTTTTATATTTAGGTTACTAGGCTAGTTAACTCTGGTGAAAATCTTAGGTGCAGACACAAACAGCTATGTCCTTTTTCTCTTTTCCTTATTGCAGAACTAACATCCAGATTAGCACATCCAAATTGTTGGGTGACTACGCTTCTTTTTGTTCTTCCAATTAAATTGGTGTTTCAGTTGGGGATGCTCATTGATCTAAAACCTTCCTTTAGCTAAGACCAAATTCCACCATAGCCTGGGAAAAAGAGAGAAAACTGAGTGCCTTTCCCCGTAACAGTAGAATCAACAGTGCTATCTCCACATGGTGTTCTCGTATCTAGAAATAACCCCCAGAGGTAGCACTTAACACATCTTTTCTCTCAGCTTTCTCTTTCTCCCCCCAATCCCCTCGGCAGTTTCTTTGGCACTTGACTTCACATAATTCTCTCCCTTTCTCTTTTTCCTGACAAAATAACTTATGCAGAGGTGAGTCAACCTTGCTTGGGACTCAAATATGCCCTGGTGCCGAGTGCTAATTAAAAGGTGTAATGGGAGCCTTGCAATCATCCTGTACAAAACAGCACGATTTGCACAGGGGAGGAAAGTATCATTACCAAAAAGACTTTTTAGAAAAAAAAAGAAAAAGAAAATTTTGTGTGTGTGTGTGTGTGTGTGTGTGTACTATATATGTTGGGGAAGTTTACATTTAGCAAATTCTTGCAAAATAGATACACCATTGAATTTATTTTTCAGTGGCTTGATTCTTTTGAAATCTTCTTTCTGTTTAAGCACATTAACCATCTTATTTGGGAGAGGGTATTATTATTATTATTATTATTATTATTATTATTAATTTGACTTGTATGCTGCCCCCTTTCCAAAAAGGACTCGGGGCGGCTCACAACTAAAAACAATACAATAAATAGATTATCTAAAACAATATTAAATAGACAAGCCAAATTAAAAAAAACCCCACACTTTAAAATAAGACCACCACCCCCAAGAGGTCAGCACAGCCTGAACTGTCCAAACAACCAGGTCTTTAAGTCATGGTGGCAGGTGCGAAGGTCAGGGGCCAAACAGAGCCCCAGGGGTAGTTGATTCCACAAAGTGGGAGCTGCCACAGAATAGGCCCTCCCCCGGGATACCGCCAAACAACACTGGGTCGCAGATGGCACCCCAAGGAGCCCCTATCTGTGCACTCGTGCAGGGCGGTTGGCATTCGATGTCGGCAGGAGGCGTTCTCATAGATACCCTGGATCCATGTCATGTAGGACTTTGAATGTTAGTTTATTTATAGTTTATTTATAGTTTATTTATTTATAATTAGACAACACATCTCCTGTTGGATCTTCATTTCAATTGTGTCATTTTAGAAATTTTTACTTACCTAAACACATGAACTGAATGGCTGGGGCAAAAAAGCAGAAGCAGGAGAAATTTCAAATATCCTGCTGACTTCACCACTGATTTTCCCTGTGGGAAGCTTACAGGGTTACAGCCAGGGGGAAAACCGTAGCAAATTGCTCAAGTAACTCTCCCCACCTCCCTAATACCTTTTTGTCCTGTTCCCCCACCCCAAATTGGCCATTTGTGCACTGCACCTCTGTGCATCCTCCCCAATTCGCATTGCACCCCCATGCACCCTCCTCCACTAGCACACCTGCATACCCTTCCCACTGACTTTGCTTCTGGGAAGCTGTCAGGGAGGGCTAGCAATCACAATTGAATTTAGACTTCCTGTGAACTTCTCTATTAACTTGTGAGAAGCTGGAAGAGAATATTGGAGATTATTATCTTGTGACCATGGCTAACTACTGCAGCACATTGAGCTGAAGCAGCAACAACTTGGTCAAATTTCAATCCCGTAAGTCCCAGATTTTTAGTTCAAGAAGTGTTGCCCTATGATACACCACCCAGTTGGATATTACAGACGGAGAACAATTTTAGCAATATAATAATATATCGGTTGGTGCTATATTAGGATGGGATACTTTGGCCTATGGCAACAGTAAAGATGGATCAGAACAGATGTTGGGGAATTGTTTGCATAATTGTTTTGCATACAGGTGAGAGTCAGCTCTAAATGGCAACCATGCATTAACCTTTGATCCCTAAGCTGAGGATGCATGGTACAAATACTGCAGAGTAGCCAATCTTCTCTCATTCTTGGCTAAGATCGCTGGTGTAAATATGCAGCTTGGAATTACAAGAAGTGTAGCTCAATGTATCAGAAGGAAGTTGAATTGGGTAAGTTGCTCATGCAAAATTTTGTTTATTTGTTTATATATTCCTATAATCAAAACGATTATGTATCTTGGAAAGAATTGGAGTCAGCTAAATCAATAATGTAATAGTGTAATTATCATCATTGTAATAAGGATTGACAGCAGATTTCTATACAGTGCTAAATTATAGTTCTGAGCATTTCTCCCTATTGACTAGACGGAGGGATTCAGCAGCATCTTCTTACCTTAATCTACAGTAAATACATATATTCTCTATCCCTGAAAAGAATTGTTACGTGTGAACATTTGGAAGCACATTTGCAATCCCATGGTCTAATTGGTGGGCATATATATGTACTTCTTCCTAGACCTGGGGAGAAGCTTAACCAGCATTGTTTAATATCCCCTTTCTGTAGATCTTTATATTAAGCTTTCCATGGCAACGGAAAGCAAAGTATGCGCGTTGCGGGTAGGTAAAGAAAACATGCTTCAACCTAGATCAGGGGTGTCAAACTCAAGGCCTGCAGGCTGTAACCGGCCTACAGGGTGCTTAGATCTGGGCCATGGGGCCACCCTGGAAACAGCAAAGGACCGGCCCACGGTGCCTCCGCCAGTGAAAATGGAGCTCAGGAGGGCTCCATTTTAGGCCGTGATGGCCTCCTGCAGCCCTCTGCCAGCGAAAACGGTGCGCCCCCCACCAAGCTTCGTTTTCACTGGCAGAAGGCTGCAGGAGGCACCCCTGACCTAGATGTCTGAAAGTTCAAGTTTTGGGGAAAAGGAAAGAAGAGGGCATTAAAACAAACTTTGTAGCTATGCATTGATGAGGGACAGGCTTCTCACAGCTGTTAGTATGTCTGGATGTGCCAGACACCTTGGTGTGAGTTCTTGCAGCCAGATTCAAATGGAGTTTCTGCAGTTCCTCAAGCCCCATTTGTATTTAGCTGATGCCTTGTCACAAGGCTGCTTCTAATTGTTAGCAATTTTTGCATGAAAAGCCTTTCCCCTCTTGGGATTTTCCAGGGACTTAGATATAGATTATGTTATTTATGACAATTGTAGGCAGAAGTGTCCTGCTGCAGTTGTATTCAAAACAACATGCACATGCCAGTTGCATTCTTATTTGTTATCCACATGGTACTCTTAATTGTTTATAAATCCAGCTCAGGCTCAAAATCAGGAAGCAGCTGCTTGGGATTGCAGGATTATGTCAGATGTCTGTCCTGCATTACTCGTATCAATATCATGTCTGATCTAAGAAGCCAGAATTTCCCACAGTGCCTCTGGCATAGCACCATTTTGGAGAATGGTGGAAAATCGAGATGTTTCCCAACAGTGTCTGGGAACTATCATGCTGCTTTAAGTGTTGCTTCTTACCTGGCACCAAGGTAGGATTAGAGAGCTGCTGCCACCACTAATAATGTACAGGAATTAGTGTCCCCAAAAAGTCCAATCTACTTTCTCCACACTTTTATGTTTGTGCTAATCTTTTTTTTAATATAGAGAAGTTACTTAATTTGCTGCTTTTAAAATTAAGGTAACTCCTACCAAAGGGTAGAGATGTGGAAAGGATTCATAATTTTTCCTCCTGGATTCTTCTCTGAGACATTTTTGCATTTTTGCTGAATCACCTTGGTTCAGTTGTTGAATATGGATCCTCAAAGAGAGAAAAGAATCTCACATGGCAGTTTTCAGTAGCAGTTGCGATCAGAAGACCAAACTCTTTGAGCAACTTTCAGATCCTAGTTCAGTTTTGCTTCTGTATCTCAATAAGTGGCAGCCAAATGGCTCAACAGGATGGCTGAGAATAAGTGTTGCATTTCAGAGGTAGCAGAGACAACAGTAGGGCTGTTGAAGGACCCTGTTATTGGCAAGCAAATGTCAAGGGCACTAGACATGACTGCTGGATTAGCAAAGGAAATTTTCACTGCAACCTAGAATAATCTTCTGCACTTGATTTTTGCTCTCTTCAGTCTCTGCTGCTTTTGCTTCCTTGAAGAGACCTGCTATAATCACTTCTGTCCTTGAGAAGGAGTGCTTTTTTTTTGCTTAACCCAGCTAGGGGGTTACTTATTTGGTATGCAGCAGCATTTCAGAATATTGTGATAGACCTGGAAATAGCTGACTTAGAAACAACTAAAGACCTTGGCTTTTATCTTCATGGATATCCTGAAATGTGGAATGGCCCTGCCTTCCTTTCAAACT
The DNA here is from genome assembly GCA_009733165.1 of Naja naja. Taxonomy (NCBI): domain Eukaryota; kingdom Metazoa; phylum Chordata; class Lepidosauria; order Squamata; family Elapidae; genus Naja; species Naja naja. The sequence continues at coordinate 52,003,447 of CM019150.1, read as the reverse complement.
TTAATCACCTCTTAATTACTACTACACCAATAAATATTTTACCTTGAGGACTGGTCATCAGGTTACTTCTATGAGAATCGAATTTACTGCAAACATTCACCTTGCTTCTGTCCCTTTTTCTATTAAAATGAACCAGTTTTGCTTTTCACGATTACAGGTAGTCCTTGACTTATCACAGTTCATTTAGTGACCGCTCGAAGTTACAATGGCACTGAAAAAAGTGACTTATGACCCTTTGTCACACTTATGACCCTTGCAGCATCCCCATGGTCACATGATTTTCATTTGGATGCTTGACAACTGGTTCATGTCTATGACCATTGCAGTGTCCTGGGGTCATGTGATCCCCCTTTGCGACCTTCTGACAAGCAAAGGTAATGGGGAAGCCAGATTCACTTAACAACCATGTTATTAAATTAACAGTTGCAGTGATTCACTTAACAAATGTGGCAAGAAAAGTCATAACAAATTTCTCACTTAGCCACATAAATTCTGAGCTCAATTGTGGTCGTAGGTTGAGGACTACCTGTATATCGTTGGTTGAAAACATGTAGTCAAAATGACTGGGTTCTGTGGTGGGATTTTAGTTGTCTCAAGCCTTAAACAGCTCCAGTTCAAGTTTAAGGCTGCCTTCCTTAAAGGAAATAGATGAAGCAACTGTCATCATTGCAAAGCCCCATCTTCATTATTGTTTTGCAATGCCCCCCTACTGTTGCGGAAATGTTACGATGACAGATCAAAAATCAATACAAATCAGCATTCAGTGCATTCACTTTCCCAGTGGAAGCAAGGAAGCAAGGCAGTGCATTGTCATGTAAAACTGTCTCTGGCAAAATCAAGGATTGGTACATGTGTGTACTCTTTCTGTTAGATTTGCATGAAGAGTCAGATGCGAAGTGCTTCAGTGAAGAGTTTATTAGTGGCTACAGCTCATAACAGACCCGATTTGGCTGGTCTGTGGCTGCTACTTATAGCCAGCAGCCGCAGTTGCCAGCCAATCAGAGTGCAGGGTTTTCCCGCACTTTTTAAACCAATCATTTCTGACATTTTACAAGAACAGTTCAAACTTAACCAATGACATTCAAACCTGCATACATAACACCCCCCCACTAGGTTCAGTCCATACTCAAACCCCAACCTATCTAATGTATTCTTTTAAATAGGTGGGGCTCTTACGTGCGTTGAGACCTTCGTGGTTCAGAAGTTTTAACGTTCTCACCCAGTGAGAGGGGAAATGTGTCTGTTGACATTTCCCTAGTTGGACTTCCTGTGAAAGAAGACCCTGTTTGATTGTTAGAATCTGGTCTCTCCTCCCAACCCATCTCCAGCCCAATGTTAGCACCCAAGTCAGATAGTGATGTGCAATCTTCCACTTGTAAGGATGGATTTTGGCATTGTGACAGGTTTTGGGATGGTTCCTGTCGTAATGGCTCGTTACACATGGGGTTGATTCTTGTTTGCTGATTATCCTCATGTTCCTCCCCTCCCCTAGAAAAGCATTAGGTATGGGAACTAGAGAGGAACAATTGCGATGTTCCTGAGGTAACCTGGATCTAAGCTGATCAATGTGCCTGCTCCAGAGGACTCCATCCTCTGTTTGTACCCTGTAAGAACGAGGGCCTGTGATTTGAGTTATTTCAGCAGGAATCCATGAAGGCTCACCCGTAAGGTTCTTAGCATAAACAGAATCACCCACACTGAACGTGCGAACTTTGCCAGTGGAATCTAGTGGTGCGTTGGGTGCATAAGTGGGATGAAGGCAGTCAAGGGGAGACCTAAGTTTCCTGCCCATCAACAACTCTGCTGGGGATAAGTTAGTTGATAGGTTAGGAGTGATGTGCTGAACACTAAGAAGTTTTTCAACTTTCTCAGTGATGTCCCCAGGACCCAATTGCTGAAGCTTTTCCTTGGTAAAATGTACCATTTGTTCAGCCCGGCCGTTAGCCGAAGGGTGCCCAGGGGCTGTCAGGGCATGTCTGATACCCAGTTGTGCTAGAGAGGATTCAAAAGGGTTGGATGTAAATTGAGGGCCATTGTCAGAGACAAGAACATCAGGTAACCCGTGGGTTACAAAAAGCTTTTTAAGCTGCTTGATGACAGCATCAGTTGTGGTGGATGCCATAGGGATTACCTCTAGCCATTTGGAATAAGCATCTACTATAATAAGGAAGGCGTGCCCTCTGGTAGGGCCAGCAAAATCAATGTGAATCCTGGACCATGGGCCCCTAGGACATTCCCATTCCTGTTTGGGGGCGAGAGGTGGGGCAGGCCTGACTACCTGACAGTTGGGACAAGATGCAACCCAGTTTTCAGCCATTTTGTCAATACCTGGCCACCATACATAACTCCTGGCCAATCCCTTCATCCTTACAATACCAGGATGACCCTCATGTAGCATTTCCAAAACCTCCCTTTGCAGTTTTGCAGGAATAACCACCCTGTTACTCCACAAAATACATCCTCTTAATACAGATAATTCAGTTTGCCTGGATTTAAAAGGTTGGGCAAGGTGAGGTAGATCTTGAAGAGGCCAACTTTTCTTAATCCAGCCTATAATAGGAGACAATAAAGTGTCTTTGGCAGTCTCTCTGGCAATTTCAGCAGTGTGTACTGGAAGCTTGGCAAAAGTTTCTAGGAAAAAGGTGTGTGCCTCAGGTTCAAAGTCCTCCTTGTGACAAGGAAGTGGGCAATGACTCAAGGCATCAGCATGTCCAATGTCCTTGCCAGGCTTGTGGATAAGGTTGTATGAATAAGCAGCAAGAAATTCAGTCCACCTCAGCATTCTTGGTGACAGGATAATGGGTGTAGGTTTGTCTCCTGCCACAATGCCTAACAAAGGTTTGTGATCTGTGACAATGGTAAATGTTCTCCCATATAAATACTCATGAAATTTCTTGATAGCTGCAACAATTGCCAATGCTTCCTTGTCCAATTGGCTGTAATTCCTCTCTGCTTTGGTCAAGGTGCGAGAGTAAAATGCAATAGGGGCTTCCCTCCCGCTGGGAAGCCTGTGGCTCAAAACCCACCTCACTCCAAAGGGGGATGCATCACAAGTCAGTAAAACAGGTAAATTCTCAGAGAACTGTATGAGTACAGCATCAGACGTGATTAGTCTTTTAATACTGTTAAATGCTGATTGTTCTTTCCTGCCCTAGACCCAGACAGACTTTTTGTCAAGCAATCTGTGTAATGGTTCTGCAATGGTTGCCTTCTGAGGTAGGAACATGTGGTAAAAGTTAATAAGTCCAAGGAAGGCTTGCAAATCTGTTTTGCATTTTGGTCTAGGGGCTTCTTTGATTGCTTGAACCTTGGCATCAGTAGGGTGGATGCCATGCTTGTCAATCATATAGCCCAAGAACTCAACCTTGTCAGTTCTAAGAGTGCATTTTTCTTCCTTGACTTTTAACCCCGCTTTCTTGAATCTGGTTAGGACTTCTCTGAGTCTCTCTTGTAATTGAGTGTCATTTTCAGCAGAGATTAACACATCATCAAAGTAAGGCACTACCCCTGGCAGTCCTTGGAGCATCCTTTCCATAAGGCTTTGGAAAATGCCTGGTGCCACGCTTACTCCAAACTGTAACCTTTTACATTTGAAGGCACCTCTATGAGTCACAATGGTTTGGGCCTCTGCAGTGGCATCATCAACTGTTAGTTGTTGATATGCCTGGGCCAGATCCAATTTGGCAAAGACTGTACCCCTGCCAAGTGAATGTAATAAATGATGCACCACTGGAACTGGATATGCGCTCTGTTGAAGTGCATGGTTCAATGTCCCCTTATAGTCCCCACAGATTCTCACTGACCCATCAGTCTTGACTGGTGTGACTATGGGTGTCTCCCACCTGGAGTGGTCAATGGGCTCTAAAACTCCTTGAGCTATTAGTTTATCTAATTGTGCATCAGTTTTTTCCTTTAAGGCAAATGGGACCCTTCTGGGCTTTAAGCAAATTGGGGGCACCTTGGGATCTAGGTTGAAAGTGATAGGGGTCCCCATATACTTGCCCAATCCGTCGCTGAAGACCTCTGGAAACTCAGACTTCAGGGCCTCCTCCCATTCAGTGTTGCTCACGTGATTGATGCCAGTCGCCTCGATGCCTAGTGGATTGAACCACTCAAGTCCCAGCAAGCTTGGGCGATCCTTGTCCACGATGGTCAGGGGCAAACGTTTGGTGTGGCCTTTGAACTTCATGATGAATTCCAACTACTGGAATCTTGTTCCCTTGGTAGTCTTTAAGAGTCAGTGCTTGCTTCTGGAAATGCTTCTTCTGAATGTTGGGAAGTAGCCTGTGAATAGTGTCCCATGACACCATAGACAAATAGGAGCCTGAGTCCACTTCCATTTGGCAAGGCCTTCCTTCAATTAGTACCTTCACATGTACTTTTCTGCTTCTTAAGGTTGAAGAATGACCAATGGTGACTGTTTGATGAGTTCCATTCTTCCCATTTGCTTCTGTATTGCGCCCCATTTTCTCACTGAAGTTGTTAGGCTTGAAATCTTTGTCAGGAAACTTCTTTCTGCTTGGTGGAGTTCTGGATGATTTGCAGACTCTTGCTAGGTGACCTCTTTTTTCACAACGGAGACAGATGGTATCAAAAAACTTGCATTCAGTGCATGGGTGGCTTCCCCCACAACCTCTGCAATAAAAATCTTGCCTCTTTCTTCCAAGGTCTTTCCTTTTCTTCTCCATTCTGAGTCTATAAATTCCTTCCTCCACCTCGCTACAGTCTGAATCAGAATCTAATTGCTCGCAATGGGTTGTTGTGGATTTTTCCACATCAGGATGGCTTGTGGCCTTGTTAATTTTCTTCATGGCTGCTGCTGAGGACTTGGTAGCTTCCGCTGAAGAAGCTTCTTCTATGGCCTCCTTAAGCGTGATCTTAGGTTTCATTAATAATTTGCTCTGCAAAACCTTGTCTTTAGGCCTAGAATAAATCGATCGCGCATGGCCTCTTCTAAGTTGATAAATTCACATGCACCCCCAATCTCCCTTAAACTTGCCATGAAGTCATTAACGTTTCGCTTTCCCCTTGATCCCAACAGTAGGATTCGTGTCTCTTAATGAGGCATGATACTTGTGGCGTGTAATGGGCTCTTAATAACTTTTCTAAATCAGGCCAGTCCATTACCTTCACGTCTGCAGCTCCCGCCAATGCCTTCTCCATCTTGAAAACGGCCGGACCACAGTGGGTGAGAAAGACCGCCCTCTTCTGCTTGTCGGAAATGTCGTTGAGATCGTTTCCCTCCAAATACATTTGGAAACGATCTGCATACGAGTCCCAGTCTTCTGCCATCGGATCGAACGGGGCTGGGGGGCGTGTTCAGCACAGCCATCTCTCTCGGCTTCTTCTCCGCGTTGTCTTCTCTTCGGGAAGGATCCCACCTTCGTCGCCAGTGTTAGATTTGCATGAAGAGTCAGACGCGGAGTGCTTCAGTGAAGAGTTTATTAGTGACTACAGCTCTTAACAGACCCGATTTGGCTGGACTGCGCTGCTACTTATAGCCAGCAGCCGCAGTTGCCAGCCAATCAGGGTTTTCCCGCACTATTTAAACCAATCATTTCTGACATTTTACAAGAACAGTTCAAACTTAACCAATGACATTCAAACCTGCATACATAACACTTTCCATGTTAAAATAATAATTTAAAATTACAGACCAATGCAGGCACATCTAAAACAACTCCCACTGAATATAGCAACTCTTCAGAGTTCAAACATGAATAAGATTTTATTGTGAGGAAAATGCTCGTTTAAGAAATCATCTCTGGAAGTTGCATAAATAAGAAATAAGGAAGCTACATGATAGGATGGATCATTTTATTAACATGTTTGTTTATTTGGACATATATGTATAGCTTCTCTGCCCCCCTCCCAAATAGGTCAGGTGTACATGCTTGACCATGTGTAATTACTTTCTTGAAATAACACCTTCCAGATATAAGGAATAACAACTCCCATCATTCCTAACCAGTTTGTCTATCATATTAAATTGAGTAGCCCTATTGCTGGTCCTTATAAATGAGTCAGTAAATGACTCTTTAATTGTGTAGTTTAGGTAGTGTGTTTTAAATATTTTAATATGATTTACTGTGAAAATAATCCAGTTATATTTAATAATGGAAGCTGCTTTCCTTGTAAGTGTTTCTGTTTCCTGATTACTTTGGTGGAGAGGAAGAATGTTTAGCAATTTTGTTTTGCATTCCTGAATTGATGTTAGCATGAATGTAATAGAGAAAGGCTCTCTCTATCATGGAAAATAAAAATGCAATTTGGAATATTGGCATGATCTAATTTCTACCCAAAGAGATTGTACCCTTCATAAAATACTCAGTTTAGAAATATAGGGGAGAATGAATGATTGCTGAGTCACATTGTGAAAGAAAAGCAGATAAAATAAGGTTAAATATCTATTTTGCAGGATGCTAGCTTGCCAGTTTTCTTCTTAGTCCTTTCACATATGTAACATTAACTTGCAAATCAATCCAACAGTAGGTCTTCCTTCCAAATAAGTGGACATGGGATTAGGTTGCACTGAGACAAAGGTGAAAAATCCAGCAGCTTTCGCATACTCCCCATTTTTAAAAGATATGTGGAAGATTAAACTAAACCAAACAATATTGTCAAAAAACAAACAAACTACTGCCTTGGAGGGACCCCCCCCTCAATTTTCACCCTTCATCCTGTAACCAGTATTGTTTTTTTTTCAATCAGACATTAGAATAAGGCTGCAACTCTCCTAAACTGGGAATTTTTTTCTTTCTCAATTCTGCTCATAATTGCCTAGACTTTGGGTCTCATCCATATCATTCATCTCCTGTGATAAACCCAAGATAGTGTCCTTTCTGTTGCTGCTTGTCTTTGGCTGTCTTGCATCTGCTGTTAGAAGGGCTTTCCCTCTTCCACTGAAATCATGATCTCTGCCTGGCGGGACAGAGGTGTAATGCAGCCGTTTATTATTCCAGGCAGGTTTGTCTGCAGCACTGCATCAGCCATTGTTTTTCATCAGCTGTTTACTCCCCCTCCTCCTCTTCCCCTTTCTCCTTACCCCTCAGTTGTTCTTATTCCCTTCTACGCCCCCTTTCTAACCCCCCTCTTATTTCTCACTTGGTTAAACTCTGAAATTGTAAGGAGAAGAGTGGGTGAGGTGAGTGGGTGAACATACTAGTTGGGAAGAGGCTTGGCTGCTAGCCTCACTATGACGATGGGGCTTGGTAAGAATAAGGAAGAATTAGAGTGAAGAAATGGGGGGGAATGGAATGAGCACATAAGGAGAAATGTTAATATTGTTGAAATCTGAACCTTACAAAGCCTCTTTGAGGCACCTTCTCTTTTCATGTAACATCATCCACTTTATTTTTCCTTCACCATTTTTCTCATTTGAGTTAAGCCCATAACTTTAATTGTTAAGGCTTCTGCAGCTTTGATTTTGAAGCTTGCCTTGGTTTGTGCTTGCTGCAACCTACTCTCACTTCAATCCTGCAGTCATTCCTTCATGTTCATATGCACTTCATACTCATAGATACATGCCTCCTGTTTACACTTTGCAAACCCATTTGAGTACAATGCCTTTATTTTTACACTTTATAAACTGGTCTCCACTGGTCTTCAAATTTCCTGATCTCTCCAAGTAGATCCTTTGAAAATCTGCTTGTCTACCCTGAACGGTGCAAAATATCTGAAGAATATGATTTCAGCTACACGCTCCATTGCTGTAGACTGACAGCTGCAGTGATTGGTTAGCAAAGAGAGTGCTTTAGGGGGGAAAAGTGTCAAGCATGCTGTAGTTATCTGGTTTTCTAAAAGAAGATTGGTGACTATGGGGAAAGCTGTACATACCAAGCCTTGAAATGCCTTGAAATGTGTGCATCTTGCCAAATATTAACTGACTCTAGTGCAGTGCCTGAGGATATCAAGCAACACCTTTTCCTTCCAAGGGGCTTCTCCAAGCCTAGCAAAATCCTCCTCCTCCATTTTGAGATGTTGCTTCATAATGAGAATACTGAAATATTATGTGCTGTTGTCTGAGATTGTCTGAAGGTGCCCAAGGATTAAGGAAGATTGCCCACTTTGGGGTAAGTTTTGCTAGCTGTGGTTTTCCAGAGATTCAGGTGGAGTGACTTTGGGTCACCTGCTGTACCTGATGTTTTCAGAGACCAGAGTGCCACAAACTCAACCCAATGCATTGCAAATATAAAGAATATATATTTTACAATGTGGGATGATACTTCTTTGCCTTTAATGACGGCTGCTTCTCCTCAGAGGATCCAGAACTGCTAGGTATCTTTAGAGCAGGGGTGCCAAACCCAGCCCGCGGGCATCACGTGCTGGCCCTGCCTGGTTTAGCGAAGGGGGTACGTCACGTGACGCCGCCATGACAACATGACTTTGAAACCCCTGCTTTAGAGGATTCAAGTTAAAAAAGATTTCAGAAGGACTGACTGCAAGGTTGAATTACCTTTACAGAGTAGTCTCTATCTCTTAGGGTTTCCCATTGTTCTTAATCTCCTTTCACTATAATAATTTCTCCCTTATTCCACTTTAGAAAATACCTAATTACATGCAAAAAAACCCCTCCAAGTTCAAGGCAGAAGACATATGACAAAAATAGTACCAATAAACATATAAAATTGTACCCTTAAGTTAAAATTGCAAGGTCATCATTTCTTTTCTATACATGGATGAGCTGAACTACAGATCCCAGAAGCTAGCAAGCTATTACAGAAGAAATTTTGGTGAATTTCCACTGGAAAGAATTTACTGTTAGACAGATTATAGGGCACTCTTTCCCTCCTGCTTTTTAAAGACATGGCTGTTTCAAGACAGTGCCTGCCAGCAATTTGAACAACCACATGGACATCCAGAAGAAGTGATGGGCTCTAAATATTTATGCATTTTCTGATGGTAATATAACTATTTACTTGATGCAATTTGGTTTCCGTGTTGCCTGACTCCACATTTTCCTAAGTTCTACTATTCTTATGTGTTCCTCATTCCATTGTAATGCCTGTTTTCTGTGCTTCAGATATTTTCTGCCTGATATGTTGAATGAGTGTGCTAACCTTTTAAATCTAAAAAACCCTGGATTCCATCCCAAGTATTATATTCAACACAATGCAATTGCAAGTTTGTTTTTCCTCTGTAGGATTCAAAACTACTCAGTGTGTGATGGCCAGGGATTCATTCTGAAATGCAGTTATGTCTCCCTCTGTATGGAAGTTTGTGTGTTGTGTATTTCTGCACCATATTCTATAAACTTACTATTCAGGATGTATATTTAGGATTTTTAAAAAGTGATTTCAAAAAAGGAAAAATGTTTTTGGCATGCAAATTATGCAGCAATTGGTCAGTGTTAATAGTAGTGTGTGTATCTGATACCTGGTAGTGTATTGGTCACCAAACCATTTTAAGGGATTTCCAGAAAGTCACATGGATTGGGGCTAACTTCACCTTGATGATGTTCCAAACAACAGGTGTCATATCAGAAAAGATTTTTAATTCCTCCAGATGGAATTCCTTAGCAGATGCGACTCGCCAGATGCCTTTTCTCTTGAATCTGTTGGGATGGATAGAACAAGCAGTTTCAGCTACCCACCCAACTAGGTCAATAGACAAATTGATAGAACCAGATCAGTTCTTAGGGATTATCTATTAAAAGAGACCACAGAAACAGAACAAAACACTACTAATTGTCACACCACTAAAAGACATTATTAAGCTATGACCCATATTGGACACTGCACTTTCTTAGGCATTTAGCTCTATACCCATACTTGCATACAGACACCTGAAGCAGATTTTCACAAATAACAAACAGCAGGATGCTAATATGGGAACCAGAGTCTATAACAAACCCCAGTGTTGCTGTCCCCACATTTATACCAACACCACCATCACACATCTCAACTACTACATATATATGTTTTGAGGTATTTTCACATGTTAATTCTTCAATATGATGAATGTTACCATGCTCAAGCAATTGCCCTCTGAATTCTGCATAGGACAAATAGACTAAACTGCACAGAAGAAATTTGAGATCAGGAAGATTTTTAAAAAGGACAAAGTAATATCGTAGTACTTCAACCTCCTAGACCGTGATGCCACAGGTGGCACTTTCTGCCCGTTCGAGGCCGTTTTTGCCCTCTTGGAAGCTTGAGGGAAGCCTCTGCAGCCTCGGGAGGCCAAAAAACAGGCCTTCCAGAAATACCGGAGGTGCCTGTTTTCAGCATCCGGAGGGCCTCTTAAGAGCCCAGGGGAGGCTGTTTTCACCGGGGGCTTGAGGGAGGCCTCTGCAGCCTTTGGAGGCCAAAAAATGGACCCGTTTCAGCACTTCCTGTATTTCTGGAAGGCCCATTTTTCGGTCTCCCGAAGCTGCAGAGGCTTCCCTCAAGCCTTCGGAATGGCGAAAAGGGCCACAAACGGTCTGAAAATCAGTTGGGAGGCACGCACATGTGCAGTGCAGGTAAGTGGGGGTTGAGGGCACATGTGCAGGAGGGCGGGCCGCATTGCATTGTGGGTGCCAGCACGCGCGCTATCGCACGTGCATGTGCTTTCAACACACACTCCATTACAGATCTCAAAGTATCCATTTCAGGGGAAAAGAAACTTTAACAACATAATTGTACAAGAAATTGCTGAACTCACATACACAGTACATTAAGAGGTTTCAGGCTATTTCAGGACGTCTCAACAAGTATAATTGTCAATTGACAAGATACTTGTAGTCTGTCTGACATGAAACCTGCATCTCCATAACTATTCCGACTTTCCCTCCCTTTCCCCCCACCACATCTCATTTTAAATTCTATAAAAGTTTAGCAATTCCATGCATTTGAGGAACCAGGTGTATTTATAAAAGCTCATGCCTAATAATAATAATTATAACCTCGGCAAAGGCACTACCTTTGATGTTTGCAATAACATGCTGCTGAAAATGTGCTACTTTCTGATGATTGGTTACCCTAGACTAGTATGGCTCTTCTGGAATATCTCCTTTCTCTAATGAATGTGTGTTAAGAACAAGGTTCTCAAGAGCTTAACCCCCCCTCCCTTAGGGACATAAGTATTCTTAGATGAAGGGCTTGTTTGAGGAGCGGTGTTGCTTCTTTACAGCTTTCTGGCTCTGTTTCAAAATACAAGACAAATTCTGTGACCTGATGATAAGGTCATAGAAAAATAATGGAAATCCTCCCATCGAGGTCCTTTAGGGAAGCACTGTTCTGCAGTTTTCCTTGCCATCTCTCGGGATTCCTTTCTGACAGTTGATCTTAAACATTGGCATACTAGTTTAGAAGACCATTCCTAAAATCAAACTGAAGTGGATAACATTTTCTTCCCCTAGAGGGATTTTGTTTTTAATCTCCTTTCTTTCAACCTGTGGCCAGGAATCCCTGGAGCTCTGCTTCAGAAAAGGAAAGGCATCTTGCTGCTTGGAATGGGAAGTTAATGATTGGTACCCTGCAGGCTCCTCAAGGGGTAATTATGGACTCCACCATCACAATATTAATTAGTAGCTTTTTTCCCCCTTAACCTCTGAAGTCTTTTCAGAAGATGTTATTTACTATTAAAGAAGAAAAATTAGCAAAAGAAAAATACAATCTCTCATCGCTGCCCCCAACAAGCTGTTAAACAACAGGGGCTAGTTTAATTGGATCTGGCTTCTTAGCTTCCAGACTATGGAGAGTTTTAATGCCTTTGCACATATTTATTATTTATTTATTTATTTAATTAGATGAATATTTGCTACCTCTATGACATAGTTCAGGACTACATGTTATTAATCAAGTGGACAGATAAATACATGTATGGAGTAAGTAAAAGAGGTAATAGATGAGGAAGCCATGAAGTAGATTTTATTTAATACAGGAGCTAGAGTAAGAGTTGCACAAATAAATAAATAAATAAATAAAATAAAATCTTCTTCATGGCTTCTTCATCTATTACCTCTTTTACTTACTCCATACACGTATGCTCTCTATCTCCATACTTGGAACCTGTCCAAGGGCAATTTGGAGCAGGAAACAGAGAATGTCCTACTGGTAGGGAATGAATCCTGTTTGAAGATGAAAGAGTAATACAGACAGGTCAGGAAAGAGAGATTTGATGAAGACAAATTGAGCACTTCAATGACATATCTCAAAAATACAGTTGCAAGTATAGAATTCTCAATTGCTATAGCAATTTTTCGGTACTCATGCTTTCTTGGTTACAGCTTTCATCATAGGGGGGGAAATAATGTTCAGGGATGCTTTTATTTGGCTGCATTGTATGCTGTTATGATTTCTTCCTCCATGCCTACACCAGTGAAGCAGCAATTCAGCCAATGCCAGATCTGAGGCTACAATTAATCTGGTGAAGTTTTCCTCAATACATTTTCTTGAGTGTAGAATTGCATTTGTTGAGTTTATCTGTCAAACATCTATTAAAATTTCCTATCAGAGGACAGGACAGGAATGCTTTTCTGAATGGGCTTCAATGTATTTTGTAGGCAGAGAAGATAGTGCCTGTTATTTGTTCTCTTCCTCCAGTTTCATTATTGGTAGGCTCAAGATCTCTTGACTTCTTATCACATTCTCAAACTAAGTTGCCATCCTTATGCCTTGCTATTCTTAGTTATTCTTGCTTTTTCTCTGTTTATTCTAAGCATAACTATACATAAGGTATCCATAACCAACTACTTTGCTAGCATTCCATTTGGTCAGGTTTGAACTGAAATTGAAAAGTTACTGCGTATTTAGTGTAGATACATGGGTACAATTAGTAATTGCTCTTCATGGCAACTTAATATAATCTGAGAAGAGCCTACTGTCCATTTCTTGAATACATGTTTGCCTGCCTCTGCCTATATCTCAGCATCCTCCTGCAGCTGAGACAGTTCAGGGGGTGGCTTCAAGTGCTACACTCTGAAAATTATTTCCCAATTAGGAACTCTAACTTCTGCAGCCACATTTTTAAAGGGTTGATTGACTGATTGACCTATAGAATGCAAAATCTTTAAAGTGATCAGGTTGTGCCAGGCATAACATGTAATTGAAAGGAATCAATTAAGCAGGGAATTTTCTTCCCCAGTGATTGTTGCTTCCATGGGAGCTCTGGCTTCTTGTCTCCTCTCTTCATGTTATGTTCTTAAGGTAGTTTACAGCTTCCGTTCAAATATCTGTAGCTAAACTTACGCATTGGCTGCATCTCCACAAATCAGATGACCACTACATAGTAGCCAAGAGATGCATGTAGTCCTCGACTTGCAACCACAATCGAGCCCAAAATTTCAGTTGTTAAGTGAGACATTTCTTAAGTGAATTTTGCCCCATTGATGACCTTTCTTGCCATAGCTGCTAAGTGAATCATTGCAGTTGTTGAGTTAGTAAAACAGTAGTTAAGTGAATTTGGTTTCCCCATTGACTTTGCTTATCAGAAGGTTGCAAAAGGCGATCACATGACCCTAGGACACTGCAACAATCTGAAATAGGAACCAGTTGCCAATTATCTGAAATTTGATCATGTGACCATGGAGATGCTGCAACGGTTGTAAGTGTGAAAAATGGTCATAAGCCACTTTTTTCAGTGCTGTTGTAACTTTGGTCATTAAATGAACTGTTGTAAGTCAAAGACTGCCTGCATAAAACTTCCAGTTCTTTGCTACCACCTACTGGTTGAGAGGTCAATCAAACCATAATTTCAAGGAATGAAGAAAAAATGTCCAGTTGGTTAACAGTACACTTGGAACGTAAACAACCCTAGCTAAATGTGGATTAACCAGAATATTGTGGATGCCAATTGTGGAGGAGACTTTTTAAGTAGTAGTAGTATGCTCTAGATTTCTGTTCTGTCAGGCAGATACATGGGGGCAGGGGAGATAGTTAGATAGCAAAGATTAAGTGAGCAGAATTCAGTTTGACTAAAGGATCACTAGGCTAAAAAGTGATCCAGCCCAATGTGTAAATGAAGAATCAAGGTGTATATCTAAAGGGACAAAAAACATGGTTAATGCCCAGGTAGGGATCAATAAATCCAAATAAGCAAAATGAAGTTGAAAGCTCCAGGGAAAAACACATTTCTAGCTGTCAGAAAAATTGTAGTAAATAAATTAACTTACTGTGTATGCTTTTATGTTCCTGTCAGCTAAACCTGAGCCTTGGTGGCTCAGGCTGTTAATTGCCTGCACTTAAGTTCCAGCTGCCTACAACTGCTGTAGGCTCGAATCCCACCAGGCTCAAGGTTGACTCAGCCTTCCATCCTCTCGGGGTAGGTAAATTGAGGACCCAAGATTGTTGGGGGCAATTAGCTGACCTTGTAAAAATGCCGCTTAGTAATAAGCAGGCATATACAATGGAATGAAGGCTATTGCTGAGCACACTGGGTTGCATCCCAAAAATTGTAAGCCGCCCTGAGTCTCCGGAGAAGGATGGCACATAAATGTAATTAAAAAAACAACAACCGTCCCATTCTGGATTCAGTCTGGACTTATTAGCATCCATGCCAGTGCCAATTGTATTGCTATTCCCAAGGAGCCTTCCCTTGCAATACAACACTTCTGTATCATTTTTTGCTTTTTCTCCATCAGTGGTATTGATCTAAACTTCAGATTTAGAGATTGGGGTATATTAGCTGAGGATCATGAAGTACAGAATTCATAGAACTGGAAGAAACACAATTTGTGTGCATTGCTATAACTTGAATCCCAAATAAGCAAGCTTCCAGGCCTTTTTCTATGCTTTTTATTACATCTTCTTTTCCTGGTCATGACTATTTTCTTATTCTCATGGTTTCCAAGCTGTGTGCCAGGGTGCCATAGGGCCCACAGTACACAGTTTAGAAACTGCTAGTAGTGCCGTGAGCCAAGAACATTTGGGAAGCTCCATCTTATTCTAATCTAAAGCAATGGTTCATTTATGGTTAATGAAATGCATATTTTCAGTAATAAATAGTCTGATGGAAAAAGTACAACTCAGATCAGAAACATGGCCCAAGAGAAAGGGTAAGTGGTTTCCATATATTGGGAGAGGAGATATTTCTCATTCGACAAAATACAATGAAAGAAAATAAAAAATTCTTTCCATGCAGTGTTCTAATTAAATACATGTATGACCCACAAATACAATTTGCAAATCTATATATATAAAAGAGAAATGCCACTCACGCATCATCAAAAAATCTCCAGAACCATAAAGCCTACAAACTTGAAATTTGGCACATATGTTCCTCTTGGCTTCTAGGTGCTCACTAAGAAAGGATTTTCCAAAATGACAATCACAGCATTAGTATTTTGTATACTATTATTATTAACACGCTCTGATGCTAATGAGTTCTACTCCCCCTCCCCACCTGAAAAGAAATCTGTTCCAAATGCAAAACACAAGCAGAGGAGAGGACTTTCAGTTTTAGTTTCACAGCAACAAGCAGCTTTAGTACAGAACAGTTGCGCTAAACCACACCCAGGCTCCTTGCTGTCTCCTTCTTGTTCACGCTAGCCAGATGAATACCAATGGATGTTGGTAGGCAGAGGCACAATTTTCCCCCTTATTTTCCTCCCCAAAAACTAAGCCCGATCACATAATTTCGTAGTGAAGCACGGGTATAGAGCTAGTATTTCATAAGCCAAAACATTTGGGGGTTTCCATAATGACACTTATGTGATCGCAATTGTCCTATTTGCCTTTAAATATTTAAGTTGTTTTAACTTTTTAAAATAAACTCTCACACCACAAAGCAGCAAAATGTCAGCATCCAGCATTATTTTTATTTTTAAAAATGCATTTAGAATTGCTTTTAAAAATAATATTTTTTTCTTAGGAAAAATGGAGGGCTATTTCCAAACCAATGCTTTGTTTGGAAGCCTGCCTGTCTTCCCTCCCACCCAGCACAAAAATAAATTTGAAGGTAATAAGTCAATTGAGTGTTGGAGACAGAACTCATTCCTCAACTCTTTGCCTTCAAGTTAGTCATTGTTGTATTTGGTCAGCTCCATGCTGATTGCCAGTTTCTGAATGGCCAACCTACTCTATTTTGCAAGAATGGCCTCTGTTTATTTTCCTAAGTTCTAATGTGCTCACAAGTCCAAATGGCCAAGGGGACCTTATTTGTATTTATTCATCTCCATTGGTACTTCAGGGCCAATAGTTAGCCCTACAGTATGAGCAGAATCCTGCAAACAGATGGAGTGTTATGGATAGGTCCTTTTCTGTTGAGGAGTAAATGAGATACTCACAAGCTTTACTGTTACATAACCTCCAATAAACTGAAAATTCTGGATGCTGGGACAGGGTTGCTAGCAATTCTTGCCTTGTTATCAAGGAGCAAAACAGGGTGTCCTTTGAAGACTTCCTTATTATCCTTCCGGATTCCACCAACATCCATCTGTTATACTTTTCCTATTTCTACCCTATTGAAACTAGCGATTTTCTTAGGCATATTGTCATTTGCACTATTGGATGCTCTGGTACATAGTAGAACCTGGTTATTAGCTTCTGCTATGTCCCTTTGTCTGGTTCAAAATAGCAAATAATAGATTGTATCTAGATGACAGTATATTTTCTTTAACTCGGAAGGCTGCAGAGGTTGTCATTTTCATTCTCTGTTTTAATGCAAACTTCCTCCTAAGAATCATAATGATGCTTAGTTTCAAGGAAAGTGCTGTTGTGTAGTTTATAGATAGCTCAGGAAATTTGCAGGTTTGAAAGAAGAAAGTCAGATTGCCCACACAAATACTGTATATACACACACAGACTTCAAAAAGATGGACGTTAGAAGACAGCAGCAAAGACAAGAAACTTACAGGCTTTCTGTTGGGAACTCAATAGCCCTCTGAACTATCCAAAATGGATCCCTCTAAATCCAGCCGCAAGATCCCTGATTTGGAGTGGTGCAATTTTCTTGCTATCTTCTAACTAGAAATGCTCTAGAACAGGGTATCAAATTCAAGGCCCGGGGGCTGGATCTGGCCCGTGGAGTGCTTAGATCTGGCCCGTGGTGCTGCTCTGGAAACAGTGATGGACCAGCCCAGAGTGCCTCTGCCAGTGAAAATGGAGCTCAGGAGGGCTATGCATGACCCTCCTGAGATCCGTTTTTGCTGGCAGAGGGTTGCAGGTGGCCATTGCAGCCGAAAATGGAGCTTGGGAGGCCATTTTTGCTGGCAGAGTGCTCGTGCCACCACAGTTGCCCCCTGACACAGTGACATCATGCTGGTCATGCCCACCCTGACCACACACACATGCCGTCCCCCTGCCCCATGGTCAAACACAACCCTGATGTGGCCCTCAATGAAATCGAGTTTAACACCCCTGCTCTAGAATAAGTTTAACATGCTTATTGGGGTCTTCCAGAAAGTTTCCCCCAAATTGCCCTAACAGTGTTATTACTGTTGTGATATTCTACCTGTGAATGTGCTTCTGTGAAAAAATAAAACTGATTCATGGCTGAAAAATATTGGCTGTTCTTGGTACATGGGAGACTTAGATGAGCAGACTGTGTAGTAAAAAGTTAATCTTTGCCATTCTTGACCTGGAAATCTACTGTAGTCTGTAGTGAACATTAGGATGATTATGTTACCAAGTCTTCATATCAATGGATCAGATGTAAATCTGTTTCTAATGAAGAAAGTGTTTTGTCTGGAACAAAAATTCAGAGGGGAAGGAGACATGTGATAGCAAAACAGAAAATCGCTATGTAATGCATGGAGCAAGTGAGTCAGAGAGCTCAGGCCAATTTAACCGTAATTTGGATTTAAGGATGATTTATTTATAAAAAATTCTAGAGAGAATTGCTTCTTTGTTGGGAGAAAATATTTAATGTTAGTTAGAAAGCCTGTTTACCCACTTCTGTCCAACCTCTGTACAGCAGTAGTGGTGTACAACTTTGGGAAATAGGTTAGTGACAATTGTAACAACAGTTACAATTTAAGGTACAGATTTTTAAAATTCAAACAGCTACTTGTAGGGGAGTTGATAATTGTCAAGAGAATTACAGGTGGGTATGTCAGTGGGGGCGGTTTATCTTTCTCAGCTGTACTACTATCCTAATGGAAACCATTCCCTATTATTTGTATTGGGACACAAACTGAGTCTTCAATGCAAATAGCTTCAACTTTTTGGTGAGGGCCATTTAAAAATCATGTGTTAAGGATGCAAATGAATTTAATATCACATTCATCATGGAGGAGACATAAATGTATTGACTTAAAACGTGATTTATCCATCATTAAATGAATTAAAATGAAATGGTCTGCATGCAGTATGAAACATTATCTTACATATGCTGGCACAGGTTTTTGTTGGCATATTTAATATTTTGGATTGTATTTTAAACTGAAATAAAAGCTGCAGTTGCAATTCTTCATATGGATAAAAGGGTAACACTTGACTAAATAGGGGTTAACTATTAAGGAATGTCTCCCATGGTTACTTTAATAAAAGCCCTTTAAGTGGTCAATTTAGAAGCCTGCATTTTCCATCAGCTTGTTCTTTAAACATTGCTATCTCCCAGCAATTTTATTCCCCATTCTGATACTTATGCTATTGCTTTTACATCTGCTGCACCCATGTGCACATTAGCTGGCCTCTTGGGCCTTTTATTAACTATAATTTTTGCTTCAAATCCTTGTCTTGCAGTTTTGGTTGAAGACGGTATCCAGGGAACCCATTTCTCTCTCTGGGAGATGCCTGCTGGTTGTTGCTAAGGTTGCTTCCACAGTAACATGTGCATCTTGTTTACACCTTCATCGGAAGAAGTTGAACTTGGCTAATTCCACTAGTATCACCTAGGGAGCAAGAGAAGGAAGTGGTGGATCTGCAGTCTTACAATCTTGCATTAGATCCTTTTTCCTCCCCGAGGAGTTGTGTCTAATCCCCTACCAAACACTGGACTGCATTTCAGGTGGAGCTCCAAAAGTTTCATTGCCTGCTCTTGGTAGAGGAAAGAGATCTAGAGGTAAAAAGGAGCACACAACTTTTTCTGGCCTGTTTCCTCACTGAACCCACTCCCTCGTTGTCAAGATGACAAATAACTCTGCAGATCATCATCCTGGGAACTCTGTGGCAGAAGGCAGCTATGAAGGGGACTTTGGCTGCTCCGTTATGGACTTACGGAATCTTATGGAGCTTCGCAGTTCGGAAGCAGTGACCCGAATAAATGATACCTATGGAGGAGTGCATAATATTTGCAAGAGATTGAAGACTTCACCAATCGAAGGTAAGGAGGCATTACCTTGGTGGGAAAACAAGCATTTCCATGGATTCTAAAAACTTGGTTGCAACTCGCTCCTCCCTCCCCCTCCCACATGCAAGAATTTGTCATAAAGTTACCTTTATATTGTTTTCAAATGGTTGATAAAGAAAGACTACCTGTGGCTTGCAATGAAGAAATGTTGAATGAGCAGGGAGCAACCATAGGCCAGAATAGCTTTGGGGGGGGGTGTATTTCTATTTTTCTAAAAATGAACAGGAAATTCCAGAACTTCTGTACTCCATAATTAAGATTCCTCTCTTTGGTTGTTGTTATTATTATTATTGGCCAAACACTAAAGCTAGGTGAAAAAAATTCCAAAACTATAAAAGTTTGTTGGGAAACATTTTTAAGTGTGATTCATCTTTTGATTCTGGGTTTTAATGTGGTGTCTTTACTGCTTTAAATTATTTATAGTGTTTATGGAAAGAAAAAACAGAGGAAATAGGATGAATAAATTTTAAAAAAGCTGGGTAGAGTAGTGATTAATTTTGTGGTCGCTATCTAATCCAACAGAGATTAGAAGAAGAATACGAATTTCCTTCATGAATAAGTCAACACATATTAAAACACAGAATTACAGGGTATTATATAGCCTTCCAAGGCAAACTGTAGGTGCTTCTATATGTAAAACTTCCCAGCTGTCTCTGCTCTACTTTAGAAACAGAACAGGAAGTTTGTAAGTAAGAACTTCATTGTACCTAAGTCTTCCTTCAAAGAAACCCATCTGTGGGCATTTCTGGGACATAAAAATGTAATAAACGTTTTTGCCTCTTAAATATGTTATGGTAGAGATGGGTATATTTACTTTAATTATGCTAATTTTTATCTTCTAAAGATTCCCAATGTGAAACTTACTTCCATTGATAGTATAGAAAATCAAGCTGAAATTATTGATTTGAATAGCAATTCATTTCCTGGAAGAGTAAGCATGCTTCAAAAATGGAAGTAAAGTAGTTCAGACACAGAAATTACAACATTTTAAAGGAGTTTTCTGAATATTTATATTGTGGTTATGTATGTATGTGTGTGTGTTTAAGTATGTGTGTCTAATTTTCATTAAATTGTCAAGCAACTTGTGAAAGCAATGGCTGCTTTTGATAAGTGTCTTTCTGTACAGCTTTAAAACTAGTTGTAGACCAAAATCAGTAATAAATAGCATGAAGGACCTGTCAGTTCTATAGCCATTTAGTTGTGAATTTTTTGCATAATATCTTAACAATAGCAACCTAGAGAGATGTCTCTCCTCAGTGACCTAAGCTACACATAAATAGAAATAAATTACACACAACCTAGAAGGGGTACAAAACCTTATTACTCCTTTCCTCTTTCCAGATTTGTAATCTTGTTTGTAAAAGTGCAGTGTCAAGGGTTTAGTCTTCTTTTCAGCCTCGTAAATGAGGAGAGGCACTTTTAACAAGTATGTGATACACTGAAATCCCATTTTAATGGACTAATTTGGGGGATAGTGTATCTGACTTCGGAAAGTCTATTGCAAGCATGTACATAGCACAAATATGATGACACAGATGCAGATTGTATCATTTATGACATTTGCATCAATATGTCATTTGCATTGAACTGAAGCTGAACAAGCTGTATGTAAAAACTGTAAATAACCACACTATTTACAGAATCCACAGATTATAGGTGTAATTAAGATAAAGTCTGGTGGAAAGGACCAGCTAGTATTCAAACTGTTCAGCATAAGATTTTTGATTATTTCTCACTAAATTAGAATTTATTGGATGGAAAAGTTTGATCTGCCTCTGTTTTTATGGATTGTTAACCCATTCAGAAATTTTTAGCATTACTTGGTTAAAAGAAAAAAAAATCTAATTGCAATTGACCTATGTTTTAAGGGGGGAAAATGAAACAAATGAATGAATGAAAATTTGTCCTTCTATTAGAATGAGGAGTTATTCCTCGTAGAGAAGGCATTAGTACTATAAAGAAAATGGGCCAAATCCAGTCATATAAGGGACAGGCAGTGTGGAATGGCAGCTGCTTTAGGAACAGTAAGACACCAACTTCTGCCCTTTTCTCTGTGTGCACTTTGAAAACTTGCAGGTTATTATTAGCTCTCTTGTTTTGTAGTGTAAGCAGCAGATTAGCATATTTCACAGCTGCAATTGGGAACAGGAAGTGGCAAGGGAAAGACAATCCTAAGGTGTAATTAGAGGAGGGCTGTCCTGGTGGAAATGCCAAATCTGGATCACTGAAGCGTGTGTTTCCTGTGCCAAGTGATGAACATATACATCTGAGGGTAGACCACTGGTTGGGTTATGGTCCAGCCTGGGTGCCTCATCAAGTCTGACTCATCCTTATTTTCTTCTCCCTTCTGCTTTCAGAGATACCCCCATTTCACCTTCAGATCCACATGGCACTTTGGACTAATGCAAGTGGTCAGACAGTAAACCCACCTCCCCGGGAGTGGAGAATAGATTGGAAAACTGCTAGATGAAGTACTCATTGCTAAGCAGGGGTTGAATAACAATCAGGTCTTCCTGGTAATTTGGCATTCTTTCTTCTATCCCATGAAAAATTGTCACAGAGCTGCCACTGTGCTGATGGCCTCTTCCATAATTATTATGGAAGAAAATTAATTCTGGCTCAGACTGCATGCAATCTAATGAACCAGTTGTTTGAGGAATGTGGATGTTTCCCCTGCACATGCATACGAGTCATTTCCGGCTCTAGAGGCGGTGCTCATCTCCGTTTCTAAGCCAAAGAGCCAGCACTGTCTGATGACGATTCTGTGGTCCTATGGCCAGCATGACTAAATGCTGATGGCGCATGGAATGCTGTTACCTTCCCACCGAGGTGGTTCCTATTTTTCCACTTGCATTTTTTATGTGCTTTTGAACTGCTAGGTTGGAAGAAGCTGGGGCAAGTAACGGGAGCTAACTCCGTTATGTGGCACTAGGGATTCGAACCGCTGAACTGCCGACCTTCTGATTGACAAGTTCAGTGTCTTAGTCACTGAGCCACTCTGTATTGGTCCTCAAACTGGTGTAAAACATGACCATAACAGGTGCAAAATATTTTTTTAAATCTGGATTGTTTAGTTGCCTTTCAGGCTCGGTGCAGGATATTCATCTATTTAAGCCTTTCAAATGGTTTCAGGGTGGTTTTATGATAAACAAAGCCAAGTATTTATGAGATCATCCCCTCTACCCAACAAAATCACACTCGTTGACAGAAAGAACACCTTCCTGCATCCTTTCCAGATAGTGACTGTGTTTCCTTTCTGGAAATGATTCACCCTCATTTTTGGTCTCTACCATCCAAAGGAGTTAAGATACATATTTTCAATTTGGCCTTTTAGAAGCTAGTAAATTTGAAATTTTCCCTTAACAGTAATATAATAATTTAATATGGTTTTATTATTTATGTCTTTTAGTGTTTATGGCATACCCACAGGAGTGGTATTTGTCAAAAAGCTGTAAACAAATAGTAAATAAGTAGTAATTTAATACTGCAACTAACAATAGTGCCTTTATTAAAGTAGTAATTATTACATAATTTATATAAAAGCATAGGTTTAGCATGTTAGCAGTGTAAATGTGCTGCTTCTTGAATGAGAAGATATTGATTTTGGAGAAAACGGATTGATAGTTAAAACAGATATCCTCTCTCCCCAAAGTTTTTTTTCCTCTTAAAAGAACAATAAAAGCAAAGTTTCCAAATCGATTAAAAGTTGATTCACTGCCGAAATTTGTTTTCAATATTTGAATAATGACTGGGAGGAGCCAAAGTTCATCTATCTTATTTCTGTCCTTACAGATAATGAGTTCTTCTCCATTGTTATACCTACTTATTTATGGTCACGGCAAAAAAAATTACATTTGCCTGTACATGCAGCTTTTCAGATTTCTTTGCATCTGGGATGGGCTAAAATTAGTTAAAGTACTAAATGGGCCTTAAGTCAGTTGTGGGCAACTTGTAATCACATGGCTATAACAGCTTTTGTTTTCATTTTATATAGTTCTTTGACAATTTCAAAAGTCCTTTAAAAGAGAGTCAGACTTCAGGCAAGTCTTTTCTCTAGCAGTCTGCTGTTCAGAAGAAAATAAAAGCAGAAAAGGGTTTAAAAAAAAGGAGGGGGAGAAGAAGCACAGGAAAAGGGAAAAAAAATGATACCTCTACTCATTTTTGCTCTCTGCTCAAGTACTGTTTGTTTTCATCTGCCATTGGCATATAATATAGTCTCCAGCAGGTGATTCCTGCAGAATGCAATCCTTGACCTTTAAGCTGAAAAGCAACTGACCCTTGACTTTTGGAAAAGCCAGAATCCCTAGATAACTTGCTTTTTATTTTTTATTTTGATTTGATTTTTCTAAGGCAACCATCCAACCATTTTAGAGGTAGAGATAAAAGATAATGTGTTCAGTCACCATTCCTTTGTTATTTTTTCAAAAAGCCATCCAATTCCCAGCTTTCAGTGTTTTGGTTTATGAAAGAAATCATACCTATAATTTACTTGAGTGTGTGCAGCTTAACTTGTATTATTGTTGGTATTCTTAGTAGAAAGTGAATGCTACTGCTGTAGGTTTTTATGTACTGAATGCCCTATAAAAAGCAGCTAGCACAGGGAATTAATGATCTTTCTAAACTTGGTATCTTATTTAAAAATATTTTAAATGATTCTGCCAATTCTTGCACTTAAAGGCCATCGTTAGTATACCAATATCACAGGGAGTGGTGTTGTGGCTAAGAAAGGGTGTTATGCCTACATGCACCACACTTCGTTATTATTACTGTATATGCATTTTCCTGGGGAAAGAAGGAAACCATGATAGATTAGAGCACTCTAGATGCTCTTTAACACTCATAATCCCTAACCAAGTATGATTTAGCATTATGGAGGTTATAGTCCAGCAATATTTCAAATAATACTTCAATATTTGCAGTGTAGTCCAGTGTACTCTGCTGCACTGGGGTTTATGGTTTGTGAAGTTTGGTTGGTGTAGCATCCATTTACCGCTTCTCACAGCTGTGCCTCTTCCCTGACATGTACTTCATCTCCAGTGCTGTGAATAAGCACTAAATCAGCCATGGGGACATTGCTGTCTGATAGAGCTCTCAAGATTAGCTATCTTGTGTACCAAATGGGAGACTTGGATGCTGCTCAGATGAATTGTATGGGAAGCCCAGAAACTTTCCTGTGAGTAATGAGGAAATTATTGAGTGCATTTTGCTGATTCAAGCTGTCTGCTGAGACTTTCTGTCTTCCACTATTAAAATATAAGAGTTCTCTGTGGACAATTTACACTGCTGAATCCCAGCCAAGCAGTCTCTATTGCCAGGAATGTGAGTGCCCAATTCCTACCTATTCCAGTTTTTTTCCCTTGCCTTCCTCTACTTAACATTAAACCCACTATAACCTTAAACAGAAGCAAAGCCTTCGGAATCTTAATTTGCCAAATTCCTGAGGCTGGCTTTTTTATGCCTCACAGTTCTCCAAAGGAAAGGACATAGGCAATGTTTAGGCAATCAGCTCTTGAAGTTTACATATACAGTAAATGATCCAATAAATACTTTTGCTTGTCCAATGCTCTTTTCAAGAGAGAGGTGGGGGATGAGAGAAGCTGTCAGAAGCTCAGAAATATTCTCCAGTAAATGAATAGAATGAATGTAGCTTTTGAAATACCACATAAGGTAGCCTAGTGAACCAAGTGGCATCTGAGAGTGTAGAATGTCTCGTTTTGTTCAAAGTTAACTTTCCTTTCCATTGGCTTTAGTTTATTGCTGAACATGGGCGCCTCTCTGTATCCTCACATTGTTTTGTTCCGTTAAAAAAAAAAACCACCTCTTGTCTCAAGATAGGTTGATCTTTTTCCATTTTATAAATGATCTTTTTTAAATTGTGCATTTAAAATACAAGTTGAATAATTGCAATGCAACTAAACCAAATAACAAAAATATCTGAATAAAAACAAACAAAATAATCTGAAATGCTGGACTTTCATGTAAGAGAGAGGTTTAAGATTATTTTACAACAATAACAAATAATACCTGGTATTGACTTTTACACAGAATTAACATTATGTAGAAAGATTCCTCTTTGTGAGTCTGGCTGATTTCGAGAAATGGGAGAGAAAAGGGAGAAGGCACGTCAAAGGTATCTGCTTCTGCGGAGTAAAGATGTGCCGTGAGTCATTTGGCATGAAAAACTTTCTCATCTCCCTTGGGTGAAGCTAGTGTCAGCAAATAAAACCATGATTCACCCGCTGGCAGTAATAGCTAGTCTTCTTCCACTCCCCCGTTGCTTTATTGACCCCATTTCTATCTACTCCTATAACTCCATGCTGAGGGAAGGTCCATCCATCAAATGACAGCTTGCCTTTTACCTATTAGCAATACAGGATAATTTATTATTGCAGAGGTGATAATTATTTTAAAGAGGTTAAGATTCTTTCTTAAGGACTGCCTAACCCTCACTGAATATCCTAGCCCTTAACTAGAGTGCTATTTACTACTAGGCTTGACTAAACTTATGTGAAAAGTCAGCCTGGAGATCATATTGCTCAGTTATGACAGAGAAAATATTTTATATATTAGAAACTTTCATGTCAAGCAGTATATGTGCAAGTATATGAGCAAATTCAGTCACATACTGCCTTCATCCACAGCTGGAAATTATATAGGACAAGAACTGTGATACTCCTGAAGATTGCATTATTTGCACTTTCTGATTTTCATCAGGAATCTAAAGGAAATAGATGATTAAGCCTCTGATACTCAACCCCTCTGGAAACAGGGAAAAAATGGTCAAAATTGTAACCCTTGTCAACTCTGGTGGCATTATATTTCCTGTGTCTCTTAGCTACAAACATGCTATTGCCAATAGTTAAAATACTAAATTTCCTACTGACATCCTGTATTATGGATGCCATCTGTTTTGGTTGACAGCCAAATGCAGATCTTCTGAAATATGTGTAGGAGGGGAAATATCTTGTCCAGTGTAATTTTTTTTTAATTCCACAGGTTGATCTCCCTTCTCTCCATCTTTTTCATTTTAAAGCCAGAAATTTATTTTAACTTACTTATTGAGAAATTATAGTAGCTAAAGAGAGAATGAGTCACTGTACAAAATCTTTAAATTGTACAGTATGTTCATATTCAACTTCAGGGGTGCCAAACTCAAGGCCCGTGGACCTATAATGAAGGACCAGCCTGTGGTGCTTCTTCCAGTGGAAATGGAGCTCAAGAAGCTCAGTTTTTGCTATCAGAGGGTTGCAGGAGGCTGTTGTGGCCAAAACCAGAGCCCGGGCAGGCCATGTGTGGCCCTGCCTCCGTTTTTGCTGGCAGAAGGCTGCAGGAGGCCATCGTGGCTGAAAATGGAGCCGCAACAAGTGATGCCAAGCTGGCCACGCCCACCCACTCCCGAGGTCAAACACAACTCTGATGCAGCCCTCAATGAAATCAAGTTTGACACCCCTGTTCTACCTCTAATTTCTTGGTTATAGGGAATGCTTTTTTATAGAATTCCCAAAGAGTTTCTAGACTAGCTACAAGAATGGCCACTAAACAAATGCTTTCAATTTTCTTTTTGCTCTATGCATCATCAAAAGGCATGATTATTTATATCTTCCCAAAAGAAATTGAATGTACAGAATTAAAATGTTGTTATTCGGGAATTGATAAAATCATTTAAAAACTAAAACTCACAAGGGAAAACACTGAGAACCATTTCTCTCTTAAAGCTGTCTTGCTTTCCCCAAAACTTATCTTCTTCCCAACTCCTTTATTTATTTCATATGCATGGTCCTCTCCCTTAGACCATTATTATTCCACTCGTTTGGAAAAGTCAAGTGAACCTTAGTTTTTATATATGATAACCACAGCAAGATTAATTTATGCAGACTGATGGAAAGATCTGGTAGTATTCAATGGAGATATGGTTGGTGAAAATGAAGGGACCCATTAAGGGGGGATCAAATCGACCTGTTTAGTTAGAGAAAAGGCATTTTATTTGTTGCTGATTGGAAACCCCATATGGACTTTTAGGATAAAAGGAAAAAATGAATTTTTGATTTATGGTTTTGATGATTAGATAGGATGATCAGTGTTCCCCAACCTTTCTGGTTTCCGAAGTCATTCTTAGAAAAAAAAATGATAGGAACTTCAGTCCAGTGATTTGGCTGGATCTTTGTCCCCCTGTTCAGATAAAAGACAGAAGGAAACTGAGGTGGTAGAAAGTATCCCAAAAGAATTAGGAAGGTTGATGTGAAACAGCCTTACTAGTCTTTTTAATTTTTGGTTTATCAGTGTTCGATAATGTCATTCCGTATACTGGATAATGTCTATGGAGATTCTCAGTCATTCAGCTCATGGTTGTCCCAAAGGTGCTTTTTGAAGGGGAAACTGGACTTTCTTGTTTTTCTTCGAAGATGTTTGGCTTGTTATTCAAAAGAATGCACCATCCAGTCAGAGCTGAAGGAGCTTCTTGGATCTTCAAAGAAAAACGTCCAGTTGCCTCTTCAAAAAGCACCTTTGGGACTTATACTGGCATATGGAACAGCCAGCAATGTGGATCTGAGGTAAGTAGGTGTATGTGTGTGTGTGTATGTGAGAGAGAGAGAGCTGTAGCATACATTTATATTAAATACTTTTAGGACCCAGGGGGATAATTATTGCAGATGTTTTCTGTATTTCTGTTTTTATTTCATGAGATAAAGATTCACCAAGTTATCTTTGTGAAGAAACTTTTATTGGATACAAATATTGGATGTGGCAGCAAAAGGTTGTGAGCAGAAAGTGGTAAAACCTGTTTCTGTATCTTAGCAGCAACATGCATATAGCTTACCTCTAGTGGGAATCCTGCCCCCCTCCCCATTCTTACATAAGAAGTTATTTTATTGAGCTAAATCATCATTTTACTATCTTGGTATTGTGTAGATAATGTGGAGTTCAACTCCCAGATTTATCAGCAGTGGCATACTAGCTAGATTTCCTAAACTGCATGTTCAATACCATGGAATTGAGAGTGCTTTAAAATAAAAAACAGACAATCTTCCTGTAGGGTTTGCAAATGCTATTCCAAGGTTATTTGAATACAAAAATATTTGATTATTCTTGCTGAGAAGGGAATTAAAGTAAGAAGAGAAAAGATTGACCCTATAAAGTCTAGTGGAATATGTATCTCTACTAATGACCTACTGATTCCTTTCATTTTTCTGGAAGGCCTATTGTCTTTTTGCAATATGACTCTGCTTGTCCTTTAAAGTAAATGAAGGAAAAGAGAGCTTTGAGAGACTATATGATTTCAGTGAACATGTTTCAACCTATTAGAAAAAGAAGGGAATGACAAGGTAAGACTGTGCTTGCCTTGCATATGTTTATATAAATATAGCCCCAGAGAAGTTTACAACCAAGTCTTTCATTCCAGATAGTACAAAGTTTCATCCTTTTTCCTCATCTTCTTCCAATCATCCTTGTTTTCCCAATGCTGCTAGATTTATTATTTTCCAATAAGAAAAAGAAAGTAAAAATAATAAATAACCCCTGAAGTGATTCTTATTAATAACATGTAAACCTAGGGACATGGAGAGTGGAAGCAAAGAAATGATTCCTCTGTCAGAAAATGCCTTCAAGAGAACAGAAATTGCTGTCAAGTCCAGCATTTTTAGTCAAGTCCAGCATTCTGTTTCCATGGTAGCCAACCATGTCCATAAGAAACTGATATGAAGACAGGAGTGCAATAAGCACTTTCCCATACATGCTTCCATAATTACTATTCGTCTAGTGCTGAGACAATACATTGGCATCATAATAGCCATAAGCATAGTTGTATAATCTCTTTTTGGCAGAGTTAGAGGGTTGTTCCTAAACCACGTGGTAGACAATTCCGTAGTTCTTTGAAGATTGCTACTCTGCCTCAGAGCCCTGACTGTGTCTTTAACCCTTGTGATCTAGTAGCATAGTAACTTTTTTTTTTGTAAATTCAGCATGTCTGTGCCCGCTTCACCCTTAGAATCCTGAAACACTGGGTATCTTTTCTTAAAAGAGCTGCACTATTTCGGAACAGCTTGCTTAGGGTTAAAAATAAAAATGTATTTCTCTCTCTCTCTCTCTCTCTCTCTCTCTCTCTCTCTCCCTCCCTCCCTCCCTCCCTCCCTCCCTCCCTCCCTGTGTGTGTGTGTGTGTGTGTGTGTGTTGAGGCCAGCAGTTTTAGTAACTCAAACTTCCTTCTTCCTTCTTTTGCCCCTTCATGCATTGTGAGGGGGCGGAATGTGGATCTCTGAGGAAAGTTTGACAATTCTCCTGAATTTGTGTGGCTGCTGGGAATCCAGAGGCGCATTCCATCACAGAAACTGACATGCAGAGCCATTGTTCTGACCTTTTTTACCTGGGCAAGGTATTATGAGAGCTGTCAGGAATCTCTTGAATGTTTTAAGGGTCAGTTCGAAGGTTTCATTGCTCTAACAGCAGAAAGTTGCAGTGATGATCTTGAGAGATCGAAACTTATACAGCTTTAAGCTGCAGGGGGCTTGGTAGATAGAGCTGTGGATAAATAGAGCATGTTCTCACTTTCTTTTTCTTTCAAAGTTTTTGTTTTCTTATCCCTGGACAAATCCATATACTCTCTTGAGAAATATCAATTCTGCCTAGAGGTATTTGAGTATTCATTAAAATTAATTTGCTTGGTCTTCATAAATAAAAGCCACAGTGGTATATAACAATTAATTTGTTTGGCTAGGATCATGGGAATTAAAACCTATCATACAAAGTTGTTGGACAGATGAATTACTGTGCTCATCATCCTGAAGACTAAAACGTTTTTGATTTTAGATTTTTGGGGTGGCAGTGTACCAATGGAGATTTGTAAATATTTTTCTCTGGTAAAATGCAAAAGAAAGAAATATGGAGTGTTATTTCTGAAGAAAACTCACAACAAACCAGTTCGCTGAAACTGTCATCAATTACAATGAAATCCTGATATCTACTCTCATTCATTCCACCCCACCTCCACTTTGTGTTTATGCATCGTATAAGAAATGGTTTGTGTTAAGTTTGCATAGAGAGGCAGACACAGAGTGCTTCAGCTCTTAAGTTTATTGTGACTTCAACTCAGAACGGACCCGACTGGCTTTGCTGCGGCTGCTACTTATAGCCGGCAGCCGCAGCTGACAGCCAATCAGAGTGCAGGGTTTTCCTGCACTTTTTAAACCAATCATCTCCAACACTTTACAAGAACAATTCAAACTAAACCAATGATTTCAAACACTACATACATAACAGTTTGATTTTGGGGACATTCTATTAGGAAGACCAAAGAGAAAAAACTTTCTGTGTGAAATGCTTTCAGCAATAAGTCAAAGGATAGCATGAAAGCCAGAGGCTATTAATTTTAGTAATGTTTACTTCTAAAATGTTTCAGAGATTAGAAGAGTAGTGAATAGTTTGGAAGAAATATTTTTAGACTTCTTAAAGTTCCCAGTGACATCTCTTTTAGATCTCTGAGGTATTTGTTCCCTGCCATTTTTTCCAATCCAATCTGACAGTAAAACAGGCATATTGTATGTGCTGACCTACTTGATTTGAATTTAGCAAAATAAAGCGCTAAAAACAGATGTTTTCTTTGTAATATTTAGGTTTTACCTAACAGCCTCAAAAGCACTATGATTCTTACTTATCCCTATAGAAGAGGAAGCACCACAGCTCTGCCAGCTGCTTTTAGTCTGCTGCTGCCATCCTCTCTCCCAAAAGCAACCCATTCTCAATCTGGTTATATAAATATAGCAAAATAAATTAAATAATTGCAAGTTTTGAATGTATGTTAACTTACTATATAGCACATAAATGCAGGTTGTTCAGTTTCAAAAATGTATAAGTTGGTGGTAAGTGTTCATAATATTGCTTGACCAAATAAGGTGATGAAATTTGAAGAGAAGAGGGACAGGAGTTGTTTCACTCCTTGGCTGTTCCCATTCTTCCATTGTGTGCTGAAGAAAGTTTTTCATGTTTATTTGGTGACCATGAAATTGGCTGACCTTACATGCAGTTCTGTCAACTTTTCGCTCTACCTCGCTGATAAACTAGAGTGAACTTCCAACTTTATACATGAGCAAAGCCAGTCACTTTACATTCCAACTTGACAATTTATTGTCCCCACTTCACCTCATCCCTATATTCCATACTAGGCCATAATATATTTGCCTATGGCTCAGTATGGGAATCAGCTAAGTTTTGTGATGGCATTGCTCTTCTGATGAAATGGCCTAGGGACCATAAAAGAAAGAAAAACGTAGACCTTTTCTGACACAGGTAAATAAGGTTGGAAAAGTCAGGGCTGCCTTTTGGGGATCTCATAATCATTACATAGACAACTCTCAACATTATATATAAATGCTTTCATCTAAATATATCATTTTTTGTATAATTTGCTTTTTTTGACTTACAAAAGCATAAATAAATATGAGCATATCCCATTATAGCTTATCATGTGAGAATTTTCAGTATGGTGATCTCATCACCTGTGTTATTGTTTTGATCATAATTTGAGAGAAAGCGGCCATTTATTTAAATCAAATTTATGTGGGTTGCCCATCTCAAGTGACTTTGGGCAGCAAATAGAATTAAATTAGATTGTGTTGGCATTTTTAAGAGCTACTCTGATAACACTGTGAGATAATATGATTCAATAAAAATATAGAGTAAGCCCTATTATAGGCAGCTGTTTCTATCCCTCAAGCAGTCAAAATATTAGTCTCATGGTGAAAACTCTTAACCTAAGAAAGTAATATTTGAATACAGGAATAAATTATTTCACTTATTCCTACGGCATTTGTTAGAGAACATACATAGGAATTTAATTTTTAAGGTGCAGGTGTACCTATTTAATATTTCAAAACACCCAATCCCATAAATGAAATCACTTATTCAAATAAAGGAATTTGAATTTCTCTGCATTGCTTTTATGTTGGTGTCTTAATTCATTCTGTGTCAAATTTTCCAGAATTTTCCACACAAGTGGGAAAAAGACAGGTTGATAATACTTTAAACAGCTGTGTGAAAATCAGCATAAAACCCAAAAGACAGCTGCAGAGATCACTGCAGTTCAGCTGTCATGACTTTGGCCCGAGATATTCTGAAAAGTTAAAATAAATTGAGAAGTATATATGAAAAGAGGTTCTCCAGAATGCAGACCATGAGAAATTTTCTCAGACTGATGCCATTATGATTTCTGCACAACCTTGAGAAATTGCCCATAAGTTTTCTAGCTTTCTTCACAGTTGTATGAACTGGAGCTTGTTTTGTATAATAGTGGCTTTAATTAGGTACAATTTTAAATTGGCTGTGTAGCAATAGGTTGTGAGAGGAAAGTGGTAGTAACTACTCCTAAAGCTTAGCATTAAACTTACAGGGGAAATCAACATCCCGCTCTGTGGTATATGTGGAGTTCAGTTCTCGGACTTATAATATTCTATTAGAATATTCTATTCTAAAGGCCTCCTTGCTTAAACAGGAGTTTGGACTAGAAGATCCCTTCCAACTCTTGTATTTTGTATTCTGATCTTCTCAGCAATGGCCATTTAAGTTAAGGAATTCTGAATGTTGAAATCCCAAGAAGGATACCTGAGGAAAGTTTCAAGCTTGGGTTCTCACAACCTTGAGAAATTGCCCATAAGTTTGGTCTAGCTTTCTTCACAGTTGTATGAACTGGAGCTTGTTTTGTATAATAGTGGCTTTAATTAGGTACAATTTTAAATTGGCTGTGTAGCAATAGGTTGTGAGAGGAAAGTGGTAGTAACTACTCCTAAAGCTTAGCATTAAACTTACAGGGGAAATCAACATTCCGCTCTATGGTATATGTGGAGTTCAGTTCTCGGACTTATAATATTCTATTAGAATATTCTATTCTATTCTAAGGCCTCCTTGCTTAAACAGGAGTTTGGACTAGAAGACCTCCAAGGTCCCTTCCAACTCTTGTATTTTGTATTCTGATCTTCTCAGCAATGGCCATTTAAGTTAAGGAATTCTGAATGTTGAAATCCCAAGAAGGATACCTAGACTAAGGAAAGTTGGGTCAAGCTTGGGTTCTCCAACACTGAAATGTAGACTGAAATATCTGGTGGGCATATGTAGCCTTCCTGCTTATAGTTTTAATAATGCCGTTTAGTCAGTCTTGCTGAAAGGGAATTTAAAATGAGAAAATAAAACAGATTGGCCTTAGTGAAGTCTAGTGAAACTTGATTTTATTGATTCCTACGGGATTACTTGTTGTCGTTTTGTAGAATGCTCATTTTTCATAGCAAATATCTGATTCTCTATCTGTATAGTCATAAACTAGTGCAGCATGGGGACGATGGTGCACAGCATTTCATAATAGTGATGTTCTCCATGACAGAGCTAAATATTGGAACTAGAAATATTCAATTTTGGAATCACTTATGTTCTTCAGAGCTATGATGTATGTTTTTACCTCTTTTTGTTTCAATTTCCATTCCATTCCACAGGTTTCCAACTTATTTTAGTGAGCATTCTTCCATAGGATGTTATTTGCAGGCAGAATTTAGTACCAAAGAGCACTATGTTTTCACTTGCAGGAAATTATTAAGTTTTAGAAATAATGGACAACATGGAAGATGCTTTAGAAAAAGAGATCAAAGGGATTTCATGTTCTTGACATAATGTTTAATTTCCTTTTTCCTTGCTTGCAGGCTTGTCTGGGAACCCAGCAGATCTAGAAAAAAGAAGACAAGCATTTGGCCAGAATTTCATCCCACCCAAAAAGGCCAAAACCTTCCTGCAGTTAGTTTGGGAAGCATTGCAGGATGTCACATTAATCATCTTGGAAATTGCAGCCATAATTTCTCTGGGTCTCTCTTTCTATCATCCTCCTGATGGTGACAATGAAAGTAAGTGAACTGCGTTTTCTTAATAAACATTAGCAAAGTGTTGGGCAGATAGAGGTATTGTACAGCCGTTGTACATCCCTGCATAAGTTGAAAAAGCATAAACATGCTCAGCTAGTTCACTATTTCTGTCAAATTATTAGAGCAGGTTGCTTAATGACTTTAGTGCTTGAAATTTCAGACAACATGAGAAAAGATTGGGAGGCAGAGAAGGGTAAGGAATGCTATAGGAATCTCCTATAGCTTAAAAATGAGGTCCAGACCAGCTGAAATATGTCTCTCCTTTATCCTGAGGGCTTGCTGCTTCTGAATGGATGATTCACCTTGCAACAATCAAGTAAATCACATTTCATATAAACAATATTTTTGAGTATGAAAGACTATTGGCTGTTTCCTAGTCCCTCTATGAGAATATTATCTGTGCTGAGTTTGTGTTAGCTGAATGGTTTAATATTCTTTAATTCTTTGCTCTTTCACTTTGATGACCATAAGATACAGATTTTTGACTCCACCCCACTTCCCGCTCCCCAGTTGAATTTGTTCCTGGAAGCATCAAAGACTTTTTGTCTGCTTTAGCTTGTTGTGCAATGCTGAATTCAGGGTGAGGATAACATAACACCTGATCCAAAAACATACTCATTTGGCTATTTGTCTCAAGCTTCAAAAAGCCAGAAAATTGGATGCTAATAGGCATGTCCCATGATTAGAAGTATTAGAATACTTTACATACAATAATATCAATAGCACTTAGACTTATATACCGCTTTACACTACTTTACAGCCCTCTCTAAGCAGTTTATCAGCATATTGCCCCCAACAATCTGGGTCCTCATTTTACCCACCTCGGAAGGATGGAAGGCTGAGTCAACCTTGAGCCTGATGGTATTTGAATTGCCAAATTGTAGGCAATACTGCACTCTAACCACTATGCCACAGAGGCTGCTGTGATAGTACCATTTAAATATACATAGTCTTAATCTTTCAACTTCTAACATTTGTATATACATAGTAATTATAATATGTTCTATTATATTTCAGTATACATAATACTATTCTCAAAAAAAGCAAGATATTCTATGCCATCCTGTCCCTACTTGATTCTATAAAGGAAATTCATATTTTTTTATGATGTGGCTTCCCTCTCTTATCTTTGATGGCTTAACTAATATGGGTAAGCCTTAACTCAAGTCTTAAATTAACAAGTGTTTTTGAGGAAGAGGAAGATTATCAATATTCACCTGAAAAAATCCTGTTCTTGCAGAGAACATCACTTTTCTGGTGTTTATAAAAAATATCACTAATAACATTCATCATTACCAATGAAGGAAATTGTTTTCCTTCTTAAGTTTTATGATGATAGTAATGATTTCTTTCATGGTGAATGCTTTCACAGGTTTGTTTGAAATTTGTGTTTCTTAACTGTAACAGTAACTGTTTGTATATTACAGTGAATTGAAAGAACAGAATAAAAATATTCCTAATTGAAATAAGCAAAATTCAAATAGGGACCAATGTTTTGAAATATCTAGAAGCTTCTTTATGCTACATTATAATAAAAAGGAAAGATCCTGGGTTGTTTATTTAAACTTCCTTCTCTAAGTTTATAATGAAAGGTTTAAACTGCAAATGGAGACTGCAATTATATTCTGATTATCCATTAAAAGAAATAAAACTTAAATAATCTAGTTCTACTGTAGGCTGTTTCTGATTCATTTGCTTATAAACATCCTGGTGCTGGAATACAGCATGGAGGTCTTTGCCAGTAACTTTTGAATTGCTACTCAGAATTTTATAAAAGAAATGAAGAATTGTCTTCCTTCACAAGTCTGAATAAAGTACATTTGTTGGCATATCACCTATGTTACTAACATTTGATTGAAATAGATCATATACTTGTCCAAAAATGGCTTTAAATGTTGAATCACCCAAGCAGTGTTTGTGTCAGTTTGAAATAAGCTTAAATTGTAGAGTGCATAAAATCATAAATGCCAAGTTTATAATAATTTCATTTCCATAAGGAATAGAAAAGTAAGACATGGTTTTATGGTTTTTGGAAACTACCTTAACTAAAGTTATATTGATGCACCCATTAAAAAGTGTAAAACAAGCCAAGTCCCAGGAAGTAAATAATGCCATTTTGTTAATTAAAAAGTAAGACAATATTATTTGCAATAATTTAGGGTTTATTTTTGAGTTTATAATGTTCAGCATTTCAAACTTTAATAAAATATCAGACTATATTTCAGTGCCAATCTACGAAAGAATAATTCAGTATTATGTGAGTGTCATACAAAGTCATAAAACAGAAGACGGACTTTTGGCTGGTGACTATTGATTATACAATTGAAAATGCTATGATCACATTGATATTTAAAATAATCACCTACAAGAATCAGTGGTAAGATATGACACTCTTAATAGGCATAAGAGGTTACAAGACAACTCTCTAAGCCATGTAATTTTCAAACTTGGCAACTTTAGGATGTGTGGACTTGAATTCCCAGAATTGTGGCTAGGGAATTCTGGGAATTGAGATCAACACATTTAACGTTGCCAAACACTGAAAAACACTGCTTCTAAGCCATTCAGCAAAGAAAGGGGAATATTTGCTCCTTTCTTGATTGTGTCAGTATTGCTATTATGAATTGATGGTTGAAACTAAAGTGTATTTCTGACACCATGAAAACTAACGGAGGACAACTGAAGGAAATGCTTTGCCCAGTCTAGTCATTTTTAAGATATCCAGAAGCATCTTGCTTTGAGATGATCAGATCCCTTACTACTTTATCAACTTTTAACTAGGGAATTCTTTAAAACTGAAACTGGCTAATGCTGTTTGGAGAAGACACCTGTGTGGCTAATTTTGACATGGTGAGAAACCCAGCCAAGTTTTTTGCTGTCACTGAAATTTGTTTCAGTTTCCTATGGAAAATTTCTATTGGAAGTTCTAGTTTCACTGCTGTAACTCAATTCCGCCCCCCAGCTCATCTTTTATAAAAGGAGATGATGGATGTAAATCTTTGGAGCTGTAAACTGAGCATTAGCCTAAAGAGGAAAGTAAGGAGCTCTGTCTAAATAGAGCTCTAATAATGTGCTTGTGCTTGGCAACTATCATTGCTCCTTGCTAGAAGACTTGTTCACTGTTATAACTCGATCCACACTAGGGGTATTTTTCCTGCCTAGGATATCCTTCCCCATGCTGACACTATCCCAATGTGTTCTGTGAATTACAATTCACAAAATTCTCAACATTGTCAAAGAGTGGAAGTTATAGGTTTTGTAGTTTCGGAATATCTACAGTTTTGGAAGGCTGATCTAAGGCACATAGCCTGCCAAGTTTTGGAAGGCTGTTCTAAGGCACATACCCTGAAAACTATTTCTGCACAAGAAAACAGACACTTGAAATGAAACTAATTAACTTTTTATTTATATAGATTCAGTAGATTATTAAATTAATTAATGCTCTTCTTACTGTAGCCATGTTATTACAAATGCACAGAATAAATTACAAGACCTTATATTTGAGACAATGTAATACATCGTTACCAAAGGCAGGACAAAAAGTTTTGTACATACGAAGTTAGATAGGCAGACATTTGGTCACTAGGTTTTTAATATAAATATGTTAGCTGTGTTTTTCAGTATTTCAGAAGTATAACTTATTTTAAAATATTCCATTCTCCAGCAAGCTGCTCCGAGCATCCAGGCAGTGGGAAGTGCTTAGTCTCTCCGTTCTTGATAGGCTGGGCTTTACTGAAGGACGTTGTTACTCCACCTCCTCTCCTCCCGTATGTCCCCCAGTTTAGCTCAGCCTTCTGTTCGGATAGGCAGCTTTTCCTTTGGTCGGAACAGGAATAATCTCACGGTATTTTCTCTTCTCAATTCGATTCTTTCTCAAATTTCCTCACAGCTTCAATTTGGCTTCTAAATTGTTCCACTGTTGTATCAGACCCGACTGCACTTTTTTCTGCAGTGGGGAAGACGTGCTGTGGCGCTAGCCGCTTTTGGCGGTTTTGGGGGGGAGGCTTCAGTTTCGATTCTCCCTTTCTCCCAGCCTTAGTTTCGTTTTCCCCTACTTGCCTTTTTCTTTACTGTCAACACGCCCCTCTCTTATTGAGGGATACCTCAGATTCTGTGAATCCTCCCCACTGAGAACGCTGGGGGTAGGGGCGCAGGAGTACCGATTCCCCCATTTCTGCCGCTCTCACTTAAAACGCCCAGTGCGGGGGCGGCAGTACTGTGCTGGCGCCGAGGAGCGTTTGGTGCTGTTTTTGCTCCTTGGGGAAAGTGGCGGCTTGCAAGTGCGCCCTTCCCGTCGCTCAGGACGTGCCCATGAGGCTTCGTGAGGGCCCTGCCTGGATTTGTTTCAGTTCCCTGTGAGAGGATTAATTCCTTCTGTTCTTCTGCCCACCCCCCAGACTCTCTTTTGTATAAGGGACCAGGGGTTAGTCTTGCCCTCTCTGTAAAACATTGTTTTTGTCTGAGTGAGCTCTGTATTGTTGGCACTCTCACAGGTGTGTTTTTTTCTGCCAAAATATTGTGGTAATTATTACCTTGTTATATATTAGCACAGCAATATATTATCAACTAATCCCCAGGCCTGGGCCTGCGGGAGCTGCTGACAAGGGCCAAAATCTATGCTTCTGCCCTATAACTGAGTTCTCAATTTGGCTTGCATTGATTTCCTTTTTTGAGGCTCTCTCTCTCTCACCCTGATCTACACTAATTATTTCTATCTGTAGTGTGGGTGTCTCACCATTCTGAATAATAGCAATAATTGTAATACATATTGCTTCATTCAGGAGCCTCTATACAATTTCAAAAGGGAGTATCTTTTTGGGGTGCCTGGCCCAGCTGCTGGAGCGGGACCCGGACGTGCCAACCGTCCAGGCTGGCTGCCAATCTTATTCTATTATTATATCAGTTTTTCTGAGACAGGAAATGGCAAGTAGGGGTGGCGACAAAACACGTGGCCCAGACAAATCTGATAGGCCTAAAGGCCTATCTAAGGCCTCTCAAAAGGATGCATCCAGATGCCAGAAGGCACTGGAAAAACAGATCCAAAAGAATACCAAGGCTTCCGAGGAATCAGTTCACTTCCCGGACCCTACCCCGCCTCCCCAACCTCTTCCATCCCCTAGACCTTTACACCCCTCCACGTCTCCCAGACCCAGCCCTTCGGTCATATCAAGCACACGTCCCTCAAGGAGGGCACCGGAAGCAACCTTCACCCCTACAGCGGCTGGATTGCGCCAGGAAGTATTCCTCCCAGAGGAGGTTCCTGAAACCATGAAGACGTGGATGGAAATGGCGATTTCCAGGGGAATCGTGGCAGGGGTTCAGCAGTCTCTTGCAGCCAGTCTCTTGCAGCCAGACAAACACTCAGATCTGAAGGGGACTCACACTCAGTGAGGTCTTCAGTCAGAGCAGCCTCGGTCATTTCCCAGGTATCTCAATTTAGAGGTTTTCATCCTCATTTCAATCAGGATCAGGAAGAGGGGGAAGAAGTGGACCCCCTCGCTCAGATTGACCTCTCTGTTCAGCAGAGTTCTCTCAGCCCTTTCGCAGGGGCCCCTCTCATCCCTACTTCCAGACCTCTTTCTCCTCCAGGAACCTCAGGGGATCGGGTTACAGGGGCAACCAACAGTCAGACAGGTCAGATTTTTCAGACAGGAGTCAAAGGGGAGGTTAGGGCAAGAGAGGGTTCAGGGGACTGCCAAGTTGAGGATCTCGTAGATCCCACTGAGCAAAGGGATCTGGCCCCTATAGGTGGATGCCTTCGCTTCTTTGCTGACCACTGGGAGTTGTCCACCTCTGATGCCTGGGTGCGCGACACCATTCGTTTTGGACTAGCATTAGAATTCTTTTCTGCCCCCCCAAGTTTCTTTATGCAATGCCTGATTTCTAGGGTCCCTGCTAAGAGGGCCCTGATGGAGTCCACAATTAACCACTTGCTATGTATCAGGGCCATTCAACCGGTTCCCAAGGACCAACAGGGACAGGGTTTCTATTCTTTACTCTTTATTGTGCCTAAAGCCTCGGGGGGCTGGAGAGCGATCTTGGACCTCAAACGGCTTAACCGCTTGTTGGTCTATCATAAATTTAAGATGAGCACCCTCCAATCTATCCTCCTTAGTGTCAGATGAGGGGATTACTTAACTTCCATCGATTTGACAGAGGCGTATCTGCACATACCAATTCAGCCTGCCCACTCGAAATTTCTTAGATTTTGTTATAATAATCACCATTATGAGTATGTTGCCCTTCCCTTCGGTCTTTCCTCGGCCCCGAGGACACTTACGAAGGTTCTGGTGGCCCTGGCGGCTCACCTTAGGGGGATTCCGGTCAGACTCCAGTGCTATCTGGACGATATCCTAATTCTATCCCATTCAGCTAGACAGGCTCACATGGACACCAGAGTTACATTGCAGATTTTACAGCAACATGGGTTTTCCATTAATTGGAAGAAGAGCCATCTCTCGCCGTCAACCCGGTTGACCCATCTGGGGGCAATAATTGATACTCTTGAGGAAAAAGTCTTCCTCTCCCCAGATCATTTAGAGAGCATAAGGAACTTGGCCCAACGTATTAGATCCTCGAGGCAGGCCCCTTTAGCTGACCTGTCAACATTGTTAGGTAAATTGATTTCTTCCATTTCCATTGTTCCCTGGGCTCGATTCCACGCTAGGACGCTCCAGTGGTTTCTCCTGCCATATCAAAGGTCAGGTCGCAGCAACTCCGCAGCAAGGGTCCGGGTGCCTACAAAGGTGAGGCTCTCCCTACTTTGGTGGACAAATCCATCCATCAACAAAGGATCTCCTCTACAGGAGCCAGAAAGGCTCATAATTACCACAAACGCCAGTCTGTTCGGATGGGGCGCACATCTGCAGTCTCTGTCATGTCAAGTTCGCTGGTCAGCGGACGAACAGTGGAACAGTATAAACTGGCTAGAGCTCAGAGCGATCCATCTCGCCCTCCGCAATTTCCTTCCTCGCATCCATCGGAATCACGTTCTCATTCTCACAGACAATATCACGGTGAAAGCACACGTGAACAGGCAAGAGGGAACCCACTCTGTCCTCCTGATGAAGGAGGCAGAGAGGCTGTGTCTTTGGGCAGAACGTCATCTAGGTTCCATAAAAGCAGAGCATATCTCGGGCGTGGACAACACTCAAGTAGATTGGCTCAGCAGAGCAACAGTGGATCCTTCCAAGTGGTGCCTTCACCCCAACTTGTTTCACGAGCTGACGCTCAGATTCGGATGCCCAAGCGTGGACCTGTTTGCCTCTCCCCTGAATGCTCATCTTCGCAGGTTTGTGTCCAGATACCCGGTCCCAGGCGCGGAGAACGTCAATGCTCTTCGCTGTCCTTGGCCTCCCGGTCTGCTATATGCATTCCCCCCCATTCCTCTGATACCCAGGGTAATTCAAAAGCTCTTGGCGGAGAAGGCCTCCCTGATCTTAGTTGCTCCTTTTTGGCCCAGAAGGCCGTGGTTTGCGGACCTTCTCAGCCTCTCCATGGAGGCACCTTGGAGGATCCCAGATCACAAAGTTTGTCTCACCCAAGGGCCGATCCTGCACCCGGACCCCCAGTGGCTTCAACTAGCCGTTTGGAGGCTGAACGGCAACATTTAAAGGGAGAATCTCTCCTCAAAGGTCATCACCACCATCCAGGCTCTCGACTCCACTACCAGGATATCTGAGGCCTCGTGGAAGTCCTTCTCTACTTGGTGCCTCTCTCACGGCGGACCCGTTTCTTCCATCGGTTGCTCAGGTGTTGGATTTTCTTCAAGCAGGCTTAGACAATGGTCTCTCGCCGAATGCTCTGAAGCGACAGGTGGCGGCCATTGCATCTGTAGTGCATTGGCCTGGTCTTTCCTCCATTTCGCACCACCCTCAGATCAGGGCCTTTCTTCGACCAATTTGTGTGTCATTCATCCTTTTCCAACATAGGACCTTACCTTGGTTCTCACATCTCTCACAAAGGACCCCTTTGAGCCTCTGTCGTCAATCAGTCTCCAATTCCTGACCTACAAGGTAGTTTTTCTGGTTGCGGTTACATCGGCAAGGCGCATCTCTGAGGTGGCCGCCTTGTCATGTCGTAGTGATCTCTGCGTTTTCCTTGCTGACAGGGTGGTGCTGCGTCCTGATCCGACTTTCATGCCGAAGGTGAATTCGGCCTTCCACAGGGCACAGGAGCTGATTCTCCCGGACTTCTGTCCGCGACCTTCTCATGGCCTGGAACACCAGTGGCATCGGCTGGACATCCGCAGGGCCTTGCACGTCTATCTTAAGAGAACGGCTCCGTTTCGGAAGTCTGAGGCTCTATTTGTTTCATTCAGTTCGACCTCCCAAGGGCGGAAAGTGTCTTCCTCTACCATTGGTCGCTGGTTGCGGGCCACCATTGCAAAAGCCTACCTGTCACAGTCCCTGCTGGTTCCTTCCGGTATCACTGCTCACTCTACTCAGAGTCTCGTGCTGCCTGGGCCACACAGGCTCCTATCTCCAAGATCTGCAAGGCTGCTACCTGGGCCTCGCCATCGCCCTTTGTCAGGCATTACAAGGTTGACGTATTTGCTTCTGCTGACGCTTCCTTTGGCAGGCGAGTGTTGCAAAAGGTCCACTGGCTCAGGGTGTGTCTTTGGCCCAGGCGGAGTCCCTCCCGTAGGACAGGCCCAGCTTTGGTATGTCCCACTGTCTGGATGCTCGGAGCAGCTCGCTGGAGAATGGGCGTTGGTACTTACCTGATACGCCCTCTCTCGGTGAGCTGCGAAGAGCATCCAGCCCCTCCCTTCTTTTCCATCTGGGGCAGGTTCTTCCTGTTCCGACCTCTTGCCCACTGGTTCCCCTTAAGCTAGCTTGGGGTCTCCCTGTCGGCACCATTGGCCGGCTCTTCATCTTCGCTAAACTGGGGGACATACGGGAGGAGAGGAGGTGGAGTAACAACGGTAAAGCCCAGCCTATCCGGAGAGACTAAGCACCACTGTCTTCTCATTCCCAAGTTTGCGATATTTATTCTGATAATATGGACAAGGCACCTTAATTTAACATTATTGAGGGGCCATTTTCTTACTGATCACTTAAGACAAGGGTCTTCAAACTTGGCAAGTTTAAGACTTGTGGACTTCAACTCCCAGAATTCCTGAGCTAACATGACTGGAGGAGGAATTCTGGGAGTTGAAGTCCACAAGTCTTAAAGCTGTCAAGTTTAAAGACCCCTGACTTAAGATGAGATAAATGTGTAACTTCACTTGATTAATTTAGCCCAACATCTTGTGATTAGAAATGATTGCGCTGAAAGTTTGATATAGTAAAAAGTCAAGGTTTAAAAGAAGAGCAATTTGTCATTTTCTGTCTCTCTCTGTCATAGAACTGTCACAGTAGCAGTTAATAGTCTCACTCCAAAAAGGTAGTCCTGTACCCTTTTTTTTAAACTACTCTATGCTAGTAGTCCCAAAGATGCTTTTTAAAGAGGCAACTGGATTTCCTGGTTTCTGAAGAAGCTTCTTGGATGAGAAATGAAACGTCTTCAAAGAAAAACCAGAACGTCCAGTTGCCTCTTGAAACAGCACCTTTGGGACAACCATGACTTGGATAACTGAGAATCTTCATAGACATCTATGCTAGTAGCTTTTACAGCTATGCTACAGCCTTTACAGTTCTGTGGAATGTAAGAAAAATTGGCTTTTTATGAAGTCAACTGATAATTCATTTCATGGATCTGTCCCCTGTATTAACAGAATCTTTGGGAGCAATTTTGGATCTAGCTAGCCTCATTTATGTTTCATGAGATCTGAATAAATTCAACTTGGTGATTATCTTTTTCCCCCCCCTGTTGGAAGGAAAGGGTTATGGTATTATTCTTCCACCAGCAGACTGCTAGGCATTTCCTTGCAATTGTCCTTGTCTGTAGTTTTATTTGGTTTTGGTTCTCTTTTCTCGGGAATCATTCTTTTCTCTTTTCTCTTCATGGAGTTGAATAATATGCACAACAGTGACTTTGTTTAGCTGCTTTTCTTTTGTTAGCTCCTGCTTCTGATTTAGGAGTTTCTGATTTTTCTGCTTGCCTTTTTCTGTTGTGGTACACTGGTTACTTCAGCAATGTGCAGTGATTCCAAAATCTGTTTCCAGAGCTCAGTATTCTATACTTACATTAAATAGCTCTTTGTATTGTGCATTATTTTGCTCTCATTGCATTAAATTTCATTTGACATTTTGCTGTTGCCATTTAGTTTTTTTTAAAGACTAAAACCTGTTCGAACTTAGACTGTTATGCTAGATGTTTCCAATATTTTTGATTGTAACTTGAGAATTGCATTTCTTTTGCCAAATTAATTTCATAAATTGTGGAATGCCCTTCTGAATACATTTTTAATTGGAATAGCAAGTCATTTTATCTAATGTATAAAACAATTTGAATGGAAAAACAGGTGACAAATTAGGCACTTAG
This sequence comes from Naja naja, assembly GCA_009733165.1. Taxonomy (NCBI): domain Eukaryota; kingdom Metazoa; phylum Chordata; class Lepidosauria; order Squamata; family Elapidae; genus Naja; species Naja naja. The sequence goes on along the minus strand of CM019150.1, from coordinate 51,958,916 downwards.
CTGTTTGCTTTACAGTTGACTGCTGTAACTCACGGAAAGGAGAGTTAATTTGTATCTATTCATCTTAAAATGCTATAAGTCTGATTTGTTTACATATTCAGATTTGTTTGTATGTTTATAAGTATTATCAGCATATGAAATGGTTTTGGGATACCCTTATCTCACAGACAAATACCAATATTCCCTAGGTTATCCTATCTTATCACAAATGGAATATTTTTTTGCTGGATGTGCCAACTTGTAATAATTTGCCTAGCTGTTGTCATTTTTGATTGGTTCCTTTAATTGGCTGCTTATGTGCCATCAGATTGATGACAATTCTTAGTGATCACATAGATAAGACCTTCAGAATGATCCATTGTAAATTGAGACTTTCAGATCTTCCAGTGGTACACCAATTGAATCCTTATAGCTGGCCATCTTCTCTTTCTTTCCTTTGATTTGTATTTCTCTCATTTGATTTGTACTTCTTTCACAGAAGGATTTGGATGCATTTCTTTTTTGGAATTATTTATTTCAGATAACTTGGTCCTCTCAAAAAGATAATTTGACTCTTGATCTTCAATGTGGTTTTATAAAACATTTTTATGGTTTATAAATTCATTCTATAAATAGAGTGTTAATTCTTTCTAAATCACTTCAATTTTCACTATTTTTTTAAATTGAAATAATTCATTGTCTTCCAGTTGCACAAAGATTTCTACAATCTTAAACACATGAACAGAGACAGAAATTAAGTATTCTAGATTATCTGAGCTGATTTATTTTACACAAGCAACAGTCCATAACTACAGTGCAGGTGGCCAGATTCTGCGCAGCAGCACTGGGGATTCGTTGCAAACACATGTCTTCTCCACTATAGTTACATTATATAACAAATGTGACAAAACCTTTGAACTGCTTAGTCTTTTCCCTTTTAGCATTGAACCTACAACAGGCCACACAGTTTATGGATTGTAATTTTAGTATAGTTAGACCAAGTATAATTGACAGGCTGGATTTTATTATAGATTTTAGTTATTTATTATTTTATACTAGAATTTTAAATTGTATATCTACTGAACATTTTTATTTGTTCTGGTCTCTGGTGTAAAACTGTAATTGTCTGATTGATTGATTGATTACATACATAAGTAATTCATTTTATGATTTCATTTTTGAGACACTTTTAAGAAATTTCTATCTTTTTTTTTGACATACCACTGTTAACTTATAGCTTTGTTTTTAAATACTGCTTATTGAAATGTTGTTTTTGATAGAATTAAAACATTTTTTTGGAATATAATTACTATTGAGCCATATATATAACAGTAATCTCACAGCCCAAGGAACTTAAATCCTTCCAAAATCAAGCAGGTATGCTTAAAATTTAAACATGCCTTGAATTAATTTTGAAGGATAACTATATTAGGCAGCAGGAATAAAAAACAGAAAGAAAACAAATTCCTTGGCATGAGGGAAAGGAAATTCTTATCTGTAATAGCTCTGTTATAAGACTTTAAGAAACAAATAAATTGCAATAATTCCAGATTGATTCTAGCCATCATTCCTATACTTAAATTCTCTTAAATTCTCATGTGGAAAAAGATTCTGTTCTTCATTTTCTCTGAATTTTAAAATATTTGATATAATTAATTTATTGGTAGAGAAGCAATAGTTTTTCTTAGAATAATTCTTAAGCACTTTCCTGCTGTAAAAGCTAGTATTATGAGTATTTTATTTTATTTTATTTAAATGTGTGTGTGTGTGTGTGTGTATCCATGGTTGTTAGAAAAGGACCACCACTTATATATTCTCAAGAAGCTAACAATCAGCATCAGGAATGGAACAAAAGAAGATGCTTACAAGTGCAGGAGAGCCTCACAGTGGCAGAATCAGATGGTAGTTTTTTAGATGCCTGGGAAAACAAAAGGTTGCCTTTCTTTGGCATTTAAAAGACATTCTTTGGCTGTTGAGAGAACCTCCTTTTCCAAACATTGAATGCCTCAAGCAAGAAGGAGCATTTCCTGAGGATCCTCTGGAAAATTCAGGAGGCAAAAGGCTAAGGAAAGGCTTCCTGAAAGGGACTCTGCATTTTGGAAAGCTTTGTGGGAGAGCAAGTAGTTCTTTAATGCCAAACATTGGCTTTATTTTGTTGTCCACTAAAACAGGGAGCAGCAAGGTGAGTTTTACAGAGAAGGGGAACTTACCAAATTTGCAGATGATACTAAGCTGGCAGGAATAGCTAACACCCTAGAAGATAGGCTCAAGACCCAGATGGATCATGACAGTCTTGAACACTGGGCCCTATCTAAGAAAATGAAATTCAATGTAGAGAAAAGTAAAGTCCTACACTTATGTGAGACTGGGTGAGTTACCATAAATCAGCTTGGAGTCTTAGTGGTCAAAGCATTAACAGCAATGATCAAGTGAGCCAATGCAATCCTAGAGTACTACATCCAGTTTTGGTCACCACACTATAAAGAAGATGTTGAGGCTCTAGAAAAGGTGCAGAGAACAGCAACCAGGATGATTAGGGGACTGGAGATTAAAACATATGAAGAACAGTTACAAGAACTGGTCTTGGCTAGTCTAGTGAAGAGAAGGACCAGGAGAGACACGATAACAGTGTTCCAATATTTGAGGGTCTGCCACAGAGAGGAAGAGGTCAATCTATTTTCTAAAGCACCTGTAGACCAGAGAAGAAATAGTGGATGGAAACTGAACAAAAGATTTAACCTGGAAATAAGGAGAAATTTTCTGACAGAACGATCAACCAATGGAACAGCTTGCCTTTGGAAGTTGTGGGAGCTTCATCACTTGAGACTTTCAAGAAGAGATTGGACTGCCATCTGTCAGATATGGTGTTGGGCCTCCTGCTTGGGCAGGAGGTTGGACTAGATGACCTACAAGGTCCCTTCCAACTCTCTTACTCTGTTTTGTAAAGCTTAAAATAGTCGTAACATATTCTAGATGGTGGCAAAACAGACAAGCTTATGTTACCAAACTTTAGAGCTAAGAGACTTTCTCTTTCTTTCAGTGTAATTTTTAAAAACCTTCCTTAACTTGCTCACTGCAACAGTAGTTTCTTCCAGTTGTGCCTTTTTAAATCAAAGGATTTATGACAGTTGTGACTTTTGTTTTTTTTTTAATTACATTTATATGCCGCCCTTCTCTGGAGACTCAGGGCGGCTTACAATTTTTGGGATACAACCCAGTGTGCTCAGCAATAGCCTTCATTCCATTGTATATGCCTGCTTATTACTAAGCGGCATTTTTCAGCTTATTGCCCCCAACAATCTTGGGTCCTCAATTTACCTACCCCAAGAGGATGGAAGGCTGAGTCAACCTTGAGCCTGGTGGGATTCGAGCCTACAGCAGTTGTAGGCAGCTGGAACTTAAGTGCAGGCAATTAACAGCCTGAGCCACCAAGGCCCAGACTTTGAGGGTCATTTAGTTTTGCTTATTTCAGAACACCTTAAATTGAACCTAGAAGCCCACTGCTAACTAAGACATCTTATACAGTAGGGATGTTGCATGAGAATACAGAGATCTTCAACTGCTCTGGACCAGACCCACTTTCTTCCATGCAGGACCATTTTACTGGCCTACCTAGCCTTTGTTTTTTGAGGAAATATCCTTCCATAGAATCATTTGTCATTGAGATGCCTACTGTATGAAATGATCTTTTTTATTGAGATCAAAGGGGTTCACAATGTGGACAAGAATTAAAAGCCTTGTTTGTTCAGTTGTATAAATTTCTTTATTAACAACTCTATTTTTATACAGTACTTCATGGTTTTGAATTGTAGTTATATTTATTGTATTGTATTGCTGGAATTTTTTTTAAATGATTTCATTTGAAAATTGCTTTGGAAGTAATTCTAAAAAAAAAAACCATTTCAAAGCCAGACTACCTCTGGAATGGAACAGTTTGACATTTTTATGTGTCTTAGATATCCCTGAAAGTGTTAATAACATACTTTGATACCTTTGATTCTTCATCAGTTCTTATTATTTCAATGAATTAATTATCCTTTAATCATGAAGCTGATATAGATTGATGGGTTATTTTTCTGCAATCATTGTCGCAGTAAAGCTAAGGATATATTCTACAATTACCTTCAGTAGTTGAAGCTTATTATACCCTGTAAAGTTTGTTCACAGATAAATATCTCTGGAATCTTTACAAAAGAATGTATATTCTTTTTTTCATTTCGGGTTTTGGATGCAAAGTGCTAGTAAACAAAAATGTTGCCTTCTTTGTATTTAATGTTGTCTGTAGAATTATTATGGAATATAACAAGTTTGAGTCTGTCTAAAATACTGATTCTGTGATTCTCCAAGTATTATTTCAATATAGTATTATTTTAAACCATTCTTTTCTCTTGGAAGTATGTGGAGAAGCAAAGGGCAGTGCAGAAGATGAAGGCGAAGCTCAGGCTGGCTGGATTGAGGGAGCAGCCATCCTCTTCTCAGTTATTATTGTGGTGTTGGTCACAGCCTTCAATGACTGGAGCAAAGAGAAACAATTCCGGGGTCTGCAGAGTCGCATCGAGCAGGAGCAGAAGTTTACTGTCATCCGTAAGGGACAGGTGATCCAAATTCCTGTAGCTGAGATTGTGGTTGGGGACATTGCTCAAATCAAATATGGTGAGTAACTATAAATTTTCCAGAATATTTTTCTCATGAATTGAAATTATCACTGTGCTTATGGTTATCACTGTGCAATTAAAACCAAAGGGCCATATACACATTAAGACACAGATGCTGCTTCTAGGTTTGTCAGTTATCATTCGCAAGCCATGTGAACAATCTTTGCCATCCATGGTAATATCTCATGCACATCCAACTCCTTGCTTCCTGCTGGGAGAAGTATCATGATGAGAGAGATGATACTGTACAACCTATGTGAGTCAAGATATCATGTGTGTTGTCTACATTAAAAAATTGCTGTGCTCCTATTTTCTTTCCTTCTGCACTCATATGCACAGAAAGCCAGCTCCAGTCCTTATTTCCTCAATTTTCTGCTGCTGTTCAACACTTAACTAAAATGGGATAAGAAGATCAGCAGTGTAGTTCATCTGCAGCTTAATAAAGACACCATTATTCCAAGATGCACCATACTGACCTTCCAGCATCATTCTCCTACAGGAAATATAAGATGTTTAGGAGATGCAGTGCTTAACTGTCTGGAAGAAGTATCTGGGTTCAGAATCAGGATGTACCATGAAGCCCCTTGGGAAAAAGGCTATGAGGTGCAGAAAAAGTTATATATATATGGTTCACATGAATGAAATTCAGCCAGTTATATAATTCTCTTGGGCCTAATGAATGTATGGTCTCTTGTGAAAAAGAGATGGATTAGAAGCGATATTGAAAAATTGGCATATAGGAAAGAATACAAGCAGGAAAGCAGATATATAAACTTTCCACTTTGGAGAACCTTATGGTACTTGTTCAAATGAAACTTGTATGAAAAAAAATCAACATTGAATATTATTTTATTAATTACATGAATGTGTCCTGATGACTACCCTCTTTCAAAGCCTTCAAAATATATTTGCTTATCTGAATTTCCCGTATTTGTTTGTGGAATTGCAATTATGTCTCACGGCTAAAGGATGGATGGATTTTCCTCGATTCCTAATGGAATTCTTATATGCAAAGGGAATAATGCTTAGCAGGAACACAGCCTGTGGAAACTCAATTTATCTCTCTCTCTCAGTACAGTTGGAATTAAACTTTATTTTTTTCCAAAGCAAATTAATTGAGTACAGGCAGGATTTTTTCCCCCTATTATTGCTGAATTCAGCAAAATTGATGCTAACATGTTGCATTTCCAGTAATGACTACATGCCCATCTCTGTCATCAGTTAAGCTTTTTTTAAAAAAAAAATACAAAAGTTAATTTGGCTTTGGCTTGATGGATTTTTTAAAGCCTTCATTTGGTGTAAAAAACTTTGGTGATCTGTTGCTTTTCTGATTTTTAGGGGACCTGTTGCCAGCAGATGGCATTTTGATTCAAGGAAATGATTTGAAAATTGATGAGAGCTCTCTGACTGGGGAATCTGACCAAGTGAAGAAATCTTTGGATAAAGACCCTATGCTGCTTTCTGGTAAGTCTGTCAGGTTGCAGGAAATTGGAACTTCATTTATAGTTCAGGTGTCTTGAGCCTTTTGGCACCTAGATGCAAATGTATCCCATATGCTGATAATTGCCCTTATGAAAATGCCAGTAGTTGTGTAGTAAAGAAGCTGTTTTATTATTCTCTAGGATAAGCTAGGCAAGATTTTCCCCATGTTTATTCTGGGAAACATTCAACATTTATTTTGCTTTTTACAGGGATCTTTGAACCATCTCATGCACAAGCCTCACTTATCTGGTCCATTCTTTTTGACTATGAAGCTGTAGCATAATCATACTGAATACTTGATTCTCTATAGCATCACTCAACTTCTACTTCTTCCTGGACAAGTAGCACAACAACATTCAAGAATGCTTTAGTAAAAGAATTAGTCTTATCCAATTCTTGTCGGCCAATGGGATTGAGCATTTCATGCTTCTTTAAAAAATAAAAAGTTATTCAATAGTCATTATATATATATATCCTTGCATGTATTATATGCACTATGAATATCGAAGCTAGCACAAACAGGAAATTCATGCATGCATGTACATCAATATGAACAAGTGATCTAGAAATTTAATTTCATCTTCCAGATATGATGTGAACATCTTTTAGGTTTATATTTTGGAATTAATTACATTGTTTTATCTATTGCTTCTTTTTTCTTTCTTTCCCATGCTTCACCTGTTGTTCTTATTAGGCACTCATGTAATGGAGGGCTCTGGTCGAATGGTGGTGACTGCTGTGGGTATCAACTCACAGACTGGAATAATTTTTACTCTTTTGGGTGCCGGTGAAGGAGATGAGGAGAAAAAAGTCAAGAAAGGTAAGATTCATAAGCCATTCTTTATGTTGGTAGCATGAAGTTCCTTAGTTACATTGGAAGTTTTTGAGTTTTATAAGGGGGTAAAACCTGAAGGTTCAAGCATCTTATTATAAACGCAATATGTAATCAGTACTGTGCATGCCAGAGATTGGAGGGTCAATGATCATGCTGACAGATCACTAGTAGCTCAATAATGCCAAGAAATAGAGACAATAGAAGATTGTTATCTAAAAGTTGGTTTTGGAAACAATATGCAGATGTTTGTCTATTCATCTTCATCAAGCACAGGTGAATTTTGGAAAAGACAAGGGGACCTGAAATAAGCAGTTGTGGTGCCAAGTACTTGTGTATAGGGTGTTTGACAACATGCACTTTTACAAAATATCCCATTATATTGCCTCCTCCCTCCACCCAAATCCTTTCTTTTTAATACCTGGCCTGCTTTCTATGACAAGTGAGCATATTCAGTTGACATGAGATTGTTTACTTCTCTGCTATCATTTAAGGGAACCCTTTTTTGTTTGTACTGCTACAAATCTTAGAAGAAAAATCCTGTTGATACATCTTTTACGCTGATACATTTTTGCCTGCCTACCAATAGGCATTGACAGAAACAGGTTTGCTCTTAACAAATAGCAAGGATGAGCATCCATGGCCCTTCAAGTGTAACTTGCTTACTATGGACACACCACTATGGACACACCAAGGAACCATAGGCTTCTCATCCCAGAATAAAATTATTAAGATCATAACTAAGGTCAATTGATTATGTAACCACAATCATATTACAGCTCTGCACATCAAGTTACTTGGGGTCAAATAGCGGTATAGAGAACTCTGGCTTTTGTCTCCTGCTTGGATGAACTTGCCTGAAGTTTCTGGTAACATGTTTTCGATGGTGTATATATCTTTAGTGGAACTTTTTTATGTACTTTCACTCTTAAAAATAAAGTTGATGGGAACATGATAAAATTCCGTGTCCAAAAGGTTGTACACTCAAAAGATAAGTACACATTTCTCTAGGTCATTATTTAAATCAGATCTCTTTGAAACATTTACTTAAGGAGATGTATTTTGTGGGGACATTCTATTATTTTTTCCTTCAACCTAGCATTGATTTTGGCTAGTGTAGAGTGGTTTCCACAGTCCATGTGACTATATTTTTATTAAAGAGGAATCATTACTGCACCCACTACTTAATGCAAACTTATTCATACTTGGAGCAATCCCCTTAAATATGTCATTCATATTTCCATATTGTGAAATAAGCTCATGCTGAGCAATGATCACTGGAGAATGGTAAATATGATCAGTGTATGTGTTTATTACAAAATAGATAATCTGAACCCAAACCATTTTAACAACCTCTACTGGACTACTCGGCCTCTATTAATTCACAAAGCGTTGTGCATGGTAGCTTATCCAAATAAGATTTTGAAGCTTTTTTCGCTTTCAACTAAAGACAAAGAAAACAGAACTTTGGTATGTGGTTTATGAAAACAAAAACCTGCTTGCTGATCTGATTTGCTCATAGCATAAGAGGCATCTGAGTTTTAATTCCATCTTGGCCAGCCAAGGGATATGCAAAAATGACCTGCTGATAGCTTCTCCAACATCACCCCACTGAAACAGTGTTAAAAGGACAGGACTTAATGAGGCCAAGGCTGAGGAAGGATGGTGGTGCAGTTTTGCTAGTAGCCAGATGAGGTGATTCTATCTACCCGTAAGCAGAAGTTGCTTCTTTTTCCTATTTTTTTATTTATTTTTTAATTACATTTATATGCCGCCCTTCTCCGAAGACTCAGGGCGGCTTACAATTTTTGGGGATATAACCCAGTGTGCTCAGCAATAGCCTTCATTCCATTGTATTTGCCTGCTTATTAACTAAGCGGCATTTTTACAAAGTCAGCTTATTGCCCCCAACAATCTTGGGTCCTCAATTTACCTACCCCGAGAGGATGGAAGGCTGAGTCAACCTTGAGCCTGGTGGGATTCGAGCCTACAGTAATTGTAGGCAGCTGGAACTTAAGTGCAGGCATTTAACAGCCTGAGCCACCAAGGCCCTTTTAATACACAAATGAGTGAAATGGAAAACATTTGGGTTGTAGCTGCTCCTTTATCTTTTCCTTTCAGGATGGGTGGGTGGGGATTCACAGCTGCCATCCAAGATGACTCTAACCCAGACCTCAGCAGAAGTAGTGGTGATATGTTCTCCTTGAGGCCAAAGAATAAATCTGCAGGTAGAACATTCTAGGCATTAATAATAAATGAGTATTTTCTTGAAGTCCCCTGTCTTTCCTTTTGATATGGCTTGAAATAGAGAATTCATCATGACAGCAACAGGGAGCATGATGTTCAAGGGAGTAGAGCCCGATCTTTCTATTCCCCTATTCCACGTAGCTCCACAAAGCTAGGTGTATTTCACTCCTATCAGATTCTGTGAACTATGAGTTGTATTATAGATGTTGTAGTGTTAAGCAAGCATGGTAGGAAAAAAACATGTAGTCCCCACACTGTTGAAAAAAATTTAACTTAGTGGAGTTCAGCATAAGAACTGATCCTCAATATTTAGTGCTGATAGCTCAGTCATAATATACTGTCAATTTGAACAGCAAATTATTCCATTGATTCAAATTGTTGTTCCTATACTTGCTTGTTTTCAGCAGAATGAGCATAAGAGTTGAAAAGAGGGGGTTCATAATGGCAATTAGTTGGAGAAACATTGAATTTCTCTGGGCCTTTTGCATTTGTCAGTCCAGTTGGCAGTTCTGTCAAATATAGCTTACCTCTCAATATCTGACAACCTCCCCATAAGAGCACTGAGTTCCCACATAAAGGTGCCCTCACCATCAGGGACATCAGAGTCAAGAATCATGCGCTCAGTGCTCCACCCTTTCTCTCTTTGTCTAAACAGGTAAAAAAACCGGAGCCCCTGAAAATCGCAACAAAGGTAACCAGCCTCTCCATCCTTTGAACCAGCACCACACTAACTACTGAGCATTCCTCCTTCCTTCTTCCCATGAGTCTGTGCTCTTTGTCGCTACGGCGGGAATCTCGCCTTGTTGTTCTGGAAGAGAGTGTCATGATTACCACAATGCTAATCACCCACCACTCCTTTTTCTATCCGTTGTATAGCCATCCTTACTTGGGAGAATTCCATATCTAGTACTGCACAATCTTCATCTAGTTGAGCACTGAATTTTTGAGCCGATGCTACGAGGTATATGCCTTGGTATCTGCATGCATACCTCACACACTATACCACTATAGGCCACTATACCATGGTTTTAAAACAAAACACAAAAGATGTAAAACCTTTATGGAAATCTCTTAGTTAAATATGCATGAAGGACTATTTGGTATGAAGTGAGTTCCTATACAATTGGGATAATTACTTACTTCCCAAGATGATGTTGATTGGTTTTCTATCTCCAGGTCCAAATCTGTTCTTTTTTTAAATAAAAAAATAAAAATCAGACCCTTGTGTGGTGGGTCCAGCATATGTATTCATTGCACTCTGTTCTTCTCATGGGCTTTTGAATCAAAGTGAGTGTTTATTTTCTGATATGTATCACCCCCTGTTCTTTCCAGGCTATGGTGAAGAAGCCCATTTCTGTACCTGTCTGTTCTCCTTCTTGCACTTTGCCTTTCTCTTTTTCTTCCTTTTCTCCACAGTTTTGAGTTTTCCCTCCTTCTGACCTTGAAATCTTGGATTATTTTGGCATTGATTATCCTCTTCCTTGCCCCTTCCCATCATGTCCATAAATCCTAACTGTGCAAATCAGTTATTAGGTAGTACTGCCCACATTTTTCTGAACCCACGTGATTTTGGGAATTGATGGCATTTTGCCTTTATTTATTGATGAGAAATTTATATTTCAGTCTGCATAAAATAATTCTCAGTGCATACAAATACCCAAATGAGCAATAAATAATTGAAAGAAGTGCATAATATAAAAGCCTACATCATTTGATTTTAGGTTTTTTTTAAGCTCTTATGAATTCTGGGGATTTGGGGATTGAATCTCTTATTTTGGTAGGTAAATACATTGCTGCAGTTATGCTGATATGCACCAGTTGAGGATCTGCCAACTGTATTTTTAGAGGTTCCAAAAATGTTAGGAATGGAGTCACAGAGCTTAGAAGGGATGGGTGAAGGGGAGGTTGAACGGACTAACCGATTCATTTCTCATTGACTGACCCAGTCCTAACCTCTTTATAATTAACCTTCCTCTCCTCTTACTCCTCCCCACCCTCAAGATATGATACCTATATAAGTGTGAAGACAGTAGTTTTAAAAGTTATGGCCTGATCAGAGAATAATCTTTATAGCTATTGGAATTCATTTCTAGAATATACTTTTGAAATCACAATTTAAAGAATTTATTATACTTATTTAGTTTTTTTTAATAAAGACCTTCCCCTCTATTAAGAGTGGAGAAATTTGGATAGCTTATATGCTTCTTTTGCATTAATTTCTCAAACCATAAACCATCTTAAAGACTGGACAGATGCTGTTTTTCACTTTCTCATCTATGTAGGCTAAATTTAGCTTGGTTGGTTATGGTTGCCTCTCAAGTTGACAAAGGTGGCTTTGTTCAATAACAAAATTCTAGGTTTAGCCATGCCATCAGAATTTCGAATGTTGTAGCTGCTCACAGATTAGGTTTTTCATTTTTACTACCTCAGTGAAATGAATACTGATGAACACATATCATAGAAATGCTAATAGAGGAGATGCCTTGCATAGAGATTTGAGGCACTTAGGAAGCCAGCCCCCAAAGCCTTCTTATCAAGGCTGTCCTTCCTTCCAGGTATAGGCAAGTTAATTGTTGAAACATATTTAATTAAGGGGGGATTTTCACAATCTGCTTTAGTCACCAGTTCCACAGGAATGTGGAGCAGAACTGCCTGATTTTCTAGGTTTCCAAATTACCAAGTTTCCGTGAGTGCTGTTGGGGTTCCCATGCGCTGGGATTCTTTCTCTCTTACTCTCTGCCATTTCTCTTGTCCTTTCTGTTGCATCTGAAGTGTTTTTACAAGTGTTCTTCTCATTCACTGCATGTTTGTTTCATCCTGGATTCAGCCAAAACTCAGGATGGCGTGGCCCTGGAGATCCAACCACTGAAAAGCCAAGAAGGGGTGGAAAATGAGGAGAAAGAGAAGAAAAAGGTGAAGGTCCCAAAGAAGGAGAAATCAGTGTTGCAGGGAAAGCTTACCCGCCTGGCAGTTCAGATTGGAAAAGCAGGTGAGTACATCCAAAGGCTTAGTGATTGTCTACTAAGACTAGACTCAGATGATATGATTGTTTGGTATGGTATGATGTATAGTACAGTATGGTGTGGTATGGTATGGTATGGTATGTATGGTACGGTACCATACGGTATGGTACGGTAAGATTCTAGAAAGCCAGAAATTAATGAATCAGCAGAATTTGCAATCTGAGTTCAAATACTACAGGACATAGGTTCTACACAGTTTTTCAGTATTGTTCCAACCCAATATTTCTCTAATTTAGTGTATTTTTTACTGCATATGAATCATACTCAACTTTAGCTCATGTGGCATAACTCGCCCCTGATGGAAATGTTTTCCAGTTTTGTTGCCTGCCAACCTTCTCAGGTAACATATTAAACTTAGAATATCTATATGACTGACATGAACCCTGGTTATGTATGGACACAAAAATGATATTTCCAACGATATCTGGAAGAATACACATTTCCTGTTTTAATAAAATAGCCTTAGCCCAGCTCTGCTGCCTTACTTCCAGTTATATCCATAATGCAGTCAATACTGTAATCTGCTGGAAATAGCCCTTTGTGACAATTTTTTTCTCTTCCTACTCCTCAGGATTGATTATGTCAGCAATCACAGTTATTATTTTGGTGCTATATTTTGTGATCGACACTTTTGGGATTCAAGGAAGATCATGGCTGGCTGAATGTACTCCCATTTATATCCAGTACTTTGTCAAGTTCTTCATTATTGGTGTCACTGTGCTAGTAGTAGCTGTTCCTGAAGGCTTGCCCCTGGCTGTCACTATTTCTTTGGCCTACTCTGTGAAGGTGAGAATAGGAACTCCGCAGGAAATTCCAAGGCTTTTGGATCTAGACATGACAAGAAAGTTGGATGGGCTGGGATGCATTGCTAAATTACTGTACTTGGTTTTTACTGTGAAAAGGCTAAGTTTGGGTGTGGGATAAGGGACATAAGATGCAATGAAATACATTTGCGTTCATTTGCAAATTTATTCTGCAAATTTATTCTTTATAATGTTTCTTCATTAAGATGCATTTCAAAAAAAAGTAGATGTGTATCTTACTGAGCAGATGGCAACACCTGTCTGTGATATTTTGTTTGAAAATTAAGCAGGTTGGGCTTGTCTAGAATAAGAACCTGACTGATGTCTTAATCATTAAAAGGGTATACAAATAACCATACAAGAGAGTGACATGGAAAATATTCTTATATTAGATTTACAAAAGAGGCTTGTTAAAGCTTGGATGAGTTTTGTGAGGAGAAGAAAAAAGAAAAAGTAATCAATCAGTATTATTTGAAGAGACTAAAGGTCCAGATTATTAAAAGTAAAATGAACTGAATGAATTGTTGATTTATTTGATCAAGTTTGAGATTGCTGGTTGGTTGTTATCTCTGGTAACTCTTAATGTATTTTTGCTGATCAGACTTAAATGATAAGGTTTTAAGGAGTTTTTTACAGGTAAGATATGGGAAGAAGAGATTATTTGTTGTATTTTAAGAGAAAGTGATAAGTTACTAAAATTGTTATACTTGAGATAAAGGGAAACACATTTCTTTATATATTTCTTTTTCTTTACTGTTTTCTTATTTTTCTTCCTTCTCTATTTTGTCTATTTTCTTGCTTTTTTCTGCACCTTTTTTCATTTTTTTAGTTTGAAGTTTTTACTTTTATAGTTGTTATTTTTAATGAAATTACTATTAAAAATTTTAAACAGAATTTGGATAGTAGAATTCCAGGTCTATAGATAAGACTCAGAAGTTGAAAAGTTGAAAAACATTTTTGTAGTGTTATTGAGAACATGTGGTTGCATCGTCAATAGATAAACACAACTTGATAGTGGATTTATATTTTTACTTTTATTTTTGGACATCACAATATGAGGCATTATAAATGTGATTTTATGAAGTGGATTTTAAATATATATTTTGATGTTTGAAAGAATGTTATTTTGGAAAAATTAAAAAAGCAAAAATATGCAAGGGAATTCTAGGCAGACATGCCTGTAGTTCTGTAACTAGATGAATTTTGAAAAAGTTTTACGGTATTAACATTAACAGCAGTTATACCAATCCTGATATTTAGTTCAAATGTTACATCTGCTTCCTTCACTCATTGGATCACCTGCCTTTTCCAGATACAAAAAGTTTTCTAGATACAAAAAGAGATTTGTATTCATATATCCTTCTGTTTGTTAATTTTACCATGTTATACAATAGGAGATGGAAAATTTCTAGATGCATTGTTGAAAGTTGTGGTTTATTGCAGGGATGTCAAACTCACGTCACAGTGGCATCACGTGACATATCAGGACTTTTTTTTCCATTTACTAAACCGGGCATGGGTGTGGCCAGCATGTGACACATACGGGCCTGGAGTTTGACAGACCTGATTTATTGTTTTGTTTTTAAAAAATCTTCTATTTTATTCATTCCTTTTCTGATCTGTGCATCTTCATGCTAATTTGATTACCAATCTTCTCTGTGCCACTGAGTAGTTTGAATCTGTTTCAGTATTTTTTTTAATGTTTTGCTAACACAGAAAATGATGAAAGATAACAATCTGGTTCGGCATCTGGATGCTTGTGAGACAATGGGAAATGCCACTGCTATTTGCTCAGATAAGACTGGGACCCTTACCATGAATCGAATGACTGTGGTGCAAGCTTATGTGGGAGACACCCACTACCGACAGATTCCTGACCCAGAAGCTATTCTGCCCAAGGTCCTGGACCTTATTGTCAATGGTGTTTCAATAAATTCAGCCTATACCTCTAAAATCTTGGTAAGTTCCAGTTTATTTGGGGGTTAATACTTAGTATCTTTTATTAAGTCTAGGGTACACAATCAGGATTATGTTTCATTTAGTTGCACATGCCCATTAATAACTTTGGATGCTAGCCTTGGAGCCTTTGAAAAAGCTTTTTTTTTAATATGACAGAAGAGGAAAATTAGCAATAACAATAGCACTGAGACTTATATACCATTTTACAGTGCTTTACAGCCCTCTCTAAGCGGTTTACAGAGTCAGCATATTGCCCCCAACAATTTGGGTCCTCATTTTACCCACCTCGGAAGGATGGTAGGCTGAGTCAACTTTGAGCCTGATGAGATTTGACCTGTCAAATTGCAGGCAGCCGGCAATCAGCAGAAGTAGCCTGCAGTACTGCACTCTAACCAGTGTGCCACTGTGGCTCATTATTAATTATTAAATTATTAATGCTTAGGAAATATTGAGAGCTAGTTTCATGTAGTGGTCAAGTTACTAGCCTAGAAGCAGGAGAGTGTGAGTTCTATACCTCCTTTACACATGAAAACTGGCTGGATGACTTTGGGCTAGTCACTCTCTTTTAAGACAACAACAACTTTTAAGAGATTGTTGTTGTGAGGAAAATAGGAGACCAGAGTATTAGATATGTTCACTGCCTTGAGTTGAGTGTGAGGGTGTATAAATGATAAAAATCCTTCTCTTCTTCCTCATTTCACATTCACAATAATCAGCATGTATTAACAAAATATACTTCCCTCCTGAACATTGGGAAGTGATTTCTGTGAGAGAGAAAAATGAGTGAATGAACTTTTCTCAAAAAATCCAATGGACAAATCAATCAGATAAGAAAATTCTAATATTCTCTTTTCACAGATAGAAAATGAAACTTTTAGAGATTAAGTCTTCAATTTCTGAAAGGTAAAAAATAACTCAGAATATCAGAGGTGTCTGCAAGATTTCATTAAAAAGACAAAAGCAGTGTTGTGACACAAGCTCTATCCCTTTAATCTATGTATATGTACAAGTAGATCATATATAAAAGGTACAGAGCTTATAATGTAATAGTGTTTTCATCATCTGTGCTTTTCCTGCAAGGATGCCTCTGAGTACTGTCATCTTTCTGGATTTAGGGAGAAAGGTGGTTCAGAATGTATATGGGCATGCATTTGTTGCTCATGCATGATCTCTAGGAAAGACTTATTAAATAAAGTGCAAGTAAATGTAATGTTCTTACCCATGTGGCTCGTCCCCTATAGATATATCACTACACAGCCCTAAAATCAGCAGTCATCTTGTTAACTTGCTGATGGTTTTTAAAATGTAATTTAACATTTTTTTCTCTTTGAAATTTTATTTCTTAATGTTCAATACCTGCAACAAATTCTATTGCATTTTTGTTATTTTCTAATAAAACTGTTTGGAATTAGATGTAAACAATGTGAGGTGTTAAATGTCTGTTTTGTTTTAAAATGCATTCAGGGAAGTTTCTGTTTTATTAGGATTGTAATAAGAGTAAGTGGGGAATTTAGCTTCTCCCTTGCTTTAATATTGAGAAGTGATCTTCTGAATCAAATTTTTATATTGCAATTGATGTTAAGGGTGATATAACACAACTATGTAGTTCATTGGACTTTGGAAAGGTGTCCTTTTTTACCTCATAGCATGGCAATTGATTTAGAATCATAACATCCTGGAGTTGAACCTTTGGATGCAGTGCTCTATTCAATGTAGGAATTCAAGAATCCTTGACCGTTGGCTTCTTCTTCAGCTTAGGTTGCCAGATTCTCTATGCTTCATACATTACTTTATTTCTTAAGTTGGTGTACTTTGAAATATTAACCAGCATCTTTAATATGCTAACTAATTGTGGTACAGTTAAAAAGAAAATATTAATATTTCATGATCATAAACACTTTTCAATATTCATGGGGAAAAATCAAGAATGGATGGATAGTGAAAGAGCTTAAATTCTGTTTTCTGAATCTTCACATCTGCCTGAGGAGTGGTAATGGAAGAAGCCCACTGCATTCATGCCCTTTTGTATGCTCCAGTTGGAATCTGGTTGCCTGCTTTTAATAGAGTTCTAAACCAACAAGCTTCCTTACCTTAATTATCTTAATCAGATATTTTTTGTCTAAGTTCTATCTCATCACAACTGCCCACTGAATTTTTAGTCTTTCTGTGAGAGATTAAATAATTGTGACTATGGTCCAAGAAATTACTATATTTCTCTTATTATATTTGATTTTGGATTTTAGCCACCAGAGAAAGAAGGAGGACTCCCCCGTCAAGTCGGAAATAAGACAGAATGTGGACTTTTGGGCTTTGTTCTGGACTTGAAGCAGGATTATCAAGCTGTCCGTAGTGAAGTGCCTGAAGAAAAGCTCTATAAGGTCTACACCTTCAATTCTGTCCGTAAATCTATGAGTACAGTGCTAAAAAACCAGGATGGGAGTTTTCGCATGTACAGCAAAGGAGCCTCTGAGATCATCCTACGCAAGTAATGTTCCTCTCAATGCTGGTATTATTCATGCTTATTGGGACATTATTTTTAATAAGATGCATCCATGAGATAGATACAGCAGACCTGGTAGTGAAGAAGTGCTTTTTGGAAACAATTTAAATGGAAACAATTTTAAAAAAATTGTGAATATTTAGTATGAAATACCAGAAAGAACCTATGGTAGTATGAACAGAAAGGAAAACCTATTAGCTTCTCTATTTTATTTTCAGTTAAAATTCTATTAGCATATCTTCTCTCTTGTGTGTTTCTAGTTCTTTAGGAAAGGCTTTAATGGGCTTAATTCAGATTCTTCACCTGATTCCTTCAGATGTTTCACTCAGGAAAACTTTCAACTAAGTAAATTGAAAAATGGTTGAAATAAAAGTAATTGACGAAACATCATTAATTGGCTTTATTATTATGCTAATCTTTTGTAGTTATAGACTACAGTTTGAAAAGAGGTTGCAATTCTCTTCCATTCCTGAATCTTAAAAATATTTTTAAAAATCTTCAGTCATTATGAGTGGAATGTAAGATGCAGCCATATATTTGACCTCCATTTGAGATATCTTGGAATCAACTCTTCTCATCTGCCAGGATTGTCTTTCCAAACTTCTCAAGTGAATGAAGAAAGTAGCTTGAATTAACATTAAAAGAGTTGTTTTTAAAGCTTTTCCAGTGTAGCCAGCATGAACTCTGGGATATTCCAATGCTTTTCCCCAACTCATTGACGAGGAGTAATCAAAGTCTTTCCTTCCAGTATAAATTAGCAGCTGTAGAAGTTTTATTTAACTTACAGATTTGTAGGTGTTTGGGTTCAGTTAGCAGTTCAAGGCTTAAATCCCTTGTATTTTCATATGCACACATTTCCACACATTCTGTTTGTAGAAATTCATTTTGATCACACTTCTTGACCCTCCATTTTTAAAGAATTCACCCAATTAATAATTTACCTGAAAATTAATGTGTCTAATATATTCCTTAAGAAAACAGGTGAGACGCACATCCTGTTGATAGGTTATATACAAATAGCTTAAGCTTTGCTTGTAAAGTATGAACATAATGTTTGAGATATGTGCTTAATCCTTTTGTTTTAACACAGGTGCACAAAAATTTTGGACAAAAATGGGGAAACTCGATTATTTAAAGTGAAAGACCGGGACGAGATGGTGAAAAAAGTGATTGAACCAATGGCTTGTCAGGGGCTGCGCACTATTTGTCTAGCTTACCGGGATTTCCCTGCTGGCGTTGAACCTGACTGGGATGCTGAAAATGAGATTTTGTCTGACCTTACTTGCATCACTGTTGTTGGCATTGAGGATCCTGTTCGTCCAGAGGTACCAGGATAACTTTCTTTCCTGCGTGCACATAATACATTGAATATTAATTTAGCTTTCCCAACCCGGCATCCTCCAGTTGGCTAGACGTTATAGGAATTGAATTCCAGCAAACACAGACAGTATAAAATGGCGATTCTTTTCTAATTATAATCTTATTCTATGCATGTTCATTCTTTTTTCTTTCTGCTGTTTCCAATTTTGTTTCCGTGCTGCCTGCTCACCCTTGTTTTGCTCCCTTTGTCATTTTGATATTGTACCTGTTATCTTATTTTTTCCAGTCCCTTCTCTTTGACTTGCTCTGCTTTTTTACTGTTGTCTTTCACCTTTTATTTTCCTGCAGTTTATTCTTTTATCCTTTATTTTGTTTTTTCATTGCTTTGCTTTGGATCTACTTCTTTATGCAATTTTGATTTTTTTCTTGAGCTACCTGAACCTTTTGGGTTTTTTCTATTTCTGTTCATGTATCAATGAATGCCTTTGGAACAGGGGTCGGCAACAGCTGCATTGGCTCCCAGCTGATGCTCCATGTTGTAATGGGTTCCAGGAGGAGGAGGGGATGCCGTCTTCCCCCATTGTGAAGCACACTAAATTTAAGTGTGCTGCGCTAGGTGCTGCAAGAGCAGGCCATGGAGGCAGCAAGAGCCGCAGCGTCAGTGTCTGGGGCAGAGAGAAAGATGCACATCTCCCCATCTTCCTCTCGATGCCTCTATGGCCTGTTCGCTGTTCTTGTAGCACCTTGCGCAGCCCACTTAAACTTAGTGTGCTTCACAATGAGGGAGACGGCATCCCCTCCTCCTCCTGGAGCCCATTATGACGTGGACATCAGCTGCAGGCAGCCCAGCCAGTGTCTCGGAGCAGAGAGAAGGTCGTGCATCTCCCTGGTGTGCACAGCACCAAGAAGGGCCAGAAGAAGATGCAAGTAGAGGGGTGCTTCACTCCCGCTCTGGAATATGGAGCGAGTCTCTATCCACCGCCGTCACCCTTCGCTTCTTAGGCGAAGAGTGAGTGTGAGGGGAGGGTGAAGGGTGGGGCAGCCAGTGGTGGGTTCAGCTGTCAGGGAGCTACAGCAGGGAGATGAAAGATCCTCATCTATCTGGTAATCTGAAATGACTCTTGATTTATATATATTGTAAAAAGTATCCAAAGAAGAAGAAAGAACAACATCAGCCAAAAACAACAACAACCCAACCCTTGCCTGTTTTTGGAAATGGTTCAAGAGGGAACACACACACACACACAACACAGGAGAGAGACAGAGGGGGAGAGAAAGAGAACTGAAAGTGAGAGGGAGAAAGAGAAGACAGAGAGAGAGATGAAAGCGAGACAGAAAGAGAGATGATAGAGGGAGAAAGATGAGGGAGAGAGACAGAGAGAGAGGGAGAAAGAGGGAGGGAGGGAGAAAGATGAGAGAGGGGTGAGAGAGAAAGAGAGAGAGAGAGAGAGAGAGAGAGAGAGAGAGAGAGAGAGATACCTGTTTCCCAGAGAAAAGAAAATACCGGGAGCCACAAAACCTGGATATGCATGACTGGGAGTGTTGTGTGACTGGGTGGGCATGAGTAACATTGTGTTGACCACGCCCACCCAGGTTTTGTGGCTCCCGGTGTTTTCTGTGGTCCAAATGGTTCTTTGAAGATGACCCCTGCTTTAGAGGATGTTCCACACCCTTTCCATCTCTACCTTCTGCTCATTTTCCACCAGCAGTTAAAGATTGTGCCACTCTCAGTTACAGAGACCTTGTGATCATTGATAACAACCTTGTGCTATCAGTACGGTTGCTGCTTGTGGGAAGATCCCTTGTGAGTTTAACAGCAGAATTACAGTTCTGTTCTGATTTTGGTCTTTCATACCTACCTAGCAGGGAGATAGTGGAAAGGTCCCACATTTTCTTTCATAGATTTTTAGGAACAAAGACTAATCTACTCTTCTTGAATTTCACCCTGTTTTGCAATTGTTGTAGGGATTGGAAACTGTCAGGGAAAGATGCATAGACATCTAAAAATGGAAAATGATAACTACTTCACTTAAAAATTATGCGTTCTGTGTACCTATTAGAGAACACCAGATATATCTGCCCTAAAAATGGCAACTATAATTTACAAATGCCTCTTTAAAGCATCCAAATATATTCTAGGGCGAAATTATGGTTACTGAGGAAAATTGATTATCTTTGGTTTATTTCATCCTTCCCAGGCTCTGTTTTCTCTCACAATTTGCAATAGGGGTGACAGGCAGACAACTGATGTAAAATAAATCATCCTATGACTACTACTTGATTACATTTCAGAACTGGCCCCCTGTACACTGTTCCCATAATTATCTGGGATTGCAAATGGCTTCACAGATGCCTTGCATGCACTAGTCTGGAGGCAGTGATTCAATTTGCAGATTTCTTAACGATGTTTCTCTTCTCAGTCAGTCCTCAGCACTACTATCACTCTATGTATGGTTTGATCTGTAATGAGTTAACATAAGCAGTGATGATCTGATGCAGTCAAGAGGTGGAAATTAATCTGTTTCTATATACCATCCCATAACAGGAGAGGGATAAAATTGACTCCTAACAGCATTGTATATTTGAAGAAAGGCAAGAAGTTTATATAACTTATAGGCAAGGATGTCTGTTCTAGAAATCATTTAGCACAGATATTTTGCCTGGCCATTTATGTTGAGAATCCACAATCCAGCATGCATATTGTATTGCACTGAAATACATGTGTGTTGCCCAGGTTCACGAAATTATTAGTTATGGCAGGGCAGAGTAATGGGCAGAAGAACAAGTTTCACAGGCCCATTAGGAAAAATGTAAAGCAATTTAATGCTTGAGCATTATCTATTATTACATCTATATAGTCTCATTCAAAATAATCTGCAGCTAGCAGATTATCATGTTTGTAGTTCCTATTGTAATTCTTCTCACTTCTTAATGGAAATATTTGACCTTCCATTACAAGTTGCAAGGTCCCTGCAAAACACAAAATAGGTTACATTGACTTTAAACAATTATAGACTTGGTTTCTTCTCACAAATTGCTATGAGATTTATATTAGGGCTTTGAGTAAATACAGAATATTTTCCTTTTTAAAAGCAGGAAATTTCTGGGCATTATGTCATGTTTGCATTATCATATTAACTATTTTAAGAATCCAATGGAGCTCATTTAAAATTAGTAAGAGGTAGTGGCTGCCCCCAAAGAATTCCTTGAGGGGCAACTGGAACCTGGATCTCCCTGGTTCTTGTTCAACACTTGACTAGCCAATTTACGCCATTGACTTGTGGTTTCATGATGTAATTGTTCAGGTAAGGGGAATTGATAGTCAAGTGCTGTAGAGTAGGGTGCTCTTTACTTGGTATGTCAGCCCCTAAACTCTCCTTTCTCAACCTCTGGTTTTCAGTTTCTCCTCACCTGACCTTAGTGCTCTTTGAATTGTTCTCCAAATGTTTTGTGTTTCTGCAAATCCAGATAGTCCTTTTTAACCGTGTTGGTTGTCCCTCCTTGTAAACAGATTACGATGCCATGGTGCAATCCATGACTGAAGAATAAATTTATCATTACAATATAAGTTATTAGAGCCATGTGGTGCAGTGGTTAGAATGCAGTACTGCAGGCTACTTCTGCTGACTGTTGGCTACCAGCAGTTCAGCAGTTTGAACCTCACCAGCTCAAGGTTGACTCAGCCTCCCATCCTTCCGAGATCGGTAAAATGAGGACCCAGATTGTTAGGGGCAATATGCTGATAAACTGCTTAGAGAGGGCTGTAAAGCAGTGTAAAGTGGTATATAAGTCTAAGTGCTATTGCTATTACAGTTTCCTCCCATTGTTTCTTATTTCAGACCTCATGTTTTTTTGACTGCTTTATGGTCCCTTGCTTATAGGTTCTGTTTTTCATGGCTTGCCAATAGGTACCTGAGGCCATTCAGAAGTGCCAGCGTGCTGGTATTACTGTCAGGATGGTTACAGGTGACAATATCAATACAGCACGTGCCATTGCAACTAAGTGTGGGATCTTGCTGCCCGGAGAGGACTTCCTATGCTTGGAAGGGAAGGAATTCAATCGGCTCATTCGCAATGAGAAAGGAGAGGTAATATGAAGAAGGGATTGAAGCCGATCAAGTTTCTTCAAAGCTGAGATCTCCAAAGCATGTTACCAAGTGGGGCAGGAGGGAAAAATATTTAAATATGGAGAATAATTGCATTAGCTCTATTTTATTTCATTGCATTGCATTTAAATATAAATGAAAACAAATCAATATTTTGTTTACTCTGACCCCACTTTTTACATGTGATTCCCTGACTTTGTTTTAAATGATGTATTCATTCTAATGTCATGGCAAAGTGCATCCCTAAAACATGGAAATTTGTCATCTTAGGAAGAGTTTTAGTGCATGGCAAAGAAGATAATTTTATGTAATTTTTAAAAAATTACTCCTGATTTTACAGATCCAGGATATGAGTCTATTAACTTTTTTGGAGAGTGTTCAAGTGTTCAAAAAATGAAAAGATCAAGCACTATGTTTCTGTATTTCCAGATTTAAAAATAAACTTAAAGACTGAATTCATTTTTACATTGCTGTTTATAATTATTAAACAGTTCTTTTTTCTCCTTTTTTCCTTGCCAATTAAATAGTTTTCTTTTTCTTTTTTGTCATGTCTAGTTTATTTTAATCATCATAGTATATCCAGGTTTTATTTCTTTACTATCCTTTTTTCAGTTACGGTTATACAGTTTTTTAAAAAATTTCATTTAATTTCATCTTTAATTAAATGGAAAAAAATGATAGATTCATTCATTCATGTGGTCTCAGTGGAACCATGAATCTTTGGAATTCAAAGCACATTAGCTATCAGAGAAAGGGATTAATAGATAGTATTGTAGGTATATAGAAGGCTTCTTTGGCCATCTCTCTAAAGTTGCAAGTATCTGGTATGGCAGAGGTCTCCAAACTGGTTGAGGAATTCTGGGAGTTGAAGTCCACAAATCTTAAAGTTGCTATGTTTGGAGACCCCTGTGCTATGGCCTGCTACAGTGGAGTAGCTGTCATGATATATTGCTAATTTCTAAGGTATTTACCCTGCAGTTCTCTGATGATATGTCAGATCCATGGTAATGTTAACTGAATGGTTTTTCCATACTACCTGCAATTGTTATGTCATTCTTCATTGGGCATTAGACGAAATTCTTCTGAGAAAATGGATGATGTTTTCAGAAGAGAGTGGTGACTGGTTCGAAAGCCCCTTTCAGAGCTAACCTAGCTTGTCCTATTGGGGTTTTGCTCTGCAGGTGGAGCAAGAACAACTGGATAAAATCTGGCCTAAACTTCGAGTCTTGGCACGTTCTTCACCAACTGATAAACACACCCTTGTGAAAGGTATGGTCAACCAAAGAGGTAGCATTTGTTTTCTAAGATGATGTCAGAAGATAAGTGGAGGGAGAGAGGTTTGAAGGCACTACATGAAAGCTTAAGTGAACATTGCATTTACAAAGCCAGATTTGCTGAATTGACATGTATTCATGTTTTGGCATCCAGCTCCAAAATGAAATACCTGAAGCAACCTACACAGTGAAAACTCCTTAACAATGGAAAATAAAACTAGATAAGAAATATTGAATAGATTTTTTTAAAGGAGCGAATAGAAACAAAACAAAAAAACCCAAATATTTGTTAAACACCAATCTAAGCAATACAATTCCGTCCACATTTGGCAACAGAATGTTGGCAAGGGAATATGCTATATTAACTTCTTAGAAGTAGGGAATTCCACTGTCTGGGCATGATAACAAAAATAAAGCCCTTTGTACATTCCTCACATTTAAAAAAGATGTCTCATCAATTTGTCTTTGTGGACAAGATATTAATCTCTTGGGAAACTATACAGTCCAGATATCATAGCCCTAGGTTGGTCAGGGCTTTACATGATAATCATGTAAATTGTTTCTAGAATTTTGCCAGCAAACCTAGGGGTCTGTTTATCTTCTACTGACCTTAAGCTCATTTTCAGGAATTATTGACAGTACTGTTGGGGAACAGAGGCAGGTGGTAGCTGTAACTGGAGATGGCACCAATGATGGCCCAGCCTTGAAGAAAGCAGATGTTGGATTTGCTATGGTATGAGCTAATATTCTAGGGACTACATTGCAAATAAAAAAAACAGATAATCATTTGTTTGTGTGTATTTTTGCATGATGGAACTAATAACTGATAACACTGGCTGACTGGCTGGCTAAAAGAAACCCGCAGCATTGTATATATGTTAAAGTTCTTTTCATTGTGTTCTATTTTCTGTTTTAGCTTTTTCAGTTGCAGAAATCAGAAATCTTGCAGCCCAAGACAAAATTTCACCATCCCTGGGCTCAGTAGGACACAGCAGGCAAGCATTAGGGAAAATTAGTCGCTACAGGGAACCTACTTAATGCGTTTGAGATTTGCTGGCCTATTCTAACAGGCAAAGATTGTCTAGTCACTGACTGCCACCACATGTCTGTAACTGAGTTTTGCAATAAGCCTAACAGCCTCCTTAATCAGCTGCTTTGGTTCTTTACCAACAAGTCCCAAGCAAGCAGGCAATGGCCAGCTTTTCCTCAGAATTTTTGATCTGAAAGGGAAAAAAAGATAAGCTGATTATACAGACTAGGTATTTTAATTGTCAGAGAGCCTTGTGTTGGTTCATTTGGATCTTTTGGAAAAATGAGATGTTTCCATATAATTTACACTGCAGTGTCACATCTGAAATGAACTGACATTTAACATTTTGTGGGTGCAAGTCTTAAAATTGAACATTAAAAAATGTAATGCTTCCTTTCTGACTAATTCTCTTTCCTCCGTCTGGTCTTTATTTTCTCAGGGCATTGCTGGCACAGATGTGGCTAAGGAGGCTTCAGACATCATCCTGACAGATGATAATTTTACAAGCATTGTTAAGGCAGTGATGTGGGGCCGCAATGTATATGACAGCATTTCCAAATTCCTGCAGTTCCAGCTGACAGTCAATGTAGTGGCTGTGATTGTGGCTTTCACGGGTGCTTGCATCACACAGGTAACCATAGCTAAAAGAGTTGGGCTTTTACTAATGAATTAGAGCTGATCTAGGTTCCATTGGAGGTTTTCAAATAGAACAATCAAAACTTGGTCTTCATGCACATAAAGATAAAAAGTTCAAAGATAAGAAGAGAATTAGATTAAAAAGAACTTTACTTTCCAGAAGGAAACCAAAAGTCTATTCATTTAGCTTTTCTAACAGTAGCCAGTTAGATACCCCAGGAGGGTCACAAATAGAGATGATAGAGACAATAATTCAGTGTATAATGGATTACTATGGCTAATGGTTATAAACAATTTATTTATATTTTCATCGGAAGATTGCAGCAATTCTTTTTGCATCACATTTATGCAAAGATTTCTACAGTACTAGAATGAGAGAATTGGTATTCCACTTTATTCAGTTGAAATTAGGAATGTGAACAACTTGAAGAAGAGCATTCAAGCTGCACAAAGGAGATGCTTGTTGTCTCTGACATACTGTAACACTAAACTAACGAAGTATTTAATCATTGTATTAACAGTAATAATATTGGACTGCAAATGCTAGTATTCCTGGATTATCATAGTAAACCAGGTGTATGAATTCAGCACTAGTCAATTCCCAAGTTAAAGAACTAGGGGAAGGGGAAGAATAGCCAACTATGTTTGCAGTGTATTACAGTAGTTTTTGAAAGGATTTTTTCTTCCTTTCTTTGCAGGATTCACCTCTGAAGGCTGTCCAAATGTTGTGGGTGAACTTGATCATGGACACTTTTGCCTCATTAGCTCTTGCCACAGAACCCCCTTCGGAGTCTTTGCTCCTGCGTAGGCCATATGGTCGCAACAAGCCACTAATTTCCCGAACCATGATGAAGAACATTCTGGGACATGCCGTGTACCAGCTCACCATTATTTTCACATTACTTTTTGCAGGTGAGTGGAGGGTAGTGTGTAGAACAGCTAAGGTAATCTGGGATCATTTTTTCTGTTGTTGGATTAAATAAGGCTAAAAGGTCCGGTCTGCAAAAATCCAGTTGACCATTAAGCTATAAAAAAAGAAAGAAAACTTTGCTATCACCCAGTGTTCTGGGTGATAGCAAACAGTTTTCTTTCTCTTTTTACAGCTTAATCCAGTGTTCCGGATTCTGCAATCCAAATCTGTGGCCCTAATTATATTCTGTCTGTTTGCTCTTCCAAGATAGTGAGAGAAAAAAGATCCTCATGATAGTTCTCAGCTGATTAACTCAATTTATGGGACATGTTTCATCTTCTGGTGCTTTTGAGAAAATGAAAAAAAGGACATGTAGTTGTTTTTCATATTTGATTAAGTGTCCTCTATGAAAACAGACAGGGCCTCCTTGGGATACTGTCGGCCAGACAATGTCGGCTGGCGGTCCCTAGGGGTAGGGCCTTCTCTGTGGGAGCACCCACCCTATGGAACCAGCTTCCCCTGGAGCTACGACTGGCCCCCCACCTCCGCTCCTTCCGCCGCGGCCTAAAGACTTGGTTATTTTAACAAGCCAGCCTGGACTGAGGGGAGGTGTCTTAGTTTTTAAATGTCATACCTTGGGGTTTCAGATAATTTGTTTGGTCGAACTGGGTTTAATAACTTTTAATTTCTCTTTTGTATTGTATGTTTTTATGATGTGAGCCGCCCTGAGTCCCTAGGGAGATAGGGCAGCATACAAGACCAAATAAATAAATAAATAAATAAATAAATAAATAAATAAATAAATAAATAAATAAAATCTATGCCAAGAAATAGGTAAAGATACTTCAATATTCCGGGGATACACCTGATTGACTTCTGTCCTCTTTCATTAGACATATTTCTTTCATTCATTCATTCATTCATTCATTCATTTATTCGACTTGTATGCCGCCCTACTCCCTAAGGACTCAGGGTGGCGAACATTAAAAACAGCAAATTTACAATAAAAAACCAATTAAATACAAGTCAAATACAATTAAAACATTAAGAAAAGATTAAAAAACCCTACCCTCCCCCCTGGCCGGGTCATTCCAGGCCGGCATGTTGAAACAATCAGGTCTTCAGGTCTCGGCGGAAGGAGTGGAGGTCAGGGGCCAAACGGAGATCCACGGGGAGCTGATTCCAGAGGGCAGGTGCTCCCACGTAGAAGGCCCTAGCCCTGGGAACTGCCAGCCGACAATGCCTAACCGACGGTATCCCAAGGAGGCCCCCTATGTGAGCAAACAGGGCAATCGGAAAGTGATGCTGGCAGGAGGCGTTCCCGCAAGTACCCTGGACCCAAGCCATTTAGGGCTTTGTAAGTTGTTACTAACACCTTGAAGGTAACCCGGGAGACAACTGGCAAACAATGCAAGCTGTGCAGGAGGGGTGTAACATGGGAGTATCGGGACACTCCCATCACAGCCCGCGCGGCCGCATTCTTCACTAGCTGTAACCTCCGGGTCATCCGCAAGGGCACCCCCATGTAAAGAGTGTTGCAGTAGTCGATTCTGGAGGTGACGAGCACATGAGTGACCGTTTGAAGGGCATCTCAGTCCAAATAAGGGCAGAGCTGGCGAACCAGCTGAACCTGGGCAAAAGCCCCCCTGGCCACAGCTCCCACATGCTTCTCCAAGCTGAGCTGTGAATCCAGGAGGACGCCCAGATTCCTCGCCCTATCCATGGGGGGCAACACCTCTCCCCCCATGACCAAAGATGGTATATCCAATGAAGACCGAGATGCCAGTAAGAACAGCCACTCAGTCTTGGTCGGGTTGAGCTGGAGCCTATTACTCCCCATTCAGACCCGTACCGCCTCCAGGCACCGGGACATCACAGAGAGAGCATCACTGATCTGGTCTGGGGTGGAGATATAGAGCTGGGTATCATCAGCATATTGATGATACCTCACCCAAAACCTCGGATGATCTCGCCCAGTGGTTTCATGTAGATATTAAACAGGAGAGGCGAGAGAACGGACCCCTGAGGCAACCCACAAGTGAGGGGCCTTGGGGTCGACCTCTGACCCCCTGCCAACACCGACTGCGAACGGCCCGAGAGGAAGGAAGAGAACCACTGCAAAACGGTGCCCCCCACCCCCAATCCTCGGAGCCGCTGCAGAAGGATACCATGGTCAATGGTATCGAAAGCCGCTGAGAGATCTAACAGGACTAGGACAGAGGAAAAACCCCTGTCCCAAGCCCTCCAGAGATCATCCATCAGTGCGACCAATGCTGTCTCCGTGCTGTGTCCGGCCCTGAGGCCTGATTGATATGAGTCTAAATAATCAGCTTCCTCCAGGAACAAGGGGAGCTGCTGCACCACCATCCTCTCAACAACCTTCGCTAAGAAGCGAAGGTTGGAGACTGGACGATAGTTATTCAAAACGGCTGGGTCCAAGGCAGGCTTCTTGAGGAGGGGCCTCACCACTGCCTCTTTCAAGGCGGCAGGAAAGACTCCCTCACTCAAGGAGGCATTGACAATTGCCTGGAGCCAGCCGTGTGTAACCTCCCTGGAGGCATACACCAACCAGGAAGGACACGGGTCCAATAAACATGTGGTGGAAGACAGCCTCCGCATGATCCTGTCCACCTCATCAAGGGAGACTGGGTCAAACTCAACCGAGATAGAATCAACCAGAATCAATCAGACCCATCACCACCCATCATCAGACCCCTGCCAATCAGAGTCCAAGCCGGCACGAATTCGAGCGACCTTATCCGCCAGATGTGAACTAAATTCCTCTGCTCTGCCCTGCAAAGGGTCATCCCCCTCCCTCAATTGGAGAAGGGAGCGGGTCACCCAAAACAGGGCCGCAGGGTGATCATCAGCGGACGCAATCAGAGCGGAGAAGTAAGCACGCCTCACCACCCTAATCGCTTCCAGGTAGGTCCTAATGTAGGCTCGCAACTGGACACGGTGGTCGGGCGGCTAGTCCTCCACCTGCTCTCCAGGCATCTTCTCCGCCGTTTCATCCCCCCAGAGATGGCAGGTTAAAGAACTATAAGCCTGGGGAACTCCACCGCCACCTCCGAGAGGACGTCGAGAAGCTCAGGCAGGGCCACGCAGCTGGGGGACAGGTATGTTAGCAGTAAACCCAACCGACCTCCCGGGCCCAATCTCACGAGGAGGGCCTCACAGCTGCCTATCTGCGGGACAGTGACCTCCCTTGGAAACAAGGTCTCTCTGACAATCTCTCAGTAATGCTGAATACACATTTCATGTTCTTTAAGGGCAACTAGTAGTTACTGATAAATAGTATAATACCACACAATTTTATGTCTTAAATTGTCATGAGTGCAAGCCGAGGAAAATCATTTTTTGATTACCAGTACTGCTTACTTCGTGATGAAGTTTACTGCCTATTCCTTTATTGTACTTGATTCATAACAGAATTTATATTAATATTCAGCATCAGCTGTAGAAGCTTATCAGCCAAAACAGTAGGTATCAATTTAATTAGTATG
This sequence comes from Naja naja, assembly GCA_009733165.1. Taxonomy (NCBI): domain Eukaryota; kingdom Metazoa; phylum Chordata; class Lepidosauria; order Squamata; family Elapidae; genus Naja; species Naja naja. The sequence goes on along the minus strand of CM019150.1, from coordinate 51,928,654 downwards.
AATGAAATTACATTGTAGCATGCTTATGTTAGGAATAGTCAAATTAAAAAATGGAAAGAAAACCTGCAAAATTAAATTCTGAAGGATCACATTTTATGTTGCACTTAGTGGCAATGAGAAGGTTGAAGAGGTTCCTCCTGATAAATTTGACTCCACACAAACTGGATGTTCTTCATCCTATTGTGTGTTTTTAGAACTTGGTACAGCTTCAGTTGTGAATCACTAATAGCTTCCAGTGAAAAAATATTTCATTCTAACTGGAAGCATTATGTTTGCACTGTTAAAGTGAATTGTTCCATTCGTCAGTAAACTAGATTCATACGGAGGAAAACTTCTGGATTATTCTGTTTGCTTTTTTCCTGTTAGAGGCTCTGTGTTTTTTCACCTGCTGCAGAACCAGCAGAAATTCAGAGGGGAGGGTGGAACAGCAGCAGCAAAAAACAACTGCTGTTAAAGTCTAAGAACCTCACTATAACTCTAAGGCAGAGTCTGTATGTACATTTCTTTGGTTTTGTGGCTGAGAAATACACATATTTATAGCTCATCATTTCCATTTTACAAGCTGTTTTGTTTTTAGTAATGAAGGTTTTCAAATAATTATCTACAAACTTTAATTGAAGCATAAAGAAAGGCAATTTCATTAAGGGAACAGTCTATTTTTCCAGCAGCCTCTTAGGTTATTCTAACATTGCTTAAATGAGGAGCCATTTGTACTCAGAGAGTGAATTAATATAAACTCTATTCTTTTTTTCACTGGTTTAATTTGAATATATTAATTAAGGATTAGGAGACTTTTTGAAATGCAAAATTTGGCAAGACTAGGCTGGCAGAAGACAAGAGAAAGAAGTTGGCAGGAAGGCTAAGAGTAAGACAGGATCAAAACAAAAGACTTGTTTAAAAGAGGAGCAAGAAATTGAGCAGAGCAAAAAAGCATACTTTCTAGTTATACTAAATTGCTGCCTAGTTATGCAGTATTACATTATTAAATTATAAACAATTGTCAACAATTATTTTATTTTTTAATTTTGCTTTAATAAGTGGAAAAATAAAAAAGGGTTTTCTTTTCTTAATGATATTTCTAATAATAATGTTGTCCAACTCTCTGATAAATTATCAGATATTATTCAATTAAAGTAGGACCATACTGTATATTTTCTATAAGAAAACTTAAAATTTCCATGATGGTTTGTAAATATTTGGATACTTTTCATTATTTTGATTCTATTAAATATTTTGGAATAACTGTCAAGGAAACATTCTTCATTAAAAGTACCACTAATTTTTTTAATCTTTAAGGAAACAATGTTTAAAAATGAATAATACATCAATGTTCAAACTAGAAAAATATCAGTATCAATGTAGTATGTTCTTATTTTGCATTATTGTAATCTATTTTATTGTATTTAATTATTGCTGTTACTATATTACTACATTATTATATTTTCTATTGTTGAACCTCAGACTATCATGATTGACGTGACATGTAATTCCAGCAAATGAATAAATGAATGACACTTAAATGGTATAATAATTAAAACCGTGACAAAGACAGATTACTTGCAGGATCTTTGGAAGAATCTACTTTTCTTTAATTTCCAGAAGGCCATCACAGAACACCAATTTAGCTTCATGGGAGGCTGTTCCAGAGAATTGATACCATGATATAAAAGCAGCACTTTCTGGCCATTACCTCACAATATGGGGCACTATTAGCAGCTTTTTAAAGATCATTCCTTAGATAAGTCAACTCTGGTTAGATTGAGCAATCTTGGTGCCAATCCACATAAAGCTTTCTATGTCAACGTTAGTACTTTCAGTAATACAGGAACAGTATGATCATCGAAACAAGCATAATCACAGCAGTCAGGCTGCTGTAATTTTGGGGAGCTTTTCAAAGGCAACCATATGTAGAGTTCATTGCAGAAGGCCAGTTGAGGCATAAGAGGCAAGAGTTACTGTAGCCAAATCTTTCCTATTCCAGGCAATATGAGTAGCTGAACAAAGACAGCCCTTCTTGGCCACCCAGCAATCCCCATGCATATAAGAAAACTCTTTCTCAGCATCACCGCCATCTCTTGAAGAGACAATACAGAGCCAACAGGGAACAGTCACAAACAAACAGCCACTCCATATTGCATTCCATGTAAGCCATGGTGGTGCAGTGGTTAGATTGCAGTACTGCAAACTAACTCTAACCACTTCCAGGAGTTCAGTCCTGGCTCAAGGTTGACTCAGCCTTCCATCCTTCCAAGGTCAGTAAAATGAAGATTCAGATTGTTGGAGGCAATGTTGACATTTGTAAGCCACTGAGAAGTGCTATAAAACACTATAGAGTGGTATATAAGTGCTATTGCTGTTGCTTAGTTCAACTTCAGCTTGTTTCATTTCATCCAGCCCCCAATTGGGCCTCGGGTGGCAAAACAAAGCTGAATATTATCAGTATATTAATGGTTTCACATCCCAAACTGCCAACTGATCTGTCCTATTGGTTTCATATGCATATTAAATGAGAGAGGGAGATGACTGATCCCTGCAGTACCACACAAAGGAGTAGTCACCTGTCATCACTATACTTCCAGACCAATTTCTCCTGTCTACCCCTGAGGAGTGGAAACACTGCAAAGCAGTGCCTTCAGCAGTTCCCAATTCCTTCAAGCAATGCAAGAGTATACTGTGGTATCCAGAGCCACTTGGAAATCTTAATAGATTTGAGCTGGAAGGGATAATAATTAATCCAGTTTCTGTCCCATCCAAAATTGCTCAAGTCTCTAGTAGACTCAGCAACTGAAACCTGCTAGATACTCATCAGTCTTCCCCTTAAAGGAGTGAAACCTAGTCAATAGTTATCAAATATTGCTGGATCCAAGGAGGGCCTCTTTAAAAGGAAGCGTCTCATGCCTTCTTCATGATGGCTGGCATCCTCTCCTCCCAAACAGAAGGGTCCAGCTGATCATTCCCCCCTCTCTTGTATATGGCTGGGGAGATCCAGGTTCAAGTACATTTGCAGCCATGGAAATTTCATTCACGGTCTCTCTCTCTCTCTACCAAATGTGGCTCATGTTGTGGGAATAAAAATAGAGGGTGATAAAGGATGAAAAATACAGGAAGATGCTGCAAACTCCTACTGAAAAAGATGGAATATAAAAGTAACAAAATTAGTAACAGTTCTTGATGAAAGGACTTTGGGGAAAACTATGCCATCCTGAAGAGAGCTTCACTTTTTGCAGCACTGACAATCATGGCAAAACAATGAGCCAGCAAACAGATTGGCACCTTGAAATTCCACATCAGATAAAGAGGAGAACCTGGGATCACTCATAAGTGCTTCAAACAGATGCTCCCAATGAGGAGACTGTAAGACAGCAGTCTCCTTTCAATGGGTTCTTAATTGCTCTAGGAGCTGAGGGAAAGTCAGTTTTGCACAAGACATATGCATTCAGTGCTCAAGCGAACACTGAATTTGCCCACTTCCTTTCTTAATCACTTCAGGAAACTGCTTGTTAACTGCTTTTTGGAGATTAGAAACCTTTACAACAGACAGATTTCATCATACTGGGTGATACTTCTGTCCTTGAGAAAAGAAGATTTATGTATGTTTAAGAACATTTTTCACTCTGAAATAAGCAGCAAAGGTGAAACAATTTTGAAAAGTTTTAAATGGACGAAGGGGCCAGATGGATTGGAAATAAGATTTAGAAACTAATTATAAGAATCCTTCCTGTGGGTTGTTTAAAATTCTATTAAAAATACATGAAGATTTTGAACCTAAGTGTAAGAAATCCTCCTGTGAGAAAATGTTGTGGATTAAAAAAACCATACGGGGAGACTTTGAAGTCTGGAGACTAGAGGCAGTCAGAAGCTGGTAAATGGAGTTTGACCGGAAGAATTCAAGGATATTCAGCATCAACACACTCAAAAAAATTCTCTAAAAATTCTGCTATTATAACAATGAGTTTAAAAGAGGAGTTAGAAGACAATAACAACTGAGAACCAGGCTGCTTTGGATATAGATTTAAAAATGATAAATACAAGAATGATATGGAAAAAGATGTTACACAAGACTTACAAATGAAACTGGCTGATTTCTTAGTAATTAAATGGGATTCACCAATAATAGATCAGAAGAGTGACTTGGACAAGTTTCAAATCTTGGACTTACAAAAGAGGTGTGTTATATGAAAAGAGTTGCTGAGAAAAGACAGAAAATGGAAAGAAATAAGTTTCTGGGTCACTATTTAAAGGGAATAAGCATCAAGAACTTTCAAAGTTAAAAAAAAGGGAATATAAAATTGCCTTAGATGTAGTCCTTGACTTAGAATCATTTAATAATCGTTTGAGGTTATGATGGCACTTGAAAAAAATCACCAGTCCTCACATTTATGACTATTGCATCATTCCTGCAGTCAAATGATCAAAATTCAGGCATTTGACAACCAGGATATATTTATGACAGTTGCAATATCGTGGGATCACATGATCGCCATTTATGACTTTCCCAGCTGGCTTCCAACAAGCAAAGTCCATGGGGTAAATTAGCTTCATTTAACAGCTGTCTGATTCACTTAATCACCATGGTGATTTGCTTAACAACCATGCAAAAAGATTGTAAAATCATTTTTGAATCTTTGTATTTTTAAGCTTTAATTTAACAATATTTAAAAAGGTTGATGAAAATTATACCTTTCAGAGTCATGGAGTGCAAGACACTTGCCACAAGTTGTGTTCCAGTGTGTATATGTGGCATATTTTACTCTGCAATTGTATCATAAAGAATATCTGTAGATGGAAAGAATATGTTCATGTGCTGTTAAAACTCTTTTCCTACAGGTGAAATTTTTTTTGATATTGACAGTGGCCGGAATGTTCCCCTCCACTCTCCACCCACTGAGCATTACACAATTGTCTTCAACACTTTTGTCATGATGCAACTGTTCAATGAAATCAATGCTCGCAAAATTCATGGGGAAAGAAATGTATTTGAGGCCATCTTCCGGAATCCAATCTTCTGTACAGTGGTGCTAGGAACCTTTGTTGCTCAGGTAAATGAAATGGGCTTGGGTGAGATTGCAGGAAAGAAGAGATTGTGAAATGGAAAAGTCCATCATTCTCCCACCAAACATATTCTAAATTGTAATGTTTACTGAATGTCATGGCAACTTTATGCAAGGCTGGTTGGAGAATTCTGGGAGTTGAAGTCCACACATTATAAAGTTGCCAAGATTGAGAAACACTGACTTACAAGTGTACGGTCTTAGGAAAAGCCACATTTTGGTAACTTTCTGAAAAATAATCAGGATGGAGCCCAGTCTAATGTGTTCTAAACAAGTGGCAGCAGGACTGAGAAGATTCATCCCTTTGGGCATTAGAAAGGTTAATCCCTCATGAAAATAACTTTCTCTTCTGCATCTTATTAGATGGACCAAAACTATTTGCTACTCCATTTATGTGTAAGAAGAATATGCAACTGTCTTGGTTGTGTTTGAAAGTTTCCTCTTGAAATGCTGGGTCAAATTACTGGGCTGGTGTGAGGGAAAAACAATTAAAAGCAGAAAAGGAAAACTTTTTTTTAAACCTTAAGATCAAGAGAATGGGAAAATTTGTTCTTACCTGGAACCCAATATTGATTTGTTTTTTCTTGACTATGGTAAGAGATAATCACAGTAGATTTGGATCAGAAATAGACTTCATTTGGTTTATCAGACCTGGGCTAATTCATTCTCTACTGGAAGTCATTACAATAAATTCCCTGAGTGGATCTGCCACTTCCACTTTCATGGTTGAGTCTGGATGTGAAAGACACTAATCCTCCTGTTGATCACACATTGATCAATTATTATAGTGTCGCCCTAAGTTTGCTTCTTAGGATGCATCCTTTGATACATAGCAATGTAGCTAAATGTTATTTCTAGCAAATATTCCTATAAGATGAACTTCCAATTTATAACTTTGGTATGTCTGAATTTTCTAACAGTGTTTGCTTCTTTGTGTGTTTGTTATTACTTAACCTGTTAGGTGTATTGCATTTGTTTCTTACATGACAAAGGATTTTATTTCTGAGTTCTGTGAGATGAGAAAACCTCTATCCCACTTGGGGGTAGCATTTATTAAAAAGTCTGTCTGTCAACAAATAGAGTCCAAAAATTATCTCATGTCTAAGAATGTAAATTTTTGTTCCCTTTCCTCTTGTAACCTCATTTGAAGTTGTGGATTGCAGCCATTTTTTCATTCCTTTAGGTCAGGGGTGTCAAACTGGATTTCTTTGAGGGCCACATCAGCATTGTAGTTGTCCTCCGGGGGGGTAGGGGGGAGAGCAAAGGGATGGACAGCAGACAGAATGGACACCTCCTGCAGCACTCTGCTGGCCAAAACAGGGCACGGGGGGCCATGTGTGGCCCCCTGTGCCCCGTTTTCACTAGCAGAGGCACCGCAGGCCAGTCCTTTGCTATTTCCAGGCCGGCCCTGCAAGCCAGATCTAAGCAGCCCGTGGGTCCAATGCGGCCCATGGGCCTTGAGTTTGACACCCCTGCTTTAAGTTAACAATATTGACTGCAAGTTTGCAATTTTTAGAATCAGCAGGTTTATCATGCAGATGTTTTCTTTCATTTTAATTCCTTCACCCACTAGAATTGCCAGGCTTGATTTCATTATATGCATTTCAGCTTATTGCTTTGGATGGTGGTTTGCTGAAGCCAGTCTTAGCCACCTGGTTTTACTGGATATATTACAATTTTCCATTTCTAAAGTCCGCTGGCTGGGAATATAGGGAGTTTACAGACTAACAGATCTGAAGGACAACGGATTGTGAAAGGCTAGGCTAGTACTGTTCTTAAATTGCATAAAGAATACACTGTTTATAATTAATTGGTTTGACTGTTCTTTACTGATATTTTTCCCATATTTCTCTTTTTTCTCCTGATATTTCAGATTATTATTGTGGAATTTGGTGGTAAACCATTTAGTTGCTCTGGACTTACCTTGAGTCAATGGTTTTGGTGTATTTTCATTGGTGTAGGAGAGCTGCTTTGGGGACAGGTAAGAAAGTGAATATTCCAAATTTACTTAAACAATTAGTTTTGTTCCTGCATGTTGTTCAGTTATGTGTTAATTGTTGTCAATCTCATTTCTCTGCAAAAATCCAAAAAGGATTTTTACTTTTCTGTTTGTTCCGTTAACTGCTTAAATAACAATATTATCAATTAAGTTGCCAACATAACCAAATTTAATGTGAGATTGTAACAGTACCATTTTCACTTTACTCATAACTTTCTATCCTATTTTATATTAAAATCAAATTTTAATGCTTTGTGGCATATTTTTTAAAGTTGAGAAGTATATCATAGAATTAGGAGATATATAAAAATGGAAGGATAGTGGTTCCAAGCTATCTGTTACTTACAAGATAAAATTGGGGTCATTTTGTGTAAATACGTGAATTGATATTTGTATCCTCAAATATTCCAATTAAATCAGTATGGGGAGTTTTTCAGGTGAGAATAAATTCACCAGTAATTCTGGAAAGTCATATACTATTAGATTCTCAATCGCTATAATTTCATCATTTCTCTTGAGAAAAAAATGTTGTTTTCCTTCTAAACCTGAACATTTATTTTTCTTTTGAAGTTGAAATCCTTTACAGAAACAAATACACACGGAACAGCCTTATAGCCAGTTTCAAAGATGTTACAAATGTGTTTGCTATTTCATGGGACATTTTGAGTCCCTGAAGGAGTCCAAAAGGCAGACTTGAAATGAATTAGAAAGTACATTTAAAAAAATGTAATGCCAATCAAACTGAGGATGGTATGTTACAAATGTACTGAACTATTGGGAATCATCACCTGACTAGATATTCAGGCTTATTGAACAATAAAGTCAAAACAGCTACCGAAGAATTAATTCTGAGCATTCCATTTCTATAGTTGATCAGCACTATTCCAACAAATCAACTGAAGTTCCTGAAAGAGGCTGGTCATGGGATTACCAAAGAAGATATTCCAGAAGAAGAGTTGCCTGAAGGTCTAGATGAAATTGACCATGCTGAAATGGAGCTTCGACGTGGACAAATCCTGTGGTTCCGTGGTCTGAACAGAATACAGACTCAGGTATGGCACCTATTTTTTTCTCCCTTATGCAGTGCAGCTTGCAGTAGTGCTGTTGCTTTGCTTTAAGCCAGGGGTGTCAAACTCACATTGTCACAGCAGCATCATATTGACATATTGGGAGTTTTTTCCCTTTCGCTAAATCGGGCTTGGGCATGGCCAATGTGTGACGCATCTGGCCCATGAGCCGGGAGTTTGACAGCCTTGCTTTAAGCAAGACCAGTCTAAGGACATACATTAGAAGAATATGACATCCCTGTTGCTGAAGTAATTGAGATCAGTTAGCCATATGTTTAAACCAGCAGCATTTGTGCAACTGGAGTTAAATGGATGTGTTCAGCTGAGGGGTACTTCTAGGACTCCATCCTTGCATTGGGGAAAGTTCTCCCTAAACCTGCCTCGCAACAGATCTATTCCAAGAGATAAGCAAGTGTGAGAAGAGTACGTAGTCATGCTAATTTTTATGAAATGCTAATGCAAGGTTGACAATAAAGACAATATGCTGCTTAGATTTTTTTTTTGCTCAGCCATTATCCAGCCTTCAAATTTTAGAAAGGAAGGTGGTGTTCCTGTTTCTGCCTGCCAAATGATCTTGTAGGACTACTTAGTTCCACTATCTAGAGAGATTACTGGTACAGTAAACAAGAAGGAGCATGGGAAAGAGGGCAATTTGAAGATTGAGAAGCACCGAGCTTTATGGCTAGAAATCCCAAAAGCTAAATTAATGTTAGTATTCTCTTCTCCTTGATAAAATTATAATTTGTCACACAGCCATTTTATTATTAGGATTTGTGAAAGCTGCCCCACTCCAAAAGATTCTGAAGAGAATATTCCATTCATTGCTATAGGACACATGTTTCTCAGCCATGACAACTTTAAGATACAAGGACTTCAACTCCCAGAATTCTCCATGGCTGGCTAAGGGAGTTTTTTTAAAAATTCATATTTATATGCCGCCCTTCTCCGGAGACTCTCAGGGCGGAGTTTTTGGAATGCTGCAACCCTCATGTGCAATAGCCTTCATTCCATTGTATATGCCTGCTTATTACTAAGCGGCATTTTTACAAAGTCAGCTTATTGCCCCCAACAATCTTGGGTCCTCAATTTACCTACCCGAGATGGATGGCTGAGGCTGAGTCAACCCTGAGCCTGGTGGGATTCGAGCCTGCAATAATTGCAGGCAGCTGGAACTAAGTGCTAGGCATTTAACAGCCTGTACCACCAAGGCTCTTGTTGAGTCCATGCATCTTAAAGTTACCATGGTTGAGATACATTGCTGTAGGAGTTTATCTCCAGAGTAGAAAATGTGGTCCTAAAAGAAGGAACATTGTTTTGAAGATACTTATGCCTGGGAATTTTAATGTATGTCATTTTGAAAATGGGTCTTTGTACAATGCATTGATTAAAATAAAACAAAATGTATGATTATGGGTACAAATTAAAAGCAAAAGATGTAGATGAGGGCAATGAATCCACTGCAAATATCCTAGGCTGCATGTGTTTACTGAACTCTGGTACTGTCTTTTATTAGCAAGGCAAAATCACATATGCATGTCACTCTCTGCCTGAGATATGCCACAGAGGTAGTTGTGAGACCTGAAGTGCACAAAATGCTTTCAAGAGCAGAACTACAGAATGCTTGAATATATAGCTTGGTTTAGTACTTTAAGCTGATTTGCTCAAAATCTTTGGAAGGAGAACCATTCAGAAGTATATACCCTCCTCTTTCTATTCCAGACTCACCTGTGGATGGTAGGTACAAATAGATATAAATTGGAATTTATAAAATTGAGTTAGTTTCTTGTAATGGTGGTATTAAAAAAAATAGGGAGGGGGGGAAGAAACCCTATCAAGCTAATAAGGAGGAAGAAGGGGTGACCATGTCTAGTTTGTGAAAGAATCAGTCCATTGATGGAGCTTTCCATGCCCACTGATTTAAAAATACTGCCAGCTATGGCAAACACTAAAAGTCGCACATCTCAGGGGCGTGGTTGTGGTTGTGGTGGTTGTTGTTAATAATATGGCATGCAAACCAGCCTTGAGTCTGAAAAACAAAGGTTACAGAATTGCAGTTTTCCCAAAATAGCTTACATTTATCTCTCTTTCTCTCTCATCCTCCCCAAGAAATATAGCTGGGATTCTTTTTTACTGCTTACATGATTGAACTACAGAATGCACCATGTTTTCCCTTCTTACTTTCCAAATCGAGACAAAACCGTTTGCTAGTAACCTAGAACACCGGGGGTTGTATCAAGACAGCAGCATTTCTATGCCTGCATTTGCAAAATCTGGAATAATAAGGTGGAAAAAAAAACTTCTTCTGTGGAACCCCTGCATGCTAATATGTTTTTGCTGCTTTGGGATGACTTGGTCAGCTGCGATTAATTCTGCTTGGTTACTATATTACTCATTTCCTAACATTGGCTAAAAAGAAATGTCCCACTGTGATCCCAGAGTTTGTATGTTAGAGATAAACTTAGCACACACTTTTATATCGCCTGTTTTGGGCTGACGTTGATATCTTTTAAGAACATTTGTATTAGAACAAACATTTGGAAATGTGTTGTCCCACTGATGTTTCCAGATGTGCATGCTGCACTTTTGCATCATACAGCATTCTGCTTACATGCACATATTCTCCACGTCCCACTGTACTTGCAGAGTACCTTTATTTCAAGTTCTTTTGCCCTGCTGCTTCACTCTGCATAATAATTCTGTAGGCACATGTATGCAGTTACATTCTCCTAAAAGTCTAAATGTATTCCTAGGATTTCTTACAGAAATAAGATGAGCAACTGCAGAAATGTTTTCTCCCCCAAAAAAATTATATTCACATATGCTAGACTCTAGTAGACAGCAGGTTGAATTGAGGAATGGAAGGAAAAAAAAAGACTGGAATCTCTTTGCTTAACTACTTTCCCTTTGGATTAACTGCTGAAACTGTGTGGGGTGTACTGGGTTTCTCCATTTTCCCCTTCCACTTTTGTTCCTTATGGTATGTATCTGTATCCTTTGTCTGTCAGCTTCCCCTTCCACTGTCCTAGTTCCTTTTCCTCTTTGATTGTGGGACAAAGCTATCTCACTCTCTGATTCTTTGCAGATGGACGTAGTTTACACATTCCAGACCGGCGCCTCCTCTTTACAGGGAGCCCTCAGGAGACAGCCTTCCATCGTGAGCCAACACCACGATGTAAAAAATGTTTCTAGCCCAACCCATGTAGCTCTTTCCTCCGTCAATTCCACTCCCACCACTTCTGCTGCTGCTGCTGCTGCTGCATCTCCTCCTGCGGGCAGTGAGTGATAGTCTATTCAATGCATGACTTCCTAATAAGCACCAAAGGCACTCGCACAAAGCTAACCAAACCTGTTCTTTTTTCCTTTTCTTTTAACCTATAATTGGATTCATGGTTTCTTATCTTGAGAATTGGGAGGAAGTACGGGGAAAAAAACAATTTTCTCTCTATTTCTCTGTGTGTATAACTTAAAAAAAAAAATCTTGCATCCTTAACGTTGTTTTAAAATTCCTTCTGGTTCTTTCTCTGCCTTTTGTCCTTCCCTATTGCAGCTCTTTTCCTTCCTGCAGGACTGAATTAGAATTCCCATATTCCCATAAAAAGTCTGATGTCTTTCTTAGAGGTAAAGGTGGAACATATAATAAGGGGAATAACCACCGTAGATTTGAAAAGATGAAAATAAAGGCGTGCAATAGCAGGCTTAGCTTTTTGGTATACATATTATTCCATAATGGGAAGCAAGTTTGCCACTGAACAATCAGTCTTCTGCATGTTTTACTAACTTAACATTTACCCTTTCTGAACTCTGTGGAAATTATTTCTGAATAAACATGCAGCATAACGTTTTCTGAAAGCTTATCCTAGACCCTTAAAAGTCATTGGACATTCCTTGCACCTTAAACTCCCTTTCCACCCAAGCATCTCAACCATAACTATGTGGAGGGAAAAAAGTATATGTCACAAAGCAGATAAACTTAGGTATACTTTTTATTTAGAATTTTTTGATGAATTGATTTAGCTAAAACACTGAATTTATCACATGTTTTATGAAATGCCATTTACTTTTTTTTAGCTTTCTTGTTTGGAGTGAATTGATTATTTATAAAACTTTCTGTATACCAATCTCAAGGTCACCATTTTATATTCGGTTTCTTGACACAGCCATATGATGAATTCCTAAATTTTGTGTTGTGCTTCTACACAATTAAGCAGTTTAATGGTTCAGAAATTAAATTTTCTATGTATTAAAGCAGTAATTATTTCTCCAAAAAAAGATGGGAGGGCTACAGCATGTCTTGCAAAATAATACTTGTAAAAGAGATCTTACTAATTTTTCCCATTTTAATTAAGTGCTGCTTTATATGTCTTCCTGGAACTGGCAATCAGCTGTATTTTGCTATTCAACAAATACCATCCTTTTCTTCTCCAGAAAAATTAGCTTAAAAGAAGTATTGCATCTATGGTCGTACATTATCCACTGTTTTTTTTTTTTTTTTAAATTTCTGTTCAGTATATGTTTTTATGCAACATGCATTCCTTTGTTTACCTCACTTTTCTTAAGAATCCAAGGAAAAAAATGAAAATGATTTATATCATGCACTTAACTAATATTGCTATTGATATGCAAATATCATTTCTGGAGGAGCAGTGATTTATTACAAATTATATATTCGGCTTTTTTTTAATTTTGTGCACCACATTTAAGGAACCACACATATTTTTATGATTCACAGAAGCATTAATTTGTGTATCAAGAAGAAATCTTACTTAAATGGGAATATAATTTCCCACTATATAATAATTTTATCAAATACTATGTTTTTGTCTTTATGCACTGTCTATGCAGTTGTCTCTTATCTTTTTTGCTGCCCTTACAAACCTACTTGTCCATATCTCTCCTTTATCTGTCTGCCCTTCCTTCCTTCCTTCCTTCCTTCCTTCCTTCCTTCCTTCCTTCCTTCCTTCCTTCCTTCTCTCTTTCCCATTACCTCTTTGAAAGTTCTACAGTCCTTAAAACAATTGCAGTGTGCTTGAAGGGTGACTTAGAAAAACAGCAAATCGCAATAGGGAGTATGTCTTGCTCATGGCAGTTTATAATTATGGACTGTTTTCTGGTAAGATTCTGAAGGAATTAGTGTCATTAGATTTTCAGAGGAGAACTAAATAGCCTATGGCCTATTCCACTCAAAAGAAAATGGAAAATGCATCTGTTTTTCTGTTCTGTCTACTAATGAAGCAGACGCAAGCAGATAGCTGTTGAACTAATGTATACTTTTTTCCTTTTGATGAGGGATCAGATATGTTGAGAAGTACAAGTCTCTTTTCCAGAAAGGTTATTATTTGGAAGATTCTTCTGAGGATATGAATAATTGAAGACATGCTTTATTTCTTCTTTATCTGCAGTATGTTTGGTCTGGACACAAATGATGTAGATTTCTAAAAACTCTGTACTAGTTCAGTGTCCTAAAATAGCATTAATAACATGAAGAAGGGTAGGTGGCCTACTCATGCCCCACTCTTTCAAATTTCATCCCATAGGGAAAAGAGGGGAAAGATACTTGGCATGACTGATGATATAAGGGGAAATCTCTGTAGAGTCAGGTGTAAGTTGTATGACCCTTTCCTCCTGTCATCAGTTACCTCAGATGAGGAAGCCTCAGTGCCTAAATTCTCTCATAACTTAGTGGGCCCTTCTGAGTAGATTCCACTGAGACCAGAAAAGCTCTAGTGAAGCCCTTGAATAGTATTTTTCAAATTCTTTATCTTCATGGGACCCTTTTCATATAGTCTGCCCCAAAATAACCAGTAAACATTGCACTTGCCATGGAATCCCACAAGTGGTTTAAGTATACATTTATTCAATCAATCAATCAATTTCTATAGTCACCTATCTCAATCAATGACTCTGAGCATCTTACAATATGCTGTCATTTAGGGAAGTTTCTTTAGTATTTCAGAAAGTTTAAATTTTATTGAAAGTGAATTTCATAGAAGCTTTCTTCATCATTCCTTTTGTTCTTTTTGTAACTTCTTAGCCTTTTCAAAAGGATCACCCAACTCTTTGGGATAAATTTCAGGAATTTAAGTTATTGTAGAGTTATGGTAGCAGGCAGTATATTCAGATTCAAATAGGGTACAGTAGTCTCATGGTATTTGTTGTTATCTTCTAAAAGAGCCATGCTTTTTTCTAATCTCTTGCAGTATTTACATGAAGTCAGAAAAATACACTAAGGAGGCAATGCTGCACCTTCTCCAAAGATATTTGATCAAAACAATGTTTTCATGGGTATCAGAATAAATCTGACATTTCCCAATAATCTTTATTCACTGGAAACAATCTCATGAGATAGGTTGGGCAGAGAGTGTGTTCCGCAAATCACCCAGTGGTGCTCAAATCTAAATTCAATAATTTAACTATCGTACCTTATTGGTTTTCAAGACCCTTGTGTGTGTATGAGGAGAAAAATGCTTACATGATTCCCCACCATCTCCTGTAATCCCAGTTCAGATTGGAGAGAACATTCAAATTATGCTAAAGAAAATCCTCCACTGAAGAAGAAACATGGAAGCTGTTCTCCCAATGCAAATTGCAAATGGAGAAATTACCATATGGATCAGGATCACAACAAGGATAAAGCTCCTGAACTTTCCATACTACGATGGCAATCTAAATCAGGACCTCTCATTTCCTTTTAAGTAGGAAAAAAAGCAAAACCTGATGCCCATTTTACGTTAAAACAGTATGATTTTGAGTTCCACATTGTAGGACAGAATTGGGAACCTATGATGTGATACGTTTTGAAATTGGGTCCATGAGAAACCCCATTATGTTATTTCATTAAAATGAAAGTAAGTTAGAAATTTCAGAAAAGCACAACATGCTAAGTAAAACTTGACAGTAAACTTAAAAGATTAGCAAGAGATCATGAGGAGAAACTGGAGGCTAAGCAAGTAGTAATCATTAAGGCAATTGAGAGCTTACGTACTTATTCTAAATATGAATATACTTGCTCAGTCATTTGTAATATTACAGTTTCCAAATCTGACATATAAATAAACAAATCAGTGAAATTGGTGAATTATGATTGTTACAAGAAGTGGCCAATTTCAAGACACTCATGGAGGATAAATATTTTAGTAGGTTTTGGCCATGATAGCTGAATGAATCCTGTATGTTTAAAATAAGCTTTATCTTTAGTTATCAGATTCTGAGGGCAAAAGAAAGGAAATATTATCAGAGGTTGCATACAAAGCTTTAGGCATCGCTAGTCAAATTGTATATTTCAATGAATCCCTAACAGAAACTGACACATGATACAAAGTGTACATGATACAAAGTGTACATGATACAAAGTAAACATTACATCCTTTTACAAATTTGAATGCATAGTATTTCAGTTGCTTCAATCTTTATTTTTTTATTATGAAGTTGTTAATAAGTCCCCAAAGATGGTTGACTTATTAGATCTTTAGTTGGGTAGAATAAAAGTTATTGAACAAATACTCTCACTTTTATAACCTCTGAGATTGTAATACTTGTTCTTTCTACTTTCAACCATGGGCCCCTCCATGCCAATATTAAATATGGATTGCCTTTATTATGTTTGGGGTCATGTGAAAATCAGTGGCATAGGAAATATTGGGTAAGCAGAAGGAAGAATGGATTCAATTAAAATTCAGTGTATCCTACACGCTAATGTCTCATAGACAGAGAAGAAATTGAAATCAAAGGTGGTTATGAATGAAAGAAATAAAAAATACCTGTAGCTGATTAGTAGAAATTTTTGGAATTGTGTGACCTGTGGAATCTATATTAGTTGCTGTTTTAAGAATTCATTGAAATATGCCCAGGTGTGCCTAAACATTTGATTATTGTTGATCATCACTTAGCATAGAAAGAGCCAGGGGAGGAAAAGACATAGTAAAAAAAATTGAGCTATAATTTTTTTAAATTGGTTTATCCTGGCTTTATTTTATGTCAGTTTAAGGCAGCATACATACCTAATGCTTCCACCTCCTATTTTCCCCACAACAACCCTGTGAACTGGGCTGAATTGAGACATGACTGGGAAAGTCACCCAGCTGGCTTCTGTTTCTAGACTGGCACCACAGTTAGCTTCATGAACATAACAGGTTCATACATTATACTTAAATGAAGTTTTGCTTAACCAGACTTATTAAAGAATACAGTCGCAGGTGGTCTCATGCAACACACTAAGACATAGAGACTAAAATAAAGCCAAATATATCTTAGCACATTGTATTAATCAATATGAACAAAATTGAGACAACATTTTACGTTATGAAACTAAAATAAATGTAGGTTGGATTTGCATGTTAGACATTACATATTTTTGGCCCTGAAAGTGTTTAGTATTAGATTCATGGTTTAATTCAGTCAGTTGAAATTATATCAGATTTGGAGATGTCTTCATACCCATTAATATTAAATATGTTGGAAACTTCTAGCATGCTTCAGCCATCTTAATAGTTTCTTGTATTTAAATCAGAATTTTGCCACTTTGGATACTGAAACCCTATTTCTGGCTTCTTTGCAAAGTATAATCCTTAAGGCTTGAGTATTTGAAAGACTACCTGTTTCGGTACAAAGCTTTCTATCATAAAGATGTCCAGAGAGGTTCTTTCTAAATATGCCTCTGCTTGCAGAGGTCTATTCATCTAGTATGCTCTTAGACAGTACAAGGCATTCTTGGAAGTTGTGTTTGTTCTCTTTCTTTTTATAAGAGTATTCAAAATGCCTATTTTTATCCACTCTTTTTTTTACTTATTTTAATTTGCATTTTATTAGTAGCTGTTTCAAATGCTGAAAATGAGCAATAGGAAGCTGGAGAATGAAGAATTAAATAACAGAGAAACACCCTTCTCCTCCCTTCTCCCCCTTGATTTTCTTCCTGCACTGCAATCACATTGCCTCCAAGATTTTCGTCATAATCACAGTGGCTTTAAATCTGGCTACTAGGCAAGAGAGCTGCAGAAAGAAAGCAGTGGATGGAACAGGCATTAAGCATTGTCCTATAACCAGCAGCATCACCCCATCATGTGTTACTGGAAGTTGCTTTCCAGTACCATTTTTCAGAGAAGCATTAACAACTAATATATGAATACATAAGGCATCCAAGTAAATTGTAAATGTAGCAAAAGAATAAAAATCACATTGTGTTCCTTTAAAATGCCATTTTCAAAATACTGTGAGTCCTTTAAATAAATTAAGATAATTAGTATGTTACAATGCTGGATTGCCATAAGAGATTGAAAATATTGAGGAAATTTATTCCCACCCACCTACCTACTTCTGAGAACTGAAAAGGCTTTGGAGAAGGCTTTTAAGTGTTGCTACCATGTATTTGTTGTTATGAATAATTGGATATAAAACATATTTTTCCTATAAATATGCCTGAACAGTTATTTGAATTTGAGATTCATTACACCATTTTGGTTTGTTTTAGCTCATCAGTGCATAAAATGTGGATTGCATTAAGATGCACTATTTTAATTTGCTTTGGGGATATGTTTTGCATTCAAGTCGCAGTAGAATGCTGATAGTATTGCCTATAATGTATGTTTATGGTTAATATGAACAATAGCAAGCTTTGATCATCATGTTTGATATGTTGATTTGTTTGAGCATGATTTTTGCAGCAACATGATTCATCATGCAGAGGGAAGATGTCTGAATCCCAATATCAATAATGCTTTTTTGGTATGCATATATGATTTATATTATTTCTATGACCGAAGAAACTGTGATCAGAAGAAGGAATGGAAAGACAGAAATGTCTTAAGTCTGAGTCAGACATTATCAAAATAACCAAAGAATTATTAAGAGCATGGGATTTTGTGACCTCATTCATTTCCATCCTCCCTAAATCTCAGCTGTTGGAAACTGTAGGGAACTTGTAGCCTTTGGGCATTAGTTGCCTTACTCTTACCTTTGAACATTACTGTCACAAACTGAGAGAAGCAATGGGCTCTTTCCCAGAGCAGCAGTGAGTGTTGGACATCCCCGTTGAATAAGCTGTCTATTAACTGCTCTTGGAAATGAATGGCCAGTTTCTAAACACAAGAACTCCTAGTCTGGGTTCCAGTTTAATAGCCTCTTTACTACTGCATGCTCACTGATATGTTCATCATTCTGCTTGAATTTGCTACAGTACATGGTCTTGACCATTTTTGTGTGCAACACATTTCAGCCAATTAAATCTTTATAGGTTTGGGAATTTAAAAACAGCACCATCTTTTGCCACCCCAATTTTGCCTTGAAGCAAGTCTGCACTTTGAGAATGTGTATGCGTTAATTGCTTTTGAGCTGCTCCATATGGATAGTTTTGTTGAAGAATAACTGCTTTGAATGTCCATGCATTTCAGAATTACTGTTAGAAATGTGACATGTCTTTCCTTGCAGCTCCTGAAGCCGCCTCATAGTTGGTTGCCCCATCACATGTACAGTGCCTGACTTTTGACTATTGTGGTCATCCTGGTTCTCCATAGATGCTCTTTCATATTGATATTTTTTTGTTCAAAACTATTATTGCGGCTTCTGTTGTTTTTGTTATATTTATTGCATTCTTCCTCCCCTGAAATCCTTAAAGACTGCCTCTTGCTATCACTCACTTTTGTGTTTGCTTGTTTTTATTTTCATCCCTCATCCTCCTGTGGTATAGATCAAGGTGGTGAATGCGTTCCGTAGCTCCCTGTATGAAGGCCTCGAGAAACCCGAATCCAGAAGCTCCATTCATAACTTCATGACTCATCCAGAGTTCATCCTCGAGGAAGACGAGCCTCAGACCCCATTCCTCGATGGCACTGATGAAGACTTGGAAGCTGAAGAACTTAAAAAGCAAAGTGAAGAGAGCCCAGGGGAGTCCTCACCCCTCAACACAAATAACAATGCAATGGACAGCAATATAGCTGAGGACACCATGCCAGAGCCAGAAAGCCCTTTACACAGCTTGGAAACATCAGTTTGATCTCTGAACTTTGACCTTCCTGCTTCCCCTTTCTGTAGGCAACATAGGCACCAATATCTGACCATACACTGCAGCTACTTTGGCCAATTTCCTCTGCATCCTCTTTACGATTTCTTGGCTGCAGAAATCATGGTATCACCTAGGTAGAGTTGTATTTTCAACAAATTGCTTGGCAGAGGTGCCTCCCTCATGAAAGAAATCACCAGTGTGATCATCATCTTCTCAAGTTGGGTACCACATGTCTGTAGTAGTAATTTTTCTCCTTGCTCAAGTTATATGCTTAAATAGATACCCTTTAAAAGTTTGATGTATAGCATCTATGGCACAGTTGCAAGATATGTCCTTAATTTTGTTTATGGAATCAGAATCCTAGATGCTTTTATATGTCCTTGGGAAGATGACAATGAGTGTCATAGAAATGTTATTAAAGGGGAGGGGAGGTGATCTGAGTAAGGAGTTAGATGTGAACCCAGTCTTGCTCAGAGCAAGCTGGGGAAGAACTGGTATCAATCCTTATACTATTTTGTTTCTATTATCTCTTTGTTTCCAGGGTAGTTTCAGTCACAAAAGATAAGGAGGAATATATAGACAGTCTTAAAATATATTTTTTAAAAAGGAATAAAGCTAATCATAAGGAGATACAGCAGTGCCATATATCCTGAGAATGAAATGTTAAGGGATTTGGTTTTTAATTAAAATTTACTTTTTTATGATTTCAGATCAAAATATTTTGGAATTATATATTAGCTGAGATACATTTATGTATTACATATTACTTGTTTAATTGGAACTTCATCATTCTGAACATCATTCTGAATATGTCATCAGTAACATCTCAACCCCTCTGATTCCAAACAAGGTGGAACAAATTTGGGTTTGTTACTTCTGCCCAATTTTTATTTGGATAATTAGAAGGAGCCAGTTCTTTGGAGAGTGCAAGCTATAAAGGCCAGCTCTAATAAGAGTCTGTCCATTCTTACAGGTTTTTTTTTACTGCTTTTTGAATGCTGAAGAATGAAAAAATAACAGGAAAATGTCTTGGCCACACATACCTACACAGAATGTTTTTGTGCATACGGAAAATGTAAATGAATCAGTTTCGTACATTTGGGACATACTGTGTAGTATTGTGGCACAAAACACTTTCCTTAGTTGATAAGAATAAGATGCTCCCTGTTTCTTGTTATAGATTTTTCCTTTTTCCCCATCTTGTACTGAAAGGATGCTTGCTGGTCTGATCTTGATACAGTTGCAATATTGAGATGCTGGTCTGATGGGAGGTCACTGTTTCACCCTTATGGACCATAGCCATCCGGGGAGCGAATAGGGTGTTCTGCTGAAACTGCTTGTATAGAATTTCTGCAAGAGTTGTGGGGCATCTAACTAAACGTGCACTAATCTAGCCCCTTATGTTAGTTTGCAGCGCTTTTCTTGGGAGATACTACCTGGAAGCAAAGAGAACTTAATTGTTCCTACTTCTTTTAAAAGTTTTATTGTCTGGCCATCTTCCCAGCATTCAAGTGTGTGCAAATTTTTGCTGGAAATGGGTTTTTTTAAAATTGCTTTTACCTTTCCTTTGGAAGAATGCACAGCAGAAAATCCTGTGCCTTGTCTAAGCATTGCCCAAAGCACTGCCTGTCATATTTGAGTCCAGTACTTTGCCCAGAGATAAGTGTTCCTTAAGCAAAAACAAAATGAACCAGGAAGGAAAGTAAATTGTCTCTTGATTCGATCCTTTAAGCCCAAATCCTTCTACCTGATTGATTGGTCATTGAATTTCATCCTGAGTTCAAAGTAGACTGATGAAGATTCCTTTTCCATAGCTGTTCTTTTCCAGGGTTGCTGTAAAGAGGACTTGTATGCTGGGCTCAGCAAATTGCCATTATCTGGAAAAACAAAAAAAGCCCACCCATGTTCCATCCTCTGAATTGCAAATAAGGCCCTGAGTCATCCTCACCCTCCTTCCTCCTTCCAGATACATCACTTCATTCCTTTCATCTGAACTATATAAATTGGGAGGACTTAGGGAGTGGAGCTCCATTTCCTGTTGTGCAACCTATCAGATAAGGGGAAGGGCGCCCCTTTTCATTTCATTTCATTCTGTTCAAAACATTGTAATGCTTCGAGGTCATTTTTCTATTTTAAATACTTGCAAAAACAAAGGGGGGGGGATAGGCGCCTGCGTGAATATTTGTGAATTATTTGGGGGAGGGAATACTGATTTTATTTTTATGTTTGGGTGGTTTTTTTAATTGAAACAATTTTTGGAAGAAGAAGAAACTCACTCCAACTATCTGTAATTGACAGATTGCAGTGAGCTATCTGACCTACATTTTTATCCATTGTTTTCCTTTTTTCTGTCTAGTTTCCTCAGGGGACAGGGGATAATTATATAAATATTATGCAAAAAATATATAGTTTTCTTTAGATCAGAAACGTATATTTTTAAGTCAGCCATATGTATTTTGTTTAAAAGAAACAAAGCTGTGAGTTACGTAACTGCAGTGGAATGTAGTCACATGGCTGGCAGTGGAAAATGAATGTTTGGTCAGACTCTTTGTCAGCTTCCTTTCTCTAAACAGCCATCTTTGTAATAAAGTCAGTTGTGTTATACAAAACTGTTTTTTATATAAATTATGTTGATATGGCAAGTTGCTTAAAGTATAAGTGTTTTACCGTGCATACATTTTAAAAGTAAAATAGTTGAGTTTTTCCTAATTTAGTTTTTGGTTATAAAATTGGCTGAAGTTGACTGGCTGAAGTTATTAAAAACCTGTAGCATATGCTGCCATGAGAGAGGATTTAAGATGAAAGCAAGGAGTCTACTTTGCAGATTTATGGATGTGCACCCTCGCCCATTGGCCACCTTGCTGGTTCCGTTAATACTTTTGATCCTCTGTCTAGAGAAAAAGAAGGGTTTCTTTTCAATGAAATCCTTCCTTATGTCAAATTAATTGAACAGTTCTGTCCAAAGTTGACTGCATCAGCCATCTGAGAAAAGGCAAGTAAACCCAATTCAGCAAAGATCAGCTCTTCAGTACAAAGTGCACACTTTATTTTATGTTATGTTATGTTATTTTATTTTTACCCTATGCAGCATTCTTCTGGATGTAGCTAGCATCCAAATAAAGTGGTTCCTGCACACAACTCCACTTATAAGTGTAGTCTATCCTTGCTGGGTGAGAGTGGTGTTAGATTATAATTTCTTACAACAGTAAATATGCCGTTAGAAACAAGACTGTATTTGCAGGAAGCAAATGATAATGGGAGGGAGAAATAATTCAAGATTGTGCCATGCCAGATGGAAGATGAGGTAGTATCCTCTTGTGTACATTATTATGCTTGGGATTATTTATTTAAAAAAGGAAATGGGCCCTAGAGCAGTTTTTCATCTGTTTCTTAATAATAGGAATATATTCTTTTTGTTAAACAAATTGGCACATTGGTACCAAAGACATTACATTGTTTCCTACGTGCAGTGAAAAAAATATCCATTTTCAGGAGCTAAAACTGTGCAGTTGGTTCTTTTTATTCTATTGCACAGGGATCTAGTTTAATTTTTTAAAGTTTTGTGCAATAAGTTTTAGGAAAATATTATTTTAAAAGGCATTTCTAAGAGGAAAACAAATCTAATTGTAATTTTAGCCATGGGCAATCTAAATGAAGATTTATACCATAACCATGTTTTTTGGTAATATTTGAGCAGTAGTATAAAACTCTGAGTGTTCATTTAGACTTTTGATCTAAGGACCAACACAAACACCCATTATAACGGGGCTGAAAGCAAGTCCACTAAAGATCTCCAATAATTCCAATTCAATGACCGCATTTTTTAAAAAGTGTTTTTTAATGGATCAGTATTTGTTCAGCATTTTTTATCTGACCTACAATAGTTCTTGATGAGATTACAGCAATTATTGGGATTGTTATAACCCTAAGAACAGGCACAGCTTTAAAAAGTACAGGAAGGCAATTACAGCTTCTAGATGTGTCATGGAAGTCTTTTATGAATAAGCTTCACCAGACTCTATAGTCTTTACGAGGGTCTTCTTGAAGGAGGATTTACCACTCTACCACTAAAGGAAATAAATAGAACTCTCACTTCAGTCCATGATGCTTTTAGAATTGCTTCAATATGACAACCAATATAGCTGCACACTAATACTCTATTCTACTTAACTTTTTGTTGTGCTTTGTAGCTGGCAATATTCCTATTAACCAAAAACAAAAGGAGTCCAGTCTACAGATTCATGTGCCCTTTAAACCCATGGCTAAGACTACTTCTTCAGGTTTTTTTCTGCCCATAAATAAATACATATACAGTATTAACATAAATTCTGTATATATGTTTATTTAAATCTCTTGAAAAGCATGCATATAAGAATTTTAAGTTTCCCCTTTTTCAATAACTAGTATAATAAGCAATGGTATTTTTGTATTAAAAAAAGAAAAAGACAAAACAAAAGACTGAATATTATATGGTATGCATGACAAAATGGTTTTTTTTTAAGAAGTGTGGTTTCAAAGCAATATGTACCCTGGTGTGTTTGCCATATTCTAGAGTCCAGCTTAAAGTGCACCTGATCTGTAATAGCATTTTGATACTATTTAATCTCTGTGTAAAATGTTTTGCATGTATTTATATGGTTCTTGGGATTTTTTTTCTTTTTAGTTGTTCAGTAAAGAATAAAGAGAGGGATGGGGTTGACAAAGCTTTTTCTGTAACATTTGAAATTTTAAATATAGATAATGCCCTGATTGGAAACAGTGCAAGGAAATTAAGCTAATATGTAAGGTGCAACAGAAAGGGAAAGGATTTTGAACTAATAAAGTTGTTTTGCTGTTAAGCAGAATCAGTGCACAAGTGCATTGAGAGAATAAACTGTGCCCACATGTAATTGTGATGTCTTCAATATGTGTCCCATCAGTTTATAAAGTCACTGATCATCTACTGAAGCTGCAATAGTATGAATTATTAAAAGATATTAGCTTGGACCAAATTCATAGTGTGAAAATTTTACACTTTTTAAAAGGTGACATGATTTTTAAAAAATATCTAAGATGGTTAATTGCACAAAATATTACGTGTCAGTTTTGCCATCTCTGAGTAAGGTCCAGAAAAAGCTACCAAATTCTAGCCAAGACTAAGGATCCATGCCAATTACTCATGCAAAAATTCAAATGAATATTTTAAAGTGGAAAAGGCAGAATGCTTTGCAATTCTAATTTTAAATTAAAAAATATTGCCAGTTCATATGTTATACTTTTAGCATGAACTCTTTCAATGCCTGAACTTGTTCTTGTTTCTGGCAATATATTATGTGACTATATAATATTATCATATCCAGAGTAGGTATAGATTATTAAAAAGAATTACTTAGTGAACATTGTCATGACTTTTACTGTCCTGTTGCACAGTGTGGTTATACTGAGGCAAACCTTCAATGTGATATTTTCTAAAAGTGTAATGTTTATATGAGATCTTCATATTTTGGGTAGATAGGTCTTTAGAAAAAGCCCTCATTCAATGAAAAAATCCCTTCATCAAGCATCCTTAATGGGAAGGACTTGAAGCTGTGTTATAGGAAAACTGGAGATAAGGTTTGATTAAGAATTCACTCTAGTTCAGTAGTGTAATTCTACAGGAAAAGCAGCTAAATATAAATGCTTTAAAGCTTAAGTCAAATAATTTATGCTTTAAAGTATAATGTAAATAATTAAAATGTTAAAGATAATAATTAGAAAGGACATAAAGAATATAGACTGAATCCAGTGTATGTAAGAAGAGGGAAATTCTACTTGGAGGAGCACCATATATGAGAAAGTTAAGATTCAGTGAGCTTGCTACTAGTAACCCCTAACCCATCCCTGTCAATATTTTGTCATTGATTACACATTTAGAAACTTCTTTTATTTTTAAAAATGGGTAAGTTTCATTCAAATAAAGGGCAGGTTATGATGATATTTTTAAAAACAGACAAAAACAGTACAAATAGTCATATTAGCAACCTAGCAAGGGAACTTGAGGCCCTTTAAAAGTTGAACAACAGTTCCTGCTTTTGTACTGAATATGGGACATCAATCTTTCTGAGACTTTAGTGGTTCTTGTCTCACAAACCTTACTCCCTATATACTATTGTTTTATTTAAATGTGTGGAGGGAAAAACATTTGCCTAGGTAGGTTTCTCAGGTTCTTTTCTTAAGGAAAAGGCTTCTCCAACCACGCTATATATATTTGGAAAGCAAAATTGGGGTAAATAATTTAGCATACCATTTGCTTCCTGAGACCACACACTTAGGTGCATGAGCTTAAATATGCTGCTTTTAGTAGAATCTTATGCAATTTGGCTGGTTTTGTTTTGTTTGAGAGGTTTAGGTTGCCCCTTAAACCAAAGCAGCATGATTAAAAACACAACCAGACAAATGAGTCAGATAGCATAACACAGAAGTTTGCTCTCTTTGAAACCAATAAAGTAGTATCTAAATAGGGCAAAGTATTCATAGAAATTGCAAAACTTCCTAGGGATTTCCAGAGGATCCTGAGTTTCTTCTCATATGTGTTATCCACTTCTGATAATCTTTGAATGAAACGCCCTTACTAAAATACAGCATGTCATATAAATGTCACCAAAGTTATCTTTGCTTCCAAAAACTTCAAGTAAATTTAAACACGATGTAGCTATTCAAACTGGCTGCATTGCTATGCATTCCTAGGTGTTTCCTATGCTGCCACACAAAACCAAATTAAAATTCAAGTGATAGTCATCTGTTATCTGTAGTGAACGTGTTCTGTGGTTATTCATTTCTATGTCATTGGTGCTCTGTTACATGCCATAGTTTTATCAGATGTGAAAGCTGCCATTTTTGTGCCTTCCAACCAGCCCACCACTGCCTAGGTATGCTGATCTGTTTTCTGCAGATTTGATAACACTACCTATTTGCAATTACTGTTCCTTGAATTGCATGATTAAAAGAATGTATGAAGATACTGGGGTCCCAACCAATAGTAATGCCGTATTTGGACTCAAATTTCCTGAGAGAGGGAGATAAATAGATGTACCCTTGAATAACTCCATACAGATGTGGATATATACTAATCAACCTCTTTAAGTTTTACACATTTGGTAGCATTACAGATACAATTTTGTCTCTTTACCATTCTATTTTGCTCAAAAATATGGAGATTTTCTGCATTACCAAAGCCTTCTATATCAGAAGAGGCACTCTGAATTACTATTCTGAAGAAATCAGATTTCTAAATTACAAGAAGAACCTCAAAGAGTTAGCACAAGCAATTTCTGTCCAACGGATGGGAGGCTGATCATGATTGGAAGGGACAGAGCTACTGCTCTTCCCATCGTGCCTTGTGTAGATGCCATGTATTCCCAAATGCCTGAAAAGGGCCAATGAAAGATAAAGTATATGCAGATAG
Organism: Naja naja; assembly: GCA_009733165.1. Taxonomy (NCBI): domain Eukaryota; kingdom Metazoa; phylum Chordata; class Lepidosauria; order Squamata; family Elapidae; genus Naja; species Naja naja. The sequence continues at coordinate 51,902,121 of CM019150.1, read as the reverse complement.
TTCTCAAATAGACATCTATTTTATAAGAATAATAGAGTTGGAAGAGACTTTGGAAGTTTTCTAGCCCAACCCCCTGTTCAAATAGGAGACCCTATACCATAATAACTCTCCAATCTTCTTAAAAACCTCCTATGATGGAGCTCTCACAACTTCTGAAGGAAAGCCATTCCACTGGTTAATTGTTCTAACAGGAAATTTCTCCTTATTTCTAAGTTGTTTCACTCCTTGATTAGTTTCCATCAGAAGACATGCCTTTGAATCGGTTAAATAAACTCTAAAATATAAATGGGGAAAGAAGAGTTATGTGCTTTTTAAAACAATCCTCTGTGAGTTGGTATTGAAAAACAGAAAAATGCAGGAGTGAAAGAAGAGATCTGAGGAGATAGTGAGAAAATACTCAAATCATATTTGATGCCAATGCATGTTTTTTGAGTTAATTGGTTTCAGCAGACAAAACTAAAACTAAATCCAATTAAGTAAAACAGCAATATCTTGCACTGACCTTAGTTTTTCTCTTGATCTTCACTTGTGAAATAATTTCTCATCCTTTTGAGAAAACAAAATCATCTTGTTTATTTTTTTGGCTAATTTGTTAGCTGCTTTTGGGCCTTGCCATTAGCTAAACTCAACTTTCCAACCTGTTTCATTGATTGGCTGATGTAAATTTTTAGACAATGGTATTGTAATGCCTTGTTCGGGCTATTAATTTGCCTACTTTTAAACACAAACTGGACCAAGTGGATCATTGCACTGCCTCAATTTGTGACATGAATAATAATAATTACGAATAAAGTTGAAACTGAGGAAAGCCTCAATAGATATCAGTGCCAAGTATTTGCTGCCTCTGTCCTTGATGTCTGTCATTGTCATTTGGTCCTGCACAGTGTATCACTGACAAATCCAGACTGAACTTGTGAGGCCATCCATTTATGGGCAAGCATTTTTTTAATATTGTAAATAAAAAGATACAAAAAATGAAGCCCATTTCTTTCTCACTTCCTGGTATGTTCCTGGTTTCTGGATGTATCCAACCCCTGCGTGATGGCTGATTCTTCTCCTTGATCCCTTGTTCCAAAAATGTGCATATTTGTGGTTCATTGTTTGGGATGTGAGGAGTCTCATTCCAAATTACAGGATAGTGCTGTATGCATCTAGTGTGTACTTTCACAATGTTTTCTCGTTTAACCTAGTTTTCTTTAGATGTATTAGACTTCAGGTGGCTCCACTTACTAAATGGGTTCATCAGGAATCCCTTTTATATTGTATTGTTGTTTATCTTTCCTGCTGCAAGGCAAGAAAAGATTCTTTACTAGACTTAAATTAGGAAGAACTATGCTTATGAGAGTTGAACGATGACCTAGATGATAGACCAACTCTATGATTGTCAATTCAGCTGGAGGTGGTCCCACACGGGCTGAAAACCCAGTAAGGACTCTTGCAACTCCAGAAATGGGAACATAGCCTCAGGGCAGAAATTCATTTAGTTATGCAGCTATCTTGACTTGTTTTTGGGGCCTAGGAGTCTCTGAAGTGCTGTGAATCTAATTTAGCTAGTATATATTTTTTAATCTCAACTTGTGTAAGATGAAATTGCATTCAGTGATGAAATGAATAATTGCCTGCAAATCTACTCTGCTGGCCCTACTACATTTTTAAAAATATGTCCTATAAATTGGCTTGTGCCATGGCTTGTGTCATTCTCCAAGAATAAACCTTTTGAAATTGTAATAGCATAATCTAGGCCCAAGCAAGATAGAGGAAACTTCCGGAAGCACTCCAAAAATTACTGCTTGGATGATAGTTTTAGGACATACAGTAGTATAATAGTAATTGGGACCAGGACCTCCAATTCTAAGTGACTTAAAATACAATGTGCCCATGCCAGCTTAGAACAGCAATGCTGGCGGTTACAACTGTAGCCATTAAGTGAATTCCTTATGGTCATTAGGCACATCACATGATCCACCATTTGTGATCTCTTGCCAGTTTCCCTGCGGACTGCTTGTTGAGACCTGGCAATGAAGGTCCATGGAGATGCTGCAATGGTTATAGCTTTGAGGATTGTATGTAAGCCACTTCTGTCGGTACCATCATAATTTCAGTCATCAAATGAATGGTTATCAACTAAGCATTATGGAAAAGTTATGGCGAATCTTTGGGCTTGTCAAAAATTCAAAAAATGCCTAATTTGACTTCTGGAGTGTCGCCCCAACTCCCAAACCATTCTCTATGCCCACCCACCCCGCCGGCCATCCTGAAGAGTGGCACTCAGCAGCAAGGCTGAGGCTGGGCCTGAAGTAAAGGCCTAGCACCACTGTGCCACTCAAAAGGGCTGCCTTCCATCATCCCCAAGACACAATTGCCCCCACAACCCAGCATTCCCCAGGATCTGCCACATGTCATTTATCTTCAGTTGAAAGGCCCCTGTGGACAACTCAAGACTGCTCCCAGGTAAGCACAAGGCCTTCTTGAAGCATCTTTGGATTATGCTCTTCCATGGCCTCTGCAGCCTCCAAAAGCATGCCCCATTCTCATGCAATTTTCAGAAACTCTGGGAGGCACGTAAGGGCAGTCCTCTCACAAGATTTCAGGAGGGCCTGCATGCCTCACCGAAGCACTGTCAGGTCTGCCATCAAAAGCTAGAAAGCGGGAGGTTGTAGGATAAAGCTGTGTGGGTATGATGGGAAATAGGGAAGGGGAATGACAGGTGATGAAGACCAGAGAAGCTCAGCACCAGTTTGCACCGGAATCCAAGGCCAGGCACCCTGAGAAGAATGCCTATTATCCCAAAACATCTAGGTGAGTTCCGATTGGCTGAAGACGGACTGGTCACCGGGGGAGGGGGAAGGATTGGGATGAAGGAAAACCTTTCTGTATCTTTTGGGCATGCAAAATCCACAGCTAGCCTGACCTACCTGTAGTCAATATCTTTTTCGTGAAAGAACCTTTAGCTTCAACCCAGTGGAGTTGGTCTTTCTTTCCTAAGAAAGGATCAAATTGGGGCAGGTCTGACAAGCACCCCCCCCCATTGCTGTGTGGCCTCTGCAGCCTACAAAAATTGTGTGAGAACGGTATGCTTTCACAAACAGTTCCTGAATCTTGGTGAACACTGGTGTATAAATAAAGTGTCAAAGATTTGCCATTTGGATACACCTGTAGCTCAATTCTGGTTTTATCTCTTCTAATGCTTGTTCTCCAAGCATGTCACTTAGGGCTAGGTGCTCCTCTGATATATAGGACTAGAATTATCCATCCCCGCCTTTATTTGTAAACAACTCAAGGCAGAGAACATACCTAATACTACTTCCTTCCCCACAACAATCCTGTGAGGTGGGTTGGACTGAAAGTGTAATTGGCCCAAAGTCACCTAGCTGGCTTTCATAGCTAAGGTAGGACTTACGGTCTCTTGGTTTCTAGCCTGGTACCATTCTCAGGTTAACATTCATGAACTGTTCAGCATAAAACAGAAAATAAAATAATTGACATGAAACAGTCAGGCACTTGCAACCAGTACAGAATGTTTCACTGAACAAAAGCTCATACTGAAAAAGTTATAACCGGCTGCAAAATTCAACTGTCTTGAGAAGGCAGCCTCATGTAACACAAAAGATGTTTACAAAATGAGTAATCAAATTTGCATTCCTGATGCTAAAGTTGTTGAGTAGTTAAATTAAAAAACAGACCAAATTAAGAGCTAACAGCATGCCAAAATTACTCCAATGCTTAGTGGCTAGAAAAAGAAACTTAGGTGGTTATATGTTACATAAACACTTGTTCATATATAAAGAATGTTACATAAACACTTCAACATGTAAAGGGATATTAGTGCTTTTTGAATATCTTTTTATAATTAAAAAAAACATTTTAAACCAGAAGGTAAACGCTAACACAAACTACTAAAAAATAAGAAAAAAGTGATCAAAAAGCAAAAGATGCAAAAAAGGAAAAAAATTAGAAAGCATAAAGTGACATTCAATATTCTTCACCAGAGTTAACCTCTCTCTCTAAAATTACATTTTACTCTTTCCACAATCTATCTTGTCCAAACACAAGTTTATTTTCATTTTTATACAAAAAATCCTAAGAGACTTTAAGACAGCAATAAATGTAGTCTTTTATCACCTTTTAATTGAATAATCCCATCATTTGCCTGAATATTATCTGGAAATGTTAGATCTTTCTCCCCAATTGGTTTATAGGTGAAAGTTGTAATTCACTGGTAAAAAATGCCATTGTTATTCAAATGCTGAAGTGCCACTTCACACGAACAGTATTGCATTTTAAATACATATTCAGTTAAATACTTTGCCTTTTGTTTTTTTATCCAGGCTTTTACAACCACATAGTGTATAAATATGAAATGAGGTTTGGGATTAATGTAAATGAAAAGTACTCAAAACATATGGAATATCTGATACATGTAAAAGGCAGAACAAGTTTTGGCCGTGAGAGTCTTGTAGATTACTGGTGCAAGGTGGAAAGTGGAAAGAAGGACATAACCCTCTAATAAATTGTAATTTCCTTTCCGCTTTTGGGGAAAAGAGGTGAAGTTTCAAAACCACAGCGTAGTTTTTTCTAACCATATATTTTGCACTTATTTCCTAATTATCCCTGCCTCTACTCCTCTTCATATGTTTTCCCTGTTCCAAATTTTCAGTTCTAAACCTGGAAGTTCTCTTGTATCCTCAGGGACTAAAAATATACATCATATGAGAGTCATAGAGCTAGAAAATTTGTATTAGGTTAACTATGTTAAAGTTATGCAAATATAGTTGCACATAAAATACTTTTTTTCACTTAGTAAGCACTTTAAAGTTAAAAATGGATTAACAAGGAGGCTCAACGTATATCAAGATAGTTATTGCATGGTCAAGTTTAACAACTGCAGAATAAAATTATCATAGGACACACTTGGTATTTTTGTCACTTGAACCCACCCCATTGTTAGCATTTATACCACTATGACATTGAACCTTATATCCTGATTAACAAATTATTATGTTCATGTAACAAGATAGCCAAACATGATTTAAGATGACTACTTGGATCATACAATATGCTATGCCAACGCCTGGATCCTCAATGTTAAACTACGACTTACCAAATTCTAGTTAAGCCTACTCTAATAAGTTTCACTAACTTATGTTCTCTACCATCATATAGGAACAATACTTACAATTTATTTTTTCTTACATTAGCTTTATTTAAAACACAAATTATTTTGTTGAACTGTTAAACATCTGATTCAGATACAATGATTTAAATAGAAATATGTACAGGAAAAAAAATACGTAAAAACGCAGTGGAATTTTCTTATGCAGAAGAGAGAAAAGGGAAGAAAACTGACCTCAAACGTATGATTCTGCTTAAGCAAACTAGAAGACCTGCAACAGCATGGAGAATTCTTTTACAGTCTCACTCAGACACTTGCTAGTTTTCATTTACAATCAGCTAAAAATCCTATTGCCCTTCAGTTTGCTGAAGAATTATTTCCGACGTCTTGGTAGCAATGTGAAGACAAACAGTTCATTCAGGATAGCCTTTTAAAAAATATTTAAGTCTTTTTGCGCCTTCCCCCCTTCCCCCTTGCCTATAAAGTTTAACACATTTACATTAGAATCAAGCAACTGCCCCCTCCCCCCTGTGGCTAGGAATATAAACAAAAAACACATCCTGCATTATTTCTTAACCATAAATTGTAACTGGCAGGGTTGGGATAATTAAACTAATTAGAAACAATAGTATTAAGAATGGAAAAAATATACAAAATACAAGAATTTCAGGATACACAATATTCCTAAATCTTCATTTGGCCATAGCTGAGTCCATGAGAAAATTCAGAAAATACAATGTAGGTATGTGGTTGAAAATAATGTTACGGGAAAAATTGTTAAATGAGCAACTAAAGAACCAGAGATGTCTCAAACTGTTTTAAGATGTCAGAGGGCAACAGTCCCAAGGTTGTCCTAAAACGACCAATGCAGCGTCAGCAGTACAGGCCATCATACTCTCCATTCTGGGGAGGGGAGGGACACGGGACCTTTGAATAAATTTTGCGCATCTTTTTAGCGCAAGTTTAAAATTATCTCTCAAATGAATAAATTAGAAAGGGGGCGTGACTTTCCCCATGAATTTCTATATGCTAGATGAAATCAGTCAAAATGGCACAAGATGAGTGGGATGAGAATAAAATGTGCTATTCCATCTTCTATATAAATGTTGCTTCATTTTTGACAGTATCAAGATAGAAGTTGCACATGTAGTAGGCTTGGTCCAAGTTTATTTTCCTTTCCTCTGCATTATAAATAGTTCTGCCATTTTTAGAATTTTTTTAAATTTACATAACCCAAGAAGTTACTCCAAACTGCGAAATAACGCCCCCCCCAAAGCAAAAGGAAGCTCTGAAATACAGAGAAATTATGAGTCACACAGCTGAAAAATAGGTATGACAATTCAGTAAAAAAAATCTAATGATGAAAAAGAGTTGCTATGTAGAATTATGAGTAGGTCTTGGATCTTCTCTAGATGAAATGTTCATGGTTTCATTCTGAAAATATTTAAAATGAGCAATAGTTGGGACATATCTCTGACCAGCAGGGTAATTCAGAACAAAGTAATGCAGCCAAGTTCTTCAAGCAGTTTCAAGTGTGCTTTAAGACTTGTCATAACTCTTCTAGGAGAAAGGGTAATCCAACAAGACACATAGTTTTTATTTTCTCTCAAAATGAAACTGTGTAGCAAATCAACTGTCAATCATCTCAGAGAGTTCAAGCAGGAGCTCATCCTCATCTTTTCCTGGATCTAAATCAATCTCTGCTTCCAATTTGCCTCCTGAGATTTCCCAAATCAGCTTATCAAAGTCATCTTCAACTGAAGACTGAATCTTCCCAGTTCCTGTTGAGCTCAGTCTGCGGGTCTTTGTTACTGCTGCACGGGAAGAACTTGGGTTTGCTATCTCTGCTTGCAATGTGGAAGTTACCTGGTTTTCCATATACAGTTCAGAGCTTCACAAAGAGGGGGGAAAAACAAAACAATTATACATCTGCAAGCAGAAAACAGACATCATGTGTAAACCTTTGCAGGATTTTCAGTTCAAGTAAAATGGTGTGGGGCTGACCAAGGACAAGTTAACCAAGTTAACTATAGGCAGAATAGAGGTAAGTAAAGTACAAATTATGTTGTAGTAATATCTAGGCCATATAATAAGCCCAGGATGTGCAGACTAGCAGGAAAAAATAGGGCCTATATTTCACAGCATGTAGTAAGGGATTGGACTTAATCTATATTGCCCCAGAGCCAAACGAAGTATTAAATCTACAAGTAGGTAATTCAGGCTAGAAATCAGGAAGAACTTTCTGGCACATTAGCTGTCAGCTGATACAGTGTGCTATCCCCATAAGATAGTGAATTCTGTTTGATGGAGGTCTTCAAATAAGAGGCTAGATCAGGGGTGTCAAACTGGCCACTTGCGGGTTGGATACATCACATGCAGGCCATGCCCACCCCAGCTCCGCAAAGGGGGAAAACGTCAGAAAACATCACGCGATGGCAATGTGATACCGAGAGTTTGACATCCGTGGGCTAGATGGTACCAGTCAGAAATACTCTATCAAATTCTGCACTGAAGAGGTTTGGACTAGATGATCTCTAATGTATCTTCTAACTCTATAGTTCTACAAAACTGCCATTAGCTATTACTGCAATGTTGGCAGTAAACAGTTCGTATTGATATTTTTCCACTATATAGCCTATTGCTTGCTTTTAAATGTTCATATTAATTTAAGTTAAGCAGCATATAATGCACAGAAACATTAGATTGCTATGGACATATCAGATATAATAAAAACAGCGTAACATCTTGTAGCACTTTGAAAGTCTAATATAATTACTTTAATGTAAGATTTCTTTAGCAAGTCTCTACTTCAGATACAGAGGGCTAAACTGCAAAAACAGATACCAAGTGAAACAATTAGGATAGTACAGGGTGTTTATTTGTTACTGTACAACTACCAAAATATTACCAATGTTTTAACTCAGAGATAACCTACAAATTACTATAAAAACAAATACATGGTCTGTTGACTTGGGAATCCTACAAGATTAATTACAAATTGGTTTAGAATACTTTTGCTTTTTAAACTTTGTTATCTGCAAACTCACAGTGCATCTTCAAAACTATTAGCAAGTTAGATTTCACTGTAAGAAATTTGAAGTATCCACATGATGCTTATGATGCTTTCTAATCTACAGCCAGATTTAAAGAAATATTTCAGTTTTGTTTTATCACGACTGACCAGAAATCACTAGGAGAAAACCTTATTAGCTAGTTACTTATATTTGAATTTTAAAAATATGTTCGTAACATATTAAAGATATTTCTTTGACAAATACTTTCAGAGTTAGCAACCAGGTACTTAAAGTTTTTCAGACCTAGTATATTCAAGGTTCTTACAGAAATTTTCCTCAATCTGCTTTCATTGGCTATTACCCAGATAGCTACTCATAAATGTGAAGAACATAAATATCATATGATCCAATTTATGCCAAGTAAACATTCAATTTTGTCTGCTGTTCTATGAGAAAATCCCAATCATGTGCAAAATGGCTATAAAGAAATAATAATTACCTGTTATAATCCACTCTCTTAGGCATAGTAGTTATATTGTCCTTTGAAAGATCTGGGGTGCTTCCCTAAGGAAAATAAAATAAAAAATAAACTCACTCTCTGAGGTTCACTATCACCACAGTTATTTTATTCCTGGACTTCCATTCCATTGTTCTTTTTTATGCAAAATAATTCATATTCTATCAATATAAGTGGAGAACTCTCTGAAGAGGTTTAGATGTAAAAGTCCTCTCTCCTATCTCATAAAATTGCTACTCCTGTAAGATAGAAAAGTATATCTAAAACAATCTAATGCCCTTGTCATCTCAGAATTTTAGTAGCACAATCTAATAGCATGAATCTGTTTTCTTACCAGAGCTGTGTTTTCAGAAGCAAACTTTTTCATTTCTGTGCTTGCAATAGGGCTCAGGGGCTTCACTGCAGCAACAGAGGGATGACTCTCTGATATTTTTCGCTTCAGTGTCTGCTTTGCTGGGGAAATGGGTTTCACTCCAGATGGTTTCACATTCATCTTGGGTTTGACTGAAATATAAAAGCAATCCAGTGAGAAAGGAGTTGTAACCTCTCTGTTAATGTTGCACAAGAAGTTTGGAAATACACTTCTTAGAAGAGACCTATTTTATTCAATTCCAAATTTTAATGTATGGAAATATTTAAAATTACATTTCTACAGTGATGACAAAATACTATCTAGGCATTCTTCCCACACTTCAGTGCTTTCCACACAAAAAGGAATTATAAAAAAAAACACAGTATTCTGCAGAGAACGTAAGACTAGAAACGTCTCATCAGAGGTACAGCTTCTCAATGGGAATAATTGTTGAAAAATGAAGTCAGCTTTCTGCATGCTGAAAAGGGGAAATTTACATAACAATGATTTCCGAGAACTGAAGATTTTGTTCTTGTTTATTAATAATATAGATGCTTGAACCCTTGTTTCACCAGTATGGACATGTATACATCTGAAGCAAAGTTGAAGTGTGGGGAAGATTGATATCAATCAATATATAATGGTTCTACTTTCCATAGGACTATCAATGCTATTCTTGAAACAAGCAGAATAAACTGATCCACAAATAGAAAAAGAAAGTTCCAGATGTATTATTCTAAAACACATTCAACAATACTGTGCTTATTTCCATTGGTCTAACACGAGATATCTCCCAAGACAAGCAATTGCTGACACCTAACTAGCATTATTACTGATTTTTCCTTAAGTCCAAAACATATTAAGAAAAGAAATTAATTATACAGTTTGCCATTAGCTCAAGAACTTGATAAATATTCAAGTATAACCTGCAGATCAGAAATGTTTTCTATTTAAAAACAAGGAAGTGTTCTGGAAAAAGAACTTTACCCTTCGTTCTTGGTTCTGCAACCTGAGGGCAAAGTCTCAGGTCTTCTGATGTTCCTTCCTGAGATCTCACCAACAATCTTTTGGAAAGTGGACGCGTTTTCCCCGTAGCCACTGAGGATTCAGAATTTGTAGTCACTTCTGGCATTTTTTCTTCTGCCATTTCTTCCGCAGCAAGTGGCACAGTCACTTGTAGTTCCTGGGACTTTTCCTCTTGTTGCTGCTGCTTTAGCCGTTGCTTCTCCTTCCTTATTTCTTCTAAGCTCTTCACATAGACTTTAGAATGTGAATTACTCACACTATCGTTCAAAGGCTGCATAGATACAAAAGAAATACTTTTTAAAAAACAAGGGTCCAATAAGCAATTAATGTAAGTCCCTAAAAATGCACAAACTCTTATCACTCCACCCAAATCAAATATAAATCTTTATTACAGCCTTTAGGGCAGACAGTATCACTCAATGTTTTTGGTGTTATGCAGTTTATAAAAAATAAAAATATTTTTATATTTATTTAAAAGCACAACCTATGGCAGGGATGTCAAACTCAAGGCCTGGGGACTGGATCCGGCCTGCGGGGTGTTTAGATCTGGCCCGCAGGGCCATCCTGGAAACAGAGAAGGATCAGCCTGCAGTGCCTCTGCCAGTGAAAACGGAGCTTGGGAGAGCTGCATGCGGCCCTCCCAAGTTCCATTTTCACTGGCAAAGGGTCGCAGCTGAAAACTGCGGGTGGCACTCCCAAGCTCCATTTTCACTGGCAGAGGATTGCAAGAGGCCGTTGCTGCCAAAAACGGAGCTCAGGAGCCCATTTTCTCTGGCAAAGTGCTCAGGCCACCATAGGCGCCCCTGACATGAGTGACGCTGAGCTGGCCACGCCCACCCCGGCTCACAAAGTCAAACACAACCCTGATGTGACCCTCAAGGAAATCGAGTTTGACACTCCTGATCTATGGCGACCATACATATGCTTCGCTTCTTGGTGGAAGCCTAAAGTCAGAAAGAAATGCAACTGAAGTGGAGATCAACTTGATTATAATTTCCTACTTAAATCCTGTTTCCGAAAACAGATGAATGAATACAATTGTATGGAACAAAATTCTATACTAAATATTTGATCTTCATTAAGAGTATTTTTGTTTTATAATCAGTGGTCTATTTGGTAGCATAACCTGCCATCTGTAATATGCTGCAACATCAACTGTTGGTTATTATTCATGACAATGGGATCTAACTAACTCGGAAGAATGAGAATGATACCTCTTTTATCGTGTCAAATACTCCTAATTAAAATAACAGATGTTAGTTTCCAAATATACTAAATAAAAGGATGATACAAGGAATGTGCATTCACAAAAGCTATCTTCTTACAGTACAATGAAGCTCACCTTTGTAGCAATGTTTCCTATAGAAATTCTTGGAGAAGACCTCAATACCAGAGTTTTTTCTTCCTTTTCAGGAGCTGTTGACAAATCATAAGGATAATTCTAAAAGAACTACAGTGCCACCACCAGCTTTCTATAACATTGTTTGGAATAACAATGGCTTATTTAATCATGTGCTGCTGCCGAGGTGGGGGGTTATTGAGGGTTTTAAAATCATTTTTTCTACATTGTGCGTTGTTTGTAAACTGAGTTGCTATGAGCGAGAAGGCAACAATACAAATTTTTAAATAAATACATAAAATAAATAATTAATACATTCCAAATCCAGAACATGGGGCAGTGACAAGCTCTTGAATGCTCAAGGGCAGCAGAAGGTCCCTATCCCTCTGGAAAGTTGCAGGAAGTCACAGATATAGTTAAAAGCATTATGACCAGTGTTTTCAGCTGGCTGTTTGGCTCTTGAAACTTTTCATAGGTGGAAATGGGATACATGGGCTTCTCAGAGGCAAATTGTCATTATTCTCACTATTAATCCCCATGTTTAAAAAATTGCAAACTGAGCTGTTAAAACTGTACTGTTTTGCTACCAAACTCCCATCCAAGTGTTCTGAAGGTCTGCAAATGAGATATGGGGGCAGGATAGCATGATTTGACTTGTAGAGTGCACAGAACTCACTATGGAAGAATAAGCAGTTTCTTTTAACTTTTCAACTAACTTTCCCAAGTTTTGAAGCCAAGAAGCATATTATTATTACTTTGGAATTTTTCTACCCACCTTTGTGTAGAGTGCTGAAAGTTTGTGAACCCTTTAGAATTATCCATAATTATAAAATACTATGATATACAAGATGGTCTGAGCTTTAAATAGCTGGTATTTATAAAGAGATTCTGAATAGACAATACATATACAAAACTGAATACTGTCGCAATTGAATCCACTGAACCACTATTCATTATGTTTATTGGAAAAACTATCTTAAGTATTAGATGTCACTTTTTTAGTATAAATTATTTTAACCTGTTGCTTGATCTTACACTTGGCTTGGGCGTATTTTGGACCACTCTTATCTACTGAATTGCTTCAACTGGATCTTTTGGGGCTGTGTTGTTCAGAATTACTCACTTTAGTCATGTCACATTAGCTCAGGCTTTTGAATTGGTTATTTTGAAATGTGATTTTTTTCTTCTTCAGACATTGTTATAAATTTACTTGCATGTTTAGGAATACATTTGTTTAAGCTGCACTTGATGGATAAATATCCTGATATTTTATGGAATTTGTTGATATAATCCACAGTAGACTATTGTCAATGTTGTTTGCTTAATCAAAATCTGTTAGTAAGACTAAAATGAAGCACAGATAATTCTCTCACTTGAGAATTATCTATACTTTATTTATAATTCTGAAGAGATCACAAACCATGACTGCATGGCAATCATTTTTATATCATATCATGATTTTTGTAGTCACTAATTCTAAACTGTGAGTTTCTCAGAAATGCATTTTTCTAGTATGTTAAACAATCACAAAAGCATGACTTTTTAAAAAGGTAATCATCAGTCTGTTCTGATAATGTAAATGAATATCATAACAATTTCTAAACATGTAAGTATTTCATTATTTACTATAACTTTACTTCCAGAACTAATGTAAGTCATTCTAAAATATTTGATTTGCCATTAAAAAGATAAGCAAGGAATTCCAAAATGAAATAGACATGGTTGAGATTGGGAATTGTTAAACCTATTTTGCTTCTCAATTCTGAAATACAGAGATCAATTTGAGGAACAGTGAGAGTCAGTTTCCTCCATCTTTATTTTTGGCATGGTACTAATGCACCTAGCATATAACATGAAGAGTTCTGGTACTGCTGTATTTTAAGATCCAGACCACGAACATTTATCTGTCTCTCATATAATTGGCTTCAAAATGAAACTGGGAGCAATACATTCTGAATGCATCCTTCAGAAAATTAAAAGACTTTAACAAGGAAAGTTTGATACCTGTCAGCTTTGTAACATACAACATTCTTCTCCCAGTTATAGTTCGTTCAGATTGTATCTGTGTCTTTGATGTGCTCTCCAAACCTTGCTGCATGCGGAGAGCTTTCTCCTGCTTGATTTCCTCCAGAGTTTTGATATGAACTTCCTTAAAGTCCTTGGTTTTGACAGAAGACTCTTCCAATTTTCTTCTTTTAGGTACAGCTATACTCAGAAGCCCTTCTTTCTGAGGTTCACACTCATGCTTTGGTTTGGAAACAGTCTGTTTTTCTGTTTTTATTCGCTCCTCTTCCATTTGCCTTTGTTTTTTCTCAGCCAAGACTTCAGAAAAGGTTTTGATCCGTACTGCAGGAGGTTTTGACACTGGATTGGGATTTGTTATACAAGCCACTTCAACTTTGGGTTTGGGGTGCATTTCTCCCTTTTTTTGGCTAGCTTTCTCCAAGCGAATTTCTTCAAGTGTTTTAATATAGATTTCACCAGTTGGTTTGGCAGCAGACTCTGAATCACCAAACAAATAATTAAAACTTATACAAGGACTATATTTTAAATCTCATTAAGATTTCATACTTTTTGCCCACTAGAATGTTGTATTCCCCAATTGTTTTACTGAGACAAAAACAAACACACAAACTATTGTTATTCTCTGTTTCACTTTAAGTGGCTTGTACTTCAAAAATATAAATAATTCTTTTCAATCTTTGCCAGATTTTCATATATGACCTAGAAGCTCAAAATAAAAAAGTGTAAGATATTAAATATATGATAAAAATAGATGAACGAAATTCTTCATTTCAGCAAACACAGAACTTCTAAAATTTAAAAAAAGGAATTTATAATACAATGCTATTTTTTAAAAAGTTTAGGTTATAGTTCAGCATTCAGCTAGCAAGGCATAACATTCAGTCCAATAAAGATGCTTTTTAAACAAATTCGTATTTTTAAACAAATATGACATGGGGCTGCCCTTGAGAACCACCCGGAGGCTTCAGCTTGTCCAGAATGCAGCGGCGCAGGTTGTGATGGGAGGGTCCCGATACTCCCATGTTACACCCCTCCTGCGTGAATTGCACTGGTTACCAGTTGCCCTCCGAGTGAGATTCAAGGTGCTGGTGCTGACCTATAAAGCCCTTCATGGCATTGGACCAGGGTACTTGCAGGAAACCCTGCTGCTGATAACGACTTCCCAACGCCCAGTCCACTCCCACAGGCAGGGCCTCCTGGCGGTGCCATCAGCTAGGCAGTGTCGGCTGGCGGCCCCCAGGAATAGGGTCTTCTCTGTGGGGGCGCCCACCCTCTGGAATCAGCTGCCTCTGGAGCTCCAGGTGGCCCTGGACCTCTGGTCCTTCCACCGTGGCCTAAAAACCTTGCTATTTCAACTGGCCTACCTGGACTGATGGGGGGGAGGGTTTTTAAATGGGTGTTAAATGTTTTAGTTTTTATGATTATGAGATGTTCTTGGGTTTAATTCATTTTTAACTTTTGTATTATATGTTTTTTTTAGTATTGTCAACTGCCCTGAGTCCTTAGGGAGATAGGGCGACATATAAATCTCATAATTAAATTAAATTAAATTAAATTAGCAGAGGATTCAGCTGAGCAAAAATTCACTACAGAAAGAAAGAAAACTTTATTATATTAAAATAAAATTAGTACCTGTTTCCATACTGCTTTGCTCAGATGCTAATCCCAATCTTTCTTTAAGAGCCCTGGGAGCTTGAACTGAAATCAAGAATGATAAAGTCAGTGATAGTCACTTTTCACTTAAAAAAAAGGTTTTTGGAATCAAACACATGGCTTCTTGCAATTTATACACACCATTACATGCATGATGCATTACCTATTACCCCATCTAATATATTGAAGCCTCAAGTACACATACGACTACAATAAATATGATATATAACTTTGGAGTTTTAGAGAAAATGTGACTGTTTTCTGGAAGGCTATAGAAACATATTTTCTCCATAAAATTAAAACATTAAATTTTATCCATGAAAAATGGCCAGAGACTTTCTCATTGTGTAATTATGATTTATTTATTTAAGAATAAATAGTGGCCTTATGAAGATGTTGAAGTTAGTTGGTTACTGTAAGAAAAGCTAAAAGGAGAGCATAACACATGACAGTTATTATTTCTAAGCTCTCTCCACCAAACATATATTAAATAAACAAATATTAAGAACACTTCTACAGCTGAAAATTATCTATTTCTAAATATAATCTATACCTGAAATAAATAAAATATATTTTATTGATGGAACAGCCATACCTCTTTTTGGTGTTTTTTCTGTATTTTCAAGTGAATCCATTTTTTTCCCTAGTCTATCAGCAAGGCTACGCTTTAATGGAATTCCAGCCTCAGTGCCTTATGGTGAAAAGATAATAAATTTATGTTTCATTTTTAAAAAATTTAAATATTTCTACTACTTATGCATTATACACGTCACTACTTGAAATTATAGGCCTTATTTACTTAGACAATACTGTAATCTGCCTTCAGTAGGTATGAGCCCAGTGCGCATATAAAAATAATTTCATAATGCAATAAATAGATTAACTGAATATTTCTAGTTAAGATAGAATAAAAATCCATTGTGCTTTTAATTCTATTCAGGGGTAATTCAATAAGTGCTAGAAATGAAGGGAATACATTCCTTGAACTTTGTATATCTATGCATCAATAAAGAGAAACATGGTTGTGATATACAACAAATGATGGTATGGGGAACAGACTTTCAGTACAGGTAGTGCTCAATTTACAACAGTTCATTCAGTGACCGTTCAAAGTTACAGCACTGAAAAAAGTGACATGAATATTTTTCACGCTTATGACCATGCTATAGCAGGGTGTCAAACTCAAGGTCCGGGGGGCCGGATCTGGCCCGGGGGGTTACTTTGATCTGGCCCACAGGACTGCCTTGGAACCAGTGAAGGACTGCTCTGCAGTGCCTCTGTCCATGGAAATGGAGCTCAGGAGGGCTGCAGGTGGCCCACCGAGCTGTTTTTGCTGGCGGAGGGTTGGAAGAGGCAGTCGCAGGCAAAAACGGAGCTCAGGAGCCTGTTTTCCCTGGCAGAGCACTCAGGCCACCACAGGCGCCACCAACACAAATGACATTTGAGCCGGCCATGCCCACCCTGGCCACAACCTCCACCCCACTCCGAGGTCAAACACAACCCTGATGCGGCCCTCAATGAAATAAGAGTTTGACAACCCTGCACTATAGCATCCCCATGATCATGTGATCAAAATTCAAATGCTTGGCAATTCACTCACATTTATGACAGTTGGTGTCCCTGGGTCATGTCCCTTTTGTAATCTTCTGACAAGCAATGTTAATGGGAAAGCTAGATTCACTTAACAACCATGTCACTAACTTAACAACTGCATTGATTCACTTAACAACTATGGTAAGAAAAGTCATACAATGAGGCAAAATTTACTTAACAAATGTCTCACATAACAACAGATCTTTTTGGCTCAATTGTGGTGATAAGTCAAGGATTACCTGTAGTACCTTTTCCCCCCTCATCTGATTACTCACCCATGGGGGACTTCCTTTTCCCCAATCTCTCTGCAAGTGTTAATCGAATCCGAGGCTCTTCACCTAGGACAGTGAAATACAAGAAAAGTTAACTTTTGCTTTCCTACCACAAACATAAATAACTATTGCCCCCTTCAGTTACATGGAATGTGAATTAAGATAGAACTTATCTATTCATGGCAATGCTAGTGTGCATTAAAGAGTGAAGTTAGAAGAGTATTAAATATAAAATAGAACCAAGTTATTTTCTCCATAGAAGTCATTCTTAAGAAAAAAAGTTAATTACAACATGATAGTTTTCCAGCTATATTTCTGTTAAATGACCATTTTATAACTAATGAATTTCAGACCTGTGTCTTGTTGCAAATCTTAAATACTGTCAAATGAAGTTCTATCATGCCTAAATTCCTATATAAACATATAATCTTGATCAACAACAAAAAACAGAACTGTACTTACCCCACAGCTAGAAGAAATAACATAAAAATAAATGAAATAAATGAAATAAAAAGTAAAGACAGGTTTACCTTGCCTCGTAGACAAAGTTACAGTTCTGACCACAGTCCGTGCATTTTCTTTCTCTGGGCCTGGTTGAGCAATCATTTCAGAAGGAATGTCTGAAGAAAACAAAAAGAAAGCTATGTTACCTTTGACATCAGCCACTATTTATGATTTGAAGCTTGTGTTCACATGCTTTGTAAGAAAGCAAACCAACTTAGAGCCAGTTTGATCTAATGGTTAAGACATCAGGCTAGAAATCAGGAAAGTATGAGTTATAGTCCCTCCTTAGGCATGAAAGCCAGCTGGGGCACCTTGGGTCAATCACTCTTTCTCAGACCAACTCACCTCATATGTTAACAGTTGTGGGGAAAATAGAAGGAGGAAGAAGTATTAGATATCTTCTTCGCCTTGAATTATTTATTAAAACAATAAAGGTGGCATTAAAAAAATCTTTAAAAACCTGGATTCAATAAAGTTTATTTAGAACAAATTGCACTAGTAGTCGATACACATCATTCCTTGCAACTACACCTCAATGCCTCAAGGGCCTTGGTGGCTCAGGCTGTTAATTGCCTGCACTTAAGTTCCAGCTGCCTACAACTGCTGTAGGCTCGAATCCCACCAGGCTCAAGGTTGACTCAGCCTTCCACCCTCTCGGGGTAGGTAAATTGAGGACCCAAGATTGTTGGGGGCAATTAGCTGACCTTGTAAAAATGCCGCTTAGTAATAAGCAGGCATATACAATGGAATGAAGGCTATTGCTGAGCACACTGGGTTGTATCCCAAAAATTGTATGCCGCCCTGAGTCTCTGGAGAAGGGCGGCATATAAGTGTAATTAAAAATAATAATAATAATAAAAATGCTGCATGTATCATGGAATACAAAATACCAGGTGAGCTTGCAGCTGAAACGGAACTTTATATTCTTAGTCACTAAACCTATAAATCATTACAACTAAAGGAAAACATAACACTACAGTCACATTCTTCATTTCCTTTAGCAATAAACCAAGTAAGTTATCAGATTATACAGGAGCAACACCTTAAAACAAAATTAAGTAAAACTTCACAATGGACTTCTTAACAATGCACAAATACTCTCTCCAATACATTATCAAAGAGGACATGATAAGACACTATGAAAGAAATAAAATCAACAAACCATTTTGCTGCTTTGATTTTTCTTTCATTTTCTTTGATTTTATTTCTTCAAGAGTTTTGATCCCAAAATTCAAACTTTTATCTGAAAAATACAGGTATCTGATTAAATTTTCCACTTTTAAGATAATTGAGGAAATCAATATACTCTTAATACTACATACTTTCTGTTCTTACCTTTATCTTGATTTGCACTAGTCACTGATTTCCGAGTAATTACCCGCAGTCCATTAGGACTTTCTGTAGGTGGTTGTTGAGCAGGCATTTTAGATTCATCACCTTCTTCAGATAATTGATCTGAAAGGAACACTAATGTTACTTCGATTCTAATCCTGTTTATTCATCTTAAATCAGTACAGGGGCGGGTTGCCCTTCTTAATGTGCCTAGGAGTGCTACTCATTTACTATCCATAATTTCTTAACATAAATGATATGTAGCCCTAACACTAAAATAAATGTTTAATGTATACTTTCTATATTCATAAGTTAGGATGGTTATTGAGCTATATCTTGGGGTTTTATACTAAATCATGAGACTCTGTAACTTACTATTAAGTATGTAATTTCAGATTGCATTTAAAAAAGATATATTTAAACCTTCTTTAGAAGAATGGCATGCTATAAAAATAGGTATCAATAAAGTAACTATATTTAAAAACAAGTCTGATACTGAATTTATGAATCATTAATGGACTTAAATTTTGTGCATGGGTTTACACTGTATTCCTGATTTTTTTATATTGATTACCTTTGCTAATTCTTAATTTTTGACAATGGTTTTAAAGTCATAATTTGATTTATTATAAGATCACATTGATATGAAATTCTAATCTAATACCATTTTAAAATTTTTATTGAACTTTATATAATTTCCAATTCTTTTCTTTAAAAAAAAGGAAACTGCTAAGTATTCAGTATTCCATGAAGGTTACCTGAATCTACATATATTAACTGATTATTACTATTTGCAACAGTAATAGATTCCAGTTTTCATATGAAAATACAGAACAAGTGGCTGAGTTCATGTTTAACTTTACACACAAATGCATCTCACTTTTTAAGTGGTTTGGGGGGGGGGCAGGGAATCTTATCCTATTGCCTAGTGAACAATTAAAGAAGTACCTAATGCTCAGCAAGGAACTCTCATCAACCAGATTTAAACTGATCCAAATCCTTGAGCTGTTCAAGAAGTATTGTTGCCTTTTGAACAAAAGCAGAGACAAATGATATCTGGCAATGACTAAGATGCCATTTGCCAACGTGTTACAGAGCTCATCTGGGCTTTACATCTATTCTCCTCCTCAACTTCAACAATGCAGTTCAATTACAGAAGTGACTGGACATATATGATGACATGGAGAGCAATGTCCGGATGAGGCTTCAACTGAAGCAACCATTAAAATCATTTGGGAATTCTAGCTAACATCTCTGGATTTCCTCTTTGTAAAAGGTAAGATCTTTCTTAAATTAAAAGTCTGATTTGGTGAGTTTGGGGAAAAATCGGTCAAAGCAAATGGTCCAAGAAAACAGTGTCTTCATTTTACATTTTATCTGCTACACTCATTCTCCCTTTAATTTAAAATTATGTTAGGTTGAACAAATCAGACTTAGCTCACCATCATCATCTTCATCATCATCTGCTGCATTAATAACCACAGGTGGATGTGTGGGACTGGGAACATTTTCAGAATTTTCCATCTTCATCACTCCACGCAACTGAGGTGAAGGGTTGGACTGAACAGAAAGCTTGTTTTGTTGTGCAGTTTTCATCTCCTCTTCTGGAGACTCAGGCACATTTAGAAGAACAGCTTAAACAATGAAACATCATCAAATAATCCATTTAGCTTGGTCAAACTCATTCATTAAAATCTATGAGAATTTAGTAATAAACGACATAAATTCCATGATTTCAACAATTCTACTCAAAGAATAGCAATGCTTGAATTCAGTCCATTACTCATAATATATACAGGTTCAATATATACAGCTCATGACAGTCATTTAATGATCATTCAAAGTTACAATGGTCTCAGAAACAATGCTTTATGGCCTGTGTAAAGCACTTCTGGTCATCGTAGAACACTGTGCCAGCCTTCTGCAGCTAGGCATTTGGCCAATGGGTCACAACAAGTTGCCAAGCATCCTGCAATAATGTGATGGGCCATTTGCAATCTTCTCTGCCAACCTTCCCAAAAAGTTAATAGGAACCCAGCAAATAGCTGCAAGTGAAGGGGATGATGGGGAGCTGAAATCTTTCACTGGGCTGCAATAACAGACCTCAAAACTTCAAAAATTTAGCTCCATTTCTGTAGCTCCCCCAATTTTAAACTCTTACTCCCTCTTAAAAGTTTTGAATTTTTATACCTAATGTTTATATTTTAACATTTTATGTACACCTCAAAGATTCCTTCGAGGCAGATAGGTGGTTTAGAAATGTGAAAAATAAATTAAAAATAAAATACAATAAAGTAAATGGTACTAGTGTAAACTAGATTCAATTACATTTTCTTTTCTTGTCCACCCATTTGTATTTATTTTGCTTACTACTTACTTCTTACCCTGCTTATTACTTCTTATTCTTGTACTGCACTTTGTAAAAAGATGTTTACTCCCAAAGAGACTGGCATAGAAGTTTTCTTTGTGTATATGACATGAAGTTATCTGAATCAAATGGGAAACTTTCAACAGAAAAAGTTCAACTGATGAAGTTGTTGTCACATAAGCAACAAAAGCCTGGATCTCTTCCACTGGATTATAAACCATTTGTTAATGTGGAACTGGTAATTATTATGAATTGGGTTGATTTGGTGAGGCGTTACAGTCTTAATGAGTTCAGAATAGTTTTTGTTATTATATTTACAGAGGTATGCACACTCTGACAATAGAATGCAAGCAAGTTTGTATTTAGATTAAATCACCACAATTTTCCAAGGAAAAACATTTAACTTACTCTTGCTTGGAGGTAAGAAAAGCCCATCCACAAAACGTCCCTTGTTGTGGTGAAAAGCACAGTTCAATTTCTGACAGCCCAATGGCTGATTCTCCCAATAGCATGGTATTTCACTGCGCTTTTTCTGAAGACAAACCACAAGTTATTAATTATATACAGAAGAGCCTGCAAGTTTACAGAATTAAGAAAGCAGCACATGCAGTGCATTTCGATGATACAAACCCTCCCCCAATACAAGTAATACTGTTTACCAGAAGGCATACTGCTTGTTGCTAGTGGATGGATAGGGAAAACTGAGTAGCTATGAATTTTGGATCTACATCTTGGAACTGGAGATTTTCATCTTTGGCTCTGAATAGAACTATGTAGCTCCACATAGACCTATAACACAATTTAGGGATTCTCCTGGATACACAGAATTATACAAAGAGCATGTGGCAACTATTACACTACTTTGCATTATCCACTTTTCCTGCCTGTTGTCACTGCCTTAGTCACCTCTAAACAAGATTATAATACACTATTTGTTTATTTATTTATTTGTGTATTTATTATTCATTCATCCAATCTTTATTATTTTTATAAATAACTATAAAAAGTTATTTTCTGGAAGTCACTAGACATATAAAGGACCCCACAAAAAGGTGCCAGGCTTTGAACTACCATGTCAGGAATGGACAATCCTGAATAGGATTCACACCTCACACAGCATCTACCAGGTCTCTCTGTATAAATGAGGCATAGTAACTTCCCCTCAGAGTGACTGCGGAGTCCTTGTCAAATTGTAGATTACATTGTGATCAACTGTAAGCTGAGGGCATATACCAGTCCAGTATCTGATTTTTTTTAATATGAATGATGCTGTGCTTCAATGGTTAAATGGCCCAGACATTCATATTTGAACATAGATGTTTTTAACATTTATATTTTATGGTGTTGTACTAATCTAGGTGAAATGTTAATATATATTGCTAGTCCATGTATTATATGACATACACTAAATAATAAATAAATTTATAAAGCCCTCAAGGCAGTGAAAATTCTAATACTTCTACCTCCTCCAGTTTTCCTCACATTAACCCTGTCAGGTGAGTTGGGTTGAGAGATCGGTTTGTCCTTGAAAACTGGAAGCTGAAGTTGGTCCAGAATGCAATGGTGCAGATAGTTATGGGCACACCTCAGTATGCACACATAACAAGATGCACTGGTTCCTCATCAGCTTCTATATTATCTGTGGATAATCTCCCTAATGATATCTGTATATCCTACTCACTCTAATACAATCAACATGCTTTGAGTCCTTTCCTTAAAATAGTGCCAAGTAAAGGGGGCCAGTAATAGTGCCTATAATAATCATTCCTAGATTTTCAATTGAACCTGACCCTGCTGATCTTTAGAAAGGCATTAAAAGCATGGTTATTCCTCCAAGCACTGGGGCCACGATGAATAAGTTTCCATTAGGAGTATGTATGAATCTGAATCAAGAAGCCAATTATTATTGTTCATTGTTTACTGGGAGATGGGGTATTTCTTGTCAGCTTCCCTGAGTCATGCTTTTCAAGTTGGACAGCCATATAAATTATTTAAACAAGGCCTGTCTTATGCCATTCAGGCAACATCATCAAGATGCTATCAGTAACATGGTATTTACAAAAAAAGCATCTGAATATGACATTTTAAAAAAATCAGTTCCTTCTGCACATTCAGACAATTTTAATCAAAACAGTCAGACTCAAAGGACAGCATGTGGTAGTCCTCTAAGGACGTTCAGGTCACAATCACTCACATCTCCTAAAAGTGTATCAGAATTCAGGAGTTTTTTTGAATGGAGATGTAACAAGGAAAAGACTCAACACACACAAAGATATAGTATATAAATACAGTTGCTTACACTGGATCTTATATAACCATTTTCACCTCTCTCTTATTAGATTAGAATTTATGTCAGTTTACCAAATAAAATTTTTTCTAGGTCTTATTATCAACTACATCCTCCAATATAATTAGACATTTAACATTTCAAGGAAAATGAAAGATTGCTTTTTTAACTTTGAAAAATCAATAAATCTTGTACAAATGGAAATATATAATTTTTAGTATCCTTTACAAATAAAACTGTTATCAAATACAACATATTTGTTATAAATTATAAATCATAAATTATATTGCTTTATTTCAAAAATATACTGCATATATATTTCAAATATATATATATAATTTGTTTATAAAAAACAGAAAAAATACAGTTCAGATAATAATTTTAGATCTATTGATGAATTAATTTTAAAACATTTTTTAAAATCTTGTGATGAATGAAAAAGAAGACACTAAGGGTCAGGATATGGCATCTGATGTACTGTCTAATTCGTCTTACATTCCAAACATTTTTGTTGTAACTTTTGAAGGTCTGCTTGTATTGTGATAAGCTCTGATACTCCTTCACATTTCATCTTTTTTCCAAATATAGACTATTTTTGTCATTTAATTATTCTACATTTACACTTTTAATTTTTCTCTCCATGAAGGAGAGGTCTCAGAAACAATGGGAAAACAGGCAAAATGATTTACAGACCTTTGCCCCTGTAAATACAACAATTGTATATTATAAACCTGTAATTAAAAGAGATTGTAGCCTCTTCCAATTTAGGCTGTTAAAACATTTAACAAAGACACTTTTCCAAATTCAAATTTATCTAGAAAGATATTTTGAAGCTCTGATCCATGGTGAACTGTAATGTTATATGTACAAGTGCAATATTATTTATACTGATGGTCTGTGAATACCCTATGAAAGTCGAAACAAGGCCATAACTAAAGTACTGTAACCTACTTAATTTCAACAGTGCATGTTTTCCTCCCAAATGCCGTCAGATTAAATGTACTGCTTTATTGTGCTGTTATATAAGCACTTACATCAATCTCCATGTGTCTAAAGCGGCAAATACTCCTGAAGCATCGACCTTCCTGCCAGAGCACACACACAGTTTCATTTCCAAGGGCAGCTTCACAGTGACGAAAAGGGCAATTATCCCCCTATGGTACAGAGTGAATGATTAAGATCTATGGGTGAAATCCAACACCATGCAAGTAGATTTACATCATAGCACCTTTCCCTCAGCTGATCTCCCTGCAAGACCCACACTGACTTTGAAATAAAACACTCAGATGTGACTAAAGAATTTCAGCTTTAATTCAAGGAATTTGAGAAAAGTGCCAATACTTCACAAACTTCACTTTGCTCACACCTTGAGTGTTTCATTTCAAATGGTAGTGCACAAAGGTCAAATGCCCAAAAGCTTATCATTGTCCCAATATACACAAACCTAATACTTTCTCTCTCTCTCTCCATGTGTACGAACACGTGTGTGTGTGTGTGAGTGTGTGTGTGTGTGTGTGTGTGTGTGTGTGAGAGAGAGAGAGAGAGAGAGAGAGAGAGAGAATGCTATGTACTTATAAAAATGAAAAAACAAGGAAGAAAATTATAGGCTATATAAAACAAGAAAAAAGCAAATGTATTCTAAATGAAGAGAATAGAATTTTCCTGACTAGCAAATGAATTATGATTTAAATAATCAAGTTAAATAAAATTTAATCTATCCCACTGAGCAATCAAATATACATAAAGGTACATTTAAGAACAATATTCTTTATAGCATAAAGATAGCTATAATAATAAGATGGATGGCAATAATTTCACATCCTAAGAGTCATGATTCAGAATGTGAAAAGCAACTCCAGCCTTCAATGCTGCAATGAATAGCAACCATTCATTCATTTTTATGGGAGAATGGTTTACTGAATTTGCTATAAAGTTCCATTTTGTAGTACAAAAGCATGCAATGTGAAAGTGGGTATCTCCACTTCACTTGCTCCAGAAGCAGGATTAGTTCTTCTGATGCCCCTTCTCCAGTTTTGGAATGGTAAACTAAAAAAATCAATTAAAGAACAATTGAGAAATTTTCCATTTACTCGTACTTTGGATATATGAATATATAAAAGGTTTAGAAAATAACGTAATACTTGTACGAGTATAAAGAATCCAAAAAAGCTGATCATTGCATCAGCTCTGTACTGGCACTATGTGAATAACTATACCCAAAATTTAATAAATGAGACATGTCAATTATATATTTGCCTAATAAAATCAAATTATATTAACTCATTTTTGCATTTCCTATACATAAACATACTACATATTTTCCATAACTACATCAAGAAATTCACTAAAATTAATAGGCAGGTTGTTAAATTGAATATGGTGCAGTTATTGAGTTACACAAGAAACAACACACATAGGCTTGAAGACTCAACTGCTATGAAAAATACCTTTGTACAAGTAGAGTAGAAATAGAAATAACAGTCATCTCCTTTGTTAGACATATTCAAATTAATTTCCTTCAAGCTTAAGGTGTAGAAACAAATGGCTGAATACAATTTTGTTATTTTTCAGCGATGGTTAATCACAACGATGTTTAAAATGGCACAATCTTCTATACCGGATTTAGCAATATCTTCTTTAAAATATAATCCTGAAAAACAAATGAATGAAAGATGTAAATATCACTCAAAATGTTACAACATTTGATAGAAACATCAATTTCCATAAAAGTTTAACTCTAATACGTACTTTAAAAAAAGTGTCAAGTTATTACATGCATTTATAGATACACATAAATTTAGAGCTTATCTTGGGGAAGATATGAAGGAGCTATTAAGGAAGACTTGGAGAAAAGATTACACAGTCCAGGGATGGAAGGAAATATGAGAAATTCAAAATAACCCCATTTTAATTTTGTTGAATATGATTGGGCAGAGATAAGATTTGCAAGATGCCTTACAACTGTAATGAAGCATTCCTGGAACCCTTATGGTGTCTACTTGACTTGGCTTATCTTGAAGGGCTGATGTATACTAATTATAAACTCTAAATGACTTACAATGTGATAATATCCAAATGCAAGTCAGGATACTAGCTATCAACCTATACAAGTAGCTCTTAGCTTACAACCTTAATTGAGCTTGAAGTTGTGTTGGTCGTTAAACAATTCATGTGACATCTGATTTTACAGCCTTTTTTGTGGCAGTTGTTAAGCGTATGTGGTGATTGTAAAGTGAACATTGGTTGCTAAGTGAATCCATTGTCTGCAAATACAAATATGGTCACGTGAAAAACTAAAATTACTGTAAATTACTGCTAGACACATCCAAAATGTAATCACAAGACCATGGGAGAGGTATGGCTGTTGAAATTTCAAACCTGGATCGTAAGTTAGCCTGGGGAGATCTATCATAACTTCGAACAATTGATAAATGACAGTCAAAGACTACTTGTAAAACTTGTCATGGGATAGGATTGGCTTGTTTGTAAGATGACCTTGTTGCGTCTGCTTGTTTCATAAAGTCCAGCAGATAAGCATTCTCCAGGTTCCTTCAATTAAGCAATGTCATCTAAAGCCTCCTGCTACACCACCTACCCTATGGAACAAGCAAGCTGTCAAGCCCGAAGTTGACCGGCAGCCTGTCAAGCCTGAAATTGACATATGTGTAGCCATTTTAGTTAGGCTCAGTATATATTCTCTTTCTTACTTTCTCTGTGGTAGTCATGGGGGGAAGGATTTCGGGCTTGTCACATTCCTAAGGGAGGAGGAGTGGAGATAGAGTTGTTTAGGCTAGGTATTCTTCTTCCCATGGGAAAACGAGCTGTCCATGCTTAGGCCCCTTGAGGTGGATATTTATGACATCAAGCAATGTTGAATTACTTCTATTGGAGAATGTGACTTTGGGGAATTGTTTCCCCAACTTCTAATATTGTGGGGTAATTCCGGGTTGTGTCAATCTGGAATTACCATGGACTTTGCCAATTTGATGCTTTCCTAAATAAAAGAAATAGTCTTGGAAGATGGACTTTGTTTTATTCTTTTTAAATGGATTTCATCACTTGGAAACCTGACACAAGCTTGCTTAGGCTTCTGTAAGGCATTAAGGACCTGGCTCTTTGCCAACAGTAGTCATCTTATGAATAATAAATGCATTTAATGTATTATTTGGGCTTTGCTCCATGTATGCAATATTTTCCAATTTGTCTTTAGTATCATTGTAGCTATTTTATTGACTGTTGGCAGCTCAGAGTCATGTCAACTTCTAGCCATGTAAATCTTTATAATAATAATGAAATATTTTAAAATAATATTAAGCAAAATGTTATTAAAACAGATATTTAATTCAACAATACAGACAAATACCTTGGTATGATCAGCAGATACTATCTTCAAATACTTCCAGTTATTTTTCTCCTGTAGGTCGAATCAACACTCAATCCATAAAATAGCAACAGGATATAAAGACTTTTCTTCCTCACATTGCCAAGGACACAAATCTCATCCTCATTCAAAATTCAGATAAAGGGTGAATTAAAACTATTGGAGAAAGTAAGTCCATTTGAATAGCCAGGGAAACTGGAAACAGTGGTTAATTGCCACTTCAAAATAAATAGTTCATTTAAAGAGGAACTTCTGTTTCAAACCAGCTGCAAAGAAGATCCGACTTCCACAGCTAGGATTTTTTTTTTAAATTAAAACACAATTGTTTCAATTTCTGGTCTTCAAGATCTCTTCACCTATTGAAAAAAAGAAAAAAATCTTCCCCGATCTTTATTAACTGCATAATAAAAATAAAGTAGCTATAAAGTCAGATATGCATATACACATAAAGTTGCATATTATGTGTTTATACATGTAAAAATGTATAAGCAAGAGCAGTATTAATAAGCTGCATTTCAACAAATCAATCTTCCATGTAATTAAATTTTTAGATGAATAATTTATCATACAGTACAAACATAGATATATTCATACTGCATGTCAAACTTTACACATACATGTGCCTTGTGAGAATTATTTTTAG
The DNA here is from genome assembly GCA_009733165.1 of Naja naja. Taxonomy (NCBI): domain Eukaryota; kingdom Metazoa; phylum Chordata; class Lepidosauria; order Squamata; family Elapidae; genus Naja; species Naja naja. Next base: position 51,873,702 of record CM019150.1, on the reverse strand, counting down.
ATTAAATGGATAAATCTTTTGTATAGTATTATTTGCAATTGCAAAGCAATATATTTGGCAGAATAACATTAAGAAAAGAAAGCATTTTATGTCCAACCTATTCATTTTTTAAAATAATTTAAATTTTGTTTTCTTGTTGTAAGTGCAACATTTCCTGAAAAAAAGGTGCTGCTTGTCAGCAATAAGATTGAAAGGATGTCACTGAGTTAACATCCTAACAATGTTTTTACAGTCACACAGCAAATAAGGTGTGTGTAAATCAGAACAGAATTTATTCTTTCCAGATATAATTTTGCATATGTAATTTTAATGAATGTAGAATAGTAACTTGGAAAGTTTTACTCCAGACAAAATAATTTGCCTTTGTATATTCATAATATGATATTTCCCCAACTCTAAAAGAGTAGAGGGATTTATTTAAAAAAAATTATTGTCTGTGTTGAAATTCAGCAACAGGAATTTAAGAAACGGCATCTGTAAAATTGCTTTTTATTTGCATTTCTTTTTTTATGCATAAACTTGTCTTGCTGGCACAAAATGATACCAGTACTCCAGATGGAAAAATCTGAATGAAGGAAAAAGGTTCTGTGAAATACATATTATTATTTCCATAATCATTCAATTTTAAACAATATATATATATATTAAAAACAATAGATTTAATGTCTTTAAATGGTAGAAAAAGTTGTCCTTTAGGTGCACAAAGTTTAACACATCATAACAAGCAAAATTAAAATAATGTTGTTAGGAACATTTCATTTTCATATACACTGAATAATTTGGGGAACAGTATTATGGTACTTGTCCATTTAGTACATATCCCAAGCATTTTGCTTACCATCTGTTGCAAGTAATTTAAGAACATACCATTTTTCCAACTTGGGTAACAAATGAATGTTACCCTGTGGATTAAGCCAGAACTATTGAACTGTTCCACTGCTGCATTAAAATCCCAACTGTTTTAAAGAATGTGAAAAGGATTATTTCTCCATCTTTTAGTGCAAAAATACATTTGTATCTCTGACAGCAGGGAAGTCCATTTCTGTACTTAAATTGCTTTTTTATAAAGATGAGTAATTTTTAATTTGGTTGGTACAAAATCCTAAAGAGGGGCATTAACATTTTGGAGAGGAACTGCTATTTCTAGCAATATAAAGTGAATAATCTAAAGGCAGAAGCTCTCAGATTCTAATTTTTCTGCTCATTTCAAGTTGCTCCACCTGACTATGAAATATCGACAATTAGCATGTCCAGATGACACAGGATGTTTCTATGTTTACATGATTCTTTTAAGCTGTTAAATGTAGAAGAGAACGCAGAGCTGAGGAGTAGAATTAAGCATGTCATCAGCTTAAAGAAGTTGCCACTAACGGGCAAAGTCCAATCCCTCTTGAATTCCATTGACCATTATCTGATGTCAATTTAATACTGAACTTTAGTTGATTAGATTCTTGTGTATAGGCTTGAGCCTATAGGCTTGATACATAGTCCTGATCCTTTGTGCCTACATACTGTATAGGGAATATTTTTAGCTACACTTTAAACTGTTCAAAACAGCCAAAATTAGAGCTATCATTCTGCTAATTAACTTGCCATTTCACAGCACTAATTTACATAACTGCCAAAGCTCTAAGTAAAATTTAATCAAAACTGTGAAAATATGATCTGACCTTATGTCCTGAGTGGAGAGATTTGTTGTCCTGAAAGTACTGGTATCCAATTTCACAGCTATCCCTACCAATATATAGGACAGTATTTAATCGTAAGTTGTCTAAAACTGTTTTTTATGCTTTGATAATTGTTGCAACTAATTAAGTCTTTCCTCAACTACTACAACTTGCCAAGGGCAGCAAATCTTAACAGCCTTTTGATGGGGGAGATTTGATTACAATAATATTTGCATATATCAAACACTACCTTTAATGTATGTTTGCTATGAAAACCTTTTTGCAGGTCTTGGAGGGGAACAACAACAGGCTGATCAGAAATATCTAACCACCTCAAAGGGCTGAACAAGGCACATATGCACGGATAACACTAGTCACGTATAAATTACTTTTGTACTCTACTTTTGTACTCTACTATCAGAGACAGCCTATAAAATAGGCATATTTTCACACTAAGCTTTCAATTGATGAGATAACATAGAAAATAGAATGTAAATTCAGAATAAAATGAATTTTCTTTGCCCTATAACTACATTACAGGCTTTTTTAATCACTACCAATACAAATTTTAAGTAAAGTTTACTCTGGCTCACAAAAGTGCTTGATGTTACATATTAGATAGCTTTTAAAATTCTATAGAATCTGCCTTATATGTTACAGCACACTGCCCTTCTAGAACACAATTCCTGTTGGTGGTGTGTTCTATATGCCAGGAAAACAGGCAAAATAGGTCATCATATTCAGGACTACTCATTTTGCTTGTTTTGTCATAGCTCTTTTGTTTAGACAGAGGCCATCTAGTAATAGCTAGTGTTTTCTTTTTATATACCCTGTAGCTAATGCCCCTGTGCACTTGCTAACTAAATATCAAGCATGGAAAACTTCATTTAAGAAACAAGCAATTCCAGCATATTACTTCTTATAAAAAAAAGCTCTTCCAGATATGGGCCAGCTTTCTTTTATAACAGCTCTGCAGACTCCAGTTTGCTGCACTTACACTGCTACAGAAGGCAATGATAAAATACTTTCACACAGTTGTCAAAGAAACTGCATGGATCTGTTCCTGTAGCTACCAGGCATCAAACCCACATTGAGGAAGAAAATCAGATAAAGTGTACTACTCTGCTTATATATATGTGGGTGGGTGGGTTACAAGGTTTTTTTTTTTAAAAAAATAGTTAATCTACAGCAAATACAAATAAATTATTACTTTCTATTAGAGTAATAAACTGTTTTGGGGCTCTTTGTGCCAACCTGCATTCTAGAAAGAACTGCATTTTCTAATCCACTATAATTACTGTACCCCAGAAAAACTATTAAAAAAAAAACTAGTAGGTATAATACTAATCACTTCCTAGATGCAAAACATCTTGCAGTCAAAGGACATCACTACTGAAATGATATCTTGTGGAAGTATAAATTAATTATCCTCTAATATTAACCATGGTATTCTAGCAAATCTTCAATATCTCTATTACAAAAAGCACTATTCTATTTTTTAAAAATATGATTATCAAACAAGCACTGCCTATAAATAATCTGGTGAGGAATTTTTAAACCCCAAAATTCACAATGTTTGCTAGTTGTTTTTCCCTCCAAACCCTTAAAGGACTAAGGAATGGGGTTAAAGACAATTAAGATTAAAAGGAAGGGGCTGGCCTAGGAATACAGTGGTAATGCTGTACCGCTTACCTAAAAAATGTAAAAAAGGGGGGGGGCTTCCAGGCGGACTGGGCTGGGGAGCGGGAGAAGAGATTCTAAATAAATTAATAAATTAATAAAACATCAAAAGACCGTTTGCAAAAATTAGGAACTGGGCGTTAAACGGAAAATTAAGGCTAGAACGTAAAGCAGAGCTCAGGAAAAGCCGGAAATAAACATAGTCCGAGGCCCAGACTCCGGGGCCTAGGGGGGAAGGCGTCCCTGACGAAAAAGAATTCGATAAATTATACGCAAGGAAGCCGCTGGCCTTACATCGGACAGAGGGGGAGGGGACCCAGGTCTTTGTCACCCATGCGCAGGGACTTTACCGAACCCCGAGAATGTGACGACGACGACAGCAAACTCTCGGTTCCCGCAGCACCGCGCTTCGACCGTTTCTCTGAAAGGCGAAGATTAAACTCCCCGTCGTCGCCGTTAACGTTGCCCTCCTCTAAGATGGCACCTCTCCCTGACGCCCAGCAACTTGCCCGGAAGCAAAATGGCTACAATTAGAGGGAGGGGGGAGGAAAGAGAGAGAGAAAAACAGTTTCACCCACGTGACCTGTGATCTCTTCGCTCTCACCATTATGAAGGAAACAACTAGCTAACACGTCACTTCCGATCTGCACCGGAACCTCTTCAGTACGTCGGCGGGTCGTGAGCTGCGCGTGTGCGGGAAACGGAGGACGGTTTTTCCCCCCCCTTTTTTTTGCTTTTTTCTTTTCTTTCTTTTTTTTAAGAAAAGGGCTTCTCGGCGCTGTTCTTTTAAGTCCTGTCGTTTTCCTATCCTGACTGTCGGCCATGGCGTACCGCGGGCAAGGCCAGAAGGTGCAGAAAGTGATGGTGCAGCCTATCGTATCCTTGTGGCAAGGAAGAGGAAGGGGGCCCTCTTTGGGAAAGGGCGGGGCGAGGCGCGTGAGGGGATGGAGGCGAAGGGAGAGAGCGGGAGGCATTACGCCGAGAAAGTGGCACGTTGCTTTGTTTTGTGGAAGCACTTTTTGGAGGGGTGGAAAAAGGTGGCTAAGCTGAAAGGTTTATTCCCTTCGTGACTCGGCCAGTCATGCGTGCTCGGGTTAGTTATGATGAGACTAAAATAGGTTGGCTGAGAAAACCGCTTTGGATATATCTGAGATATGCTACTAGATGGAGTACCCAAACATAATCGGATTGGGAATAGGATTAACGTGGCTAAAATCGATTCAGAAAAGCAACTGTTTAATTAAGTTTAATTCTGCGGTGCCTCAGCCATCAAGACGCTTTCATTTTGTGGGAGTTCTTGTGGGTAAGAGACTTGCGGTGCTTTCCCTATCCTGTTTACTTGGACAGTTGGAAGAAGAAATGTTGAATTTCTGTCAGAATGAATGGGGGCACTCCTTTTTATTTATTTTTTCCTAAATTTATTTGTGATAGAACCTCATTTTTCGCTACCTGCAGAATGTAAGTATACATAATTACATTTTATCAAATTTAACAATATACTTGTATAATTACTGATATTTACGTCACCTGCATTTGTGTACATTGAGAAGTTTTGTTTTCTTTGTATGTATAATACAATCCCTCCTCCTTTAGCTTTAATAGGGAAGTGACCAATTAATGTGATTGAAGCAATTTTTGTAGAAAGCTACAGTAAATTGTGCATTTCAGAAATATTAAAAAGTAGTAATTATTGTTGGTAACAAAAAATATTGAGAGCTCAAAAAGTTAAAGGCAGTAATAGTGAGTTTGAACTTAGTCTTTCAGTTTCTTTCAGAGTCTTTGCTTCTGATAAAATTATTTGGTGTTGTAAATGGTTTTAAATTAAGATCTGCTTATTACACCTTGAGTACATAACTCTGCTTTAATAAGGATTTCACTGAAAAAGTGGCAATGGAGAAGACTCAGTAAAATCAGGGTTTTTTTGGTGCGGTGGGAGAGAGATTCACTGCAATTTCTAGGTACCAGAGAGCACAAGAACTTGGGCCATGCAAATAAGATTTTAAGCCTATACAGAATTCCACAATGTCATGGTTTCTTTGCTGTTTACTTTGCAGAGATCCCGGATTCAGGTTTGGCTATATGAACAAGTAAACATGCGGATAGAAGGCTGTATCATTGTAAGTAGTAATTGCTTTCACATACATGTAAAGAAAAATGTAACTTAAATATGATAAAAATAAATCATTTTGTTCTAAGTTACTTATCTCAGCCGAAATGAAAACAATTAGTACAATAAGTAAGCATGTTTTTTCCGAATCATCATCATTTGGAGTTAATTATGAAAACCCACTCATTCTAGTATCTGGACATTCTTGGGTTAACGTGAAAGCCTGCATCAGTATATTTTCAGGGGTGTTTAAAACTAGCCCAACTGTTAAGTACTAATTATTTTTTTCTGAATGTTTGGTTAAATCATTATTCACTTTTTTTATTGCTGCTTCTGTTACTTCTTTATTCTATTTCATTTATGATGCATCATTTTGTGGTGGGAATTTTGATAGCTTAAAAGGACAAGATGGAGATATTTTAAAATCAGAGTAATCTGTCCCATTTGATGAACCTAACTGAATCCACCATTCTTGCATCTTTATTACCAACCCTGATGTTGCTTCCTTCCATTAAATGTATTGTCACATTTCTGTGTTCTGGTTCACAGGGTTTTGATGAATATATGAATTTAGTTCTGGATGATGCTGAGGAAATTCACTCTAAAACAAAATCAAGAAAACAGCTGGGTAAGTATAAGCTTTTTGGTAGTACATATCAGACATCCTTTTTTGTTACTAGTAAAAAAGAAATTTTGTGAAAATCCATGATAGGAATTTCAATTTTGCATTTGAATATCAGTGATCAAGCCTCCAAGTAGGCTTGGAACTTCCATTTCACTGTTCAATATATTTAATTGGCATGTTACTTTAGGTGAATAGTATCAAAAACTGCTGAAAGTCAAGGGTAGCCAAAACATGAATACTAATCCCTCTTTCTTGCCATATATTGTCCATTAAGAAAAGTAGTACAATTTTCCTGTAAAACTAGGACTGAATATGGGATTTTTTTTCCTGAAAATGTATTAAAATAATACCAGTATTTCTACACCATGACTGATAAGAACTGTGTATTTTTTTTCTACTGTAATTATATTTGCTTATATAGCATATCCTACTCTGAAGTATTATTGGAATAGCTTTAAGTGAGAAATTTATGCTAAAATTGTGCTATGGGATATTTAAACTAGCTTGTTATTTGGGAAAACTACAGATAGAATATTGTTAGAACAAATGCACAAACACTTTAATGTATTACATTTTTAATCATACTCTTTGCCTTTGCAGGTCGAATCATGCTAAAAGGAGACAATATTACTCTTCTGCAAAGTGTTTCTAACTAGAAAATACCTAGTGTTTCTGTTGTAATATTAATGTTTGATCTTTTAAAAAATGTGCTAGCTTAATGCTATCATTTCTGATTTGGTATCTGAGGCAAGAATGAAGACAGAAAGTTCATGCTTCTGTAATTTTCAATAACTTTTTTACACTGGTGTGTAACTATTTCTTTATAAATAAATGTTTTTGTTAATATATTTACTTTCTTTATTACTATCTGGAGACAATTTTTTGAATACAAATAATAAGAATAGCAGCAATAATCAGTTGTATTAGAAGATGCAATTGTTTAAAGAAAGTACTAGTCAAAGAATATATAGCTTGAGAAATCAGATCCTAGTTTATGAGATACTGTGAAAGTACTATGACGCTCTCTAAACAGAAAATTACATTAAGGTAGTTCACATATTGGCTCCCCTGCTTTGCTTTTGTAACAAAAAGCATTAAAAGAACAGGACATTAACACAAGACATTAAAAGAACAGCTTGACAAGCAAAGTTAACATGGTAATACAGATTTCCTAACTTTTTAGGTGAAAAGTTCATCTCCTTAACTGCTGCTCTTTGCAAGTGATATCTTCAGAGAACTCTTCATTCCCCAGAATAGATAAAAGGAGGAGTGACTACTTCCTTGTGAGTATAGAGGTTGCTCAAGAAAGTTTTAAAAATAAAGGACAACCAATTTCCAGGTGTGAAATTACTGAGTAAACATGGAATGAATATTCAATCACTGAGTGAACACAATTGCTAACAATAGTTTGGTAATAAAGCTCAGTGAGAATCCTTAACAAACCTTAGGTCAATAGTACAAACTTGGTTGAAAGGGAATAAGGAAATAACAGCTTTTCTATACTGTATGCGACTGTTTGAGAAATAGAAGTAGAATGAACATTACATTTGAGACTTAACTGTACACGTAGCATGTTTCTGTTCTACTTGAAAATTATCTGACATAGCAAGTGCAACCATATAACAATTTCCGGAAAAAAGTATACCTTTTGGAACTGCAAGTTACCATCCTTGCGAAAGAAAAAAATATTTGACCAAACAAATAAACTACAATAGTAAATTAACAAGTATCTTATCTATAAGGAATAGAAACAAAAAAGCAATTCCAGTTGTATATGCTAAAGCTGGTAAGGTGATAAATGATTCTTGGGCCATTTTGTAAACAAGAAATGATCCAAAGCTGGAAAAAGGATGGCCTAGAATCCATTGACTTGAAAAGGTCCTGGATCTAGTTCTCAACTGGTTATATAATACAGTACATCTACTTTCTGAAAATGATTGTTTAATTGGTTCACTAAATAGTGGTCCACCTTTTATATAATTGGAATTCCAGGAACTGAGACAAAGGTCACATGAGAAGCACCATCCCAGTGCACAATCTTTGTTGAGAGGTTATAGGCTGTGTATCTCGTTTCTTCAACTCTTTGTCAGTGATCTATGAACATATTTTTGTCCTCAGTAGCCCTGAAATGCGATCACAAGAACCATCGTATGACCTATTAACAAAGCACAGCTAAAATTTCAGATTTCAGTATAGGCTATAAAATGTAAAAATACATCAAAGACAAAATAATAGTAAATTTAATAAAAAAATCAAGTCCTAACATCTATGAATATATAAAAAGTATCTGAAAAAAATCAATAAACATCCAAACATAAAATGCCCCAGTACACAAAAGTAATATTCCATTTAGATTCAGTAATTAGTTGTACTACTCAAAAATTTCACGTTGCTCATTAGGAAAAAAGTTAAGTGAAAATAAAACTGCCACCTATACAAGTGTACAATTCTAAACTGAAATAAACCAAATCAAAATAATTTTGATCATCTCACTTCAAAATGCAACTACCGGCAGTTTAAAGCCACTATGAGAAAATACGTAGATCATTTTAATTTAGAAAAAGAACAAGCTAAATATGTCAAATGTAGTACATGGAATATAAAAAAGGGAATAGAGGAAAGTTATATTAAACTCTGCAGTCATTCAAGAAAGTAATGAATAGATGGCTGAACATAAATAGGCATATTTTTTAATCCAATATTTATATGGTGAAAATAACTTCAGGAAAATTCAAGAGTCTTCACCTTAGAATACTTTTAAATAAAATTAGACTAATCAATAAAGAATAAGGTTATCAGTATTTCTAGTCTTGGCCATATATTATCTGCAAGATTAGGAGCAATTAGGTAATAGACTACCAGCTGCTAGAACATATGAACATGAAATTGATGTAACATTTTGGAAATCCCTTCTAAGTAGTGGAGTATCTATATCTATCTATCTATCCATCCATCCATCCATCCATCTATCTATCATCTATCTGACTGCCTATCCCAAAAGTGATTCTCTGTAAATGACTTTCACCAAATAGAGTGCCCTTTTCTGAATGGAAAAAGATAAGACAAGGTAATATATGATATTTTGCTGTATTTCCTTTTTGGTTTTCTCGGTTCATGCCTTCTGCTTCCATTACATATATTTGCTCAGTGATATTTTCTTCATATATTTTCTTTAAATGTATATTTAGGTTCCTAAAGAAAATTAAACCTTGTTGGCTCTCATGAGAATGGAATGGAAAGGAGGATTTAATTATATCAGAAATGCTGCATAGTATGAAGAACTTCCAAAGCTTGGTAGAAAATGTAGTCATTGTTATGGACAGCAGGGGGCACACCTGCCTTAAGAAAAGTAATCCTATGGTAGTGTGTCAGCAATATGCTTCCCACAGTACTACTGTCTACTGCTTTAAAGGTTCCAAAACAATATGGAAAAAGGAGAATTTCTACCAGATATATGTACGAATCCATATAACTGCAAAAGACCATGCTTGACTCTTTATAATTTGCCCTTATCCATAGAGATTTCTATTTTACCAGCCAACAGAAAGTAGAATGATCTCCAAAAGTCAGATTTGCTTCATTTTTTGTTTCATATTGCTTTGCAAGTTGTATTGTTTTATAATGTGTAAGACTGTTTTATTGCTCTTCTCCCTGCAATTGAACAAGAACTGCCATATTCATTAGGGATGAAATCACAGCAAAAGGGGCTTTACAGCATGACATAATCCTCACACATTTTCAATATATTTGCAGTCTGCATTTTGAAGTTGTGGATGTAATTCATTTTTTATCAATACAAATTATGGTGGAGGTTAATAGTATATGGCACATTACCCTCTACAAAGTGAAGTCATCAGTTCCTCCTGCTCAGTAATATTGATGTTGAATTAATCCTGGAAAGCAGATTTGCATCATTTTAGACAAGGGTTTTCTAGCTGGTAAAATCCAGTTTCAGTCAGGAATATAGGAAATACATTGCCATGGACATTCTATGAACACATGCAAATGAGTAGTTGGTCAGATCATTTGTTTACAAGTGAAACAAAGAAGGATGGTTGCCATTCAGATTCGAGACCAGAATCCGTTACCTGGCCACTCCAACTACTGAATAATATGAGTGTCATACAACTCCGGAATACGTAATTAGGATTAAAACCATGTTGTTAGTCGTGAAGTCTTGTCTGACCCATCACGACCCCATGGATAACATTCCTCCAGAACTTCTTGTCCTCTACCATCCCCTGGAATCCATTTAAGCTCATGCCGACTGCTTTAGTGACTCCATCCAGCCACCTCATTCTCTGCCATCCCCTTCTTTTGCCTTCAATTGTTCCCAGATTAGGCTCTTCTCCAGGGAGTCCTTTCTTCTCAGGTGAAAAAACCATACAGTTAGTTAAAAAAATAACAAATATAATTTCAGAAGGAAAGAGTTCAAGTGCACATCAGACAAGACAGCAAAAGAGGAGGATAAAGATTATCTAATTTTATAGTCTATTTTGCAACCTGCTTTTTGGTTTGAATGAAAGTGGTTTTGCTGAGGAAGAAAAGAGCCTTAGAGGAATGTAACCTGGGATTCAATTGGGATGGGTATTTATGGCATAATAAAGTTAATGCAGATTTCAGAAAATCATTTTGTGAGACGTGTCATATTATGAATATGGAATAAATATAAACTCAGGTTGTGCCTCCAAATATCTTTATAGATCTCTGCATAGGAAGCATTCTATAAAAAAGAAACAGCAGGCAAAGGAAACTGGTTAACAGACCAAATCTAGTAATACTAGTAGATGGTGAACTTAAGATGAAGTCAAGAGAACAATTGACTACTAATGTTCAATCAAGAAGTTTTTACATAGATAAGTAATGGGAACTGAACAACATGAGACAGAATTTGAAAATTATGTACAAATGGTGAATATGTGATTGCAAGATTTATAAGAGGAACAAGAACTGCATGACAAAATGGCTAGGAACTTTGGTTATAATACACAGAAAGGTGGGTAAATGGGATAAAATTCAAATTATGTTATAATTTAAGATTGATTTTTAATAAAATGATGTATCTTTAGTATATGACACCAGAGAAATGATCAAAGATGCATAAAGTTACTTCTGGTCAATGCTAGAAAGCAGAAAACTTTGAAGGGACATTTTATAATAGGTTTGAGCAAAAATAGAAATTGATACAAAAGAAAAAAAGAAATTGATACAAATACACATAACCATGCAAAGATTTTAAAAGATTAATGTTTCTCATGTAGTTCTCATATATACCATATATATATATTTGCAGTTGGGACTGTCTAATGCTAAGTAATCAAATAATTTAAACCAGCTACTTCTCAAGAAATACAGTCCACAGAATATTTTGTGTGTCACCTTTCTTCAGGCAACGGATGCATTCATGAGGGGTCTGCGATTGAAAGAAGATTACCATGCCAAATAGAACACACTATCAGATTTCCTTTCCATCTAAAAGTGCAAATGTATTAATGAACAATGTTAGTTTCAGATCAGTGGGTGGACAGCTTTCCTGTTAAGGCCATGAACTGCTGTTTGATACTGATTCGGTTGGTCAGATTTCCTGTGTGACTTAAAGGAAGTCTCCAAAAGTCTATTTTGCATCTAAGGACTAACAACGCTTTTATCAGCCAACTAAATCAATTTTAATAATTCTGGCTTGTATTATAAGACCTGAAAAATCAAATGTTCTCAAGCCCATGTTTCCCAAAGGAGGATGAATTCAAAAGGGGAAATCAAATGAATACTTAATTATTGTTCTATGCATTGATTTTATCCTGCAAATATGTTGCTTGTGGCCCCTCCTTCCTCCAATTAGGTTCATTTCAAAGTTGCTATCCCAGCTGTTGGAAAATATTATAGATGTCCAGGGGGATGAATGGAAGAATAAGCCTCATGGAAGAATTGGCGGGTGGGAAGGGTTTGTATCTCTTATTTATCTGACCAATTCTCCTCTACAAATGATACCTCCTTTGCATTTCATATTTGGTAATAACATTATGCCTCCATGCCAATGGCTGCATCAGAAATAATACTCAATCGGAACTGCCTCATCCACTCCCCTGGAGCCATAACTGTTTTATCCTTATATAAGAGTTCAACATAACTGGCTTACGTGACTACTTTAAGCTATGAAATCCAGATGAATGACATGTGTTGAAGCCATGGTGAAATTAATTACTGATTGTATCACATGTATGCCCTTTTGGGGCCTACTACTGTCAGATATGATATGAAATCATGATCCGTTAAACACCCTAACAGTCCTATTTTCTTTTGGTATTGCTGTACAGTTTTTAGACATGTATTAGATAACCATTTAGGAAGCAACACTTCCTGCTGGGGAGGTGAAGTAGAACCTAGAACTAAGGAGAAATCTCCTGACGGGTAGAACATTCATCAGTTGAATAATTTGCCTCCAGAAGTTGTGAGTGCTCCCGTACTGAAGGTTTTTAAGAAGAGATCGGACAATTGTTTTTCTGAAATGGTATAGGGTGTCCTGTTTGAGCAGGGGGTTAGTCTAGAAGACCTCCAAGGTCCCTTCAAACTTTGTTCTGTTATTTTTAAGTGCTGAAGAAAAATCAAGCTACAGGGACAGTTTGTACCACTTTTCATCATCGTACTAGAACCCAATGATAGACTAAGCTTCTTTATTATCTTGACAGGAGTGCAAAACATACATGCATGTAGCCAACTGCATTCATTTTACAGCTCCCAGAAGCTGTTCAGCCCATGATTTGAGGGCATTTTTGGATTCCTGGGGGCAGAATGAATGCCTTGCAGATGCTTAAAACACCATTTACCTGTTAAATATCCAAAACTCTTTCCCAAAGCAGACCTTGGTTTTTGGGATGTGGTGCTCCTTGCCATACAAAGCCTTCAACAACTCATGAACTGACAGCACTTTTACATCCTTACTTTGACTTGAGCATTACTTGAATCTGCTTGATTTCCATTTCTTGAGAAAAAACGGTCAAATGAGAATTATCTAAAAGATTGATCAAGGCAGGTTTTTAATGGCAGCTGCTTTCACATGGTCTTGTGTTAGGCCAAAAGATAACCTCCTGACCAATATATGGATGACTTGTTAATGCCACTCTTTCCCATTTTTCCTGCAATATCATGTTTAAACTTACAATTTAGGAGATTTTGACAGGGAGTGTTAGGCCTGATGGCTAAATCTTGGTATGTGGAAGGGGAATGGAGCGCATGCATTTTTGCTCTTGGTTTGATTCCCTAGTACCAAAAACTAAGAGATGAAGGATGCTGCCTATGATGACAAAATATTGAGCAATTGGGTTTGAAGGGCCTTGGTGGCTCAGGCTGTTAATTGCCTGCACTTAAGTTCCAGCTGCCTACAACTGCTGTAGGCTCGAATCCCACCAGGCTCAAGGTTGACTCAGCCTTCCATCCTCTCGGGGTAGGTAAATTGAGAACCCAAGATTGTTGGGGGCAATTAGCTGACCTTGTAAAAATGCCGCTTAGTAATAAGCAGGCATGTACAATGGAATGAAGGCTATTGCTGAGCACACTGGGTTGTATCCCAAAAATTGTAAGCTGCCCTGAGTCTTCGGAGAAGGGCGGCATATAAATGTAATTAAAAAAAAAAAGTTAAAATGTTCGCTGCAGCATTTGCTGCCACTGAATAACCTAACACTACCAACGATAATAACATGATTTTACAGATGCGTTTGAAGATATAATGCATGTTTTTCAGTCTAATCACTTGTTCTTATCCACATAAACTATGGGGACTTTTTGCAAAAGAGGAAATGGGCATCTGAGTCATCAGGCTCACACCTATTCCTGTGGGCATAAGAACAACTACTTTTTTCACCTTCTGTTGGGCAATATTTTTTCACCTCCTCTTCTGCTCTCTGTGTTTTCTGTTTCTTCATTCTGTTCCTTTTATTTTCACATAGAATAAATGGACAGAGAAAAGGAAATCAAATATTGGAATAGCTAATTGACGGGTATACGATGGTAATGCCGGGAGGGAGAAGTTCTGATGATTTATGATTTCTCCTTCATGTAATGTCTATTTGGTTCAAGAAAAAATGCGTTGCCTAATGAACTCCCTGAAAAGAACTATTTGAAGCCATAACTGCCCAACTGTTTAGTTTATTAATTTCTTAGCATAAGCTGACATCCCAAGTGTTTTTAGAGACTTTCCCTCATTCTTTATAGACTTTCCATAATGTAGGATCAGCATGATCCTACATTATGTAAGAGTATGAAACATTATTACCAATAATTACCATTATTATGTAACATTACAGGTAGTCCTTGACTTAACAATAGTTCATTTAGTGACAGTTCGAAGCTACAGCCACATTTTTAAAAAATGACTTATGACCATTTTTCACCCATACAACCTTTGTTGCCTTTCCATGATCATGTGGTCAAAATTCAATTGCTTGGTAACTGGTTCATATTTATGAGAGTATGCAGTGTCCCAAGGTCATGTGATCACCTTTTGCAACCTTCTGACAAGCAAAGTCAATGGGAAAGCCAGATTCACTTAACAATCGTATTACTAATTTAACAGCTGCAGTGATTCAGTTAACAAATGTGATAAGAAAAGTCATAAAATGGGGCAAAACTCACTTAACAAATTTCTCACTTAGCAACATAAATGTTGGGCTCAATTGTGATCATAAGTCGAGGACTACCTGTATTACCAAAATCTCCCATCTTGGTCAGGTTTGATGTCTTCCTTCAGTGAAATAGAAATGGCTTCCAGTCACTGAACTCCTGTATTAATTGGCTTCTCAGGCAGCACTGTAAACACTGAAAAGCCATGCAAGAAAATGAAGCATTAATGTCTCCTGGGATGATCTTTTTTTTTTTTCTGGCTACAATCTATTAAGTTTTGCCTGATGTTTTCAGAGGGTGGGAATGCCAGTAGACAACATATTTCTCTCCAGTCCCAGTCCTTAGATCATGGAAAGTTGATACCGGGGAGCAGGAAGATTTGCTCCTGTGATTTTTCCAAACTAGGTCATTTGCAGTAAGCATTAGGTGATCATATATAAGGCCTATGTTTATGTTACTTTAATTAATCAAATTTCTATCTCACAATCACAAATGGATTTATGCAGCACATTTTGGTGAAACTTTGCCGATCTTCAGCAGTATTGCTATATATACCAATAATTGCTCAATACCTCAGCAAACCTGAATGAAAAATAGCTAACTTTTATCATTTACTACAATGACTGTCTTTGTATCTCAAAATTCCTTAGCCTCATTCGTTCCCAGCCACCACACTCCAAGCACTACTTCAGCATAAATTGCTGAACTACAGCCAGAATTACAAGGCCTTAAAATTGGGGCTACCATCTCATGACTTCAAAAATCCAAGCATCCACTAGCAAACAGATACAGAACATTGTAATTGTTTGCTTTCATTTGGGAGGCATCTGGATTTTTTCAGTCCAGTTATGAAAGCCCTTATAAAGTGCAGCACATTCACTTCTCATTTGGAAAAAAAAGTTAAAGCTCACTGACATGACATGACATGATGATATGATATGATAGGAGATATGATATGATGAGATAAAGTGGTATATGAGCAGGGAGCTTTGGAAAGCATTAATTATGTTGTCTGTCAAAATGATACTTGCACCTATTGTATTTAGGAAGCTTACAATGTCAAAGCACTTGTGATCAGGAAGGAAAGATGTTGGTTGTTCTGTCCTCACTACGTTAGTCTGTGTGCAGCTTGACATGCAGCTAAGCCTACCTATTCTCCAATAAAACACACCATGTGGGTAGATCTGGATGCTTTATTGAAAGAGCAGGATATGGTGAAACGGGAGAATAGGAATACATACAATGAGAACTAAATATAAGATAGGCAGCATTGAGTTGCTGTTGAACGTAACAATTAATAAATACAAGTAGTTTAAAACTCACCAGCGATGCTCTGTGTGTGAGATGTGAGTTTGTCCTTGGATGGCCATGTGCCACAGATTAAGATGGGTTCTTTTTTGTGCTTCTGCCTTCTCCAAATGCTAAAGGAAATGGAGTCTGGCTTCCTAGTGTGCACTTGTTTTGAGAGTGGGGGCTCATGGGTAAAGAGGTGGGGTCAGCTTCAAAAAATATACTTGATATTTGTCTCTCGGGCCACTAGATGTGGTTAGAGAGCAACAACAGTATATAGAAGTTATTTGTTGGGGCATGACTTTGGTACATATGACTTTCCATATAATGTAAAAATTAAAAATTGCTTTCCTTTCTATTTATTCTTCAATATAATATAGGTTTTGTAATATGGAAAATGTGGCTTCACAGTACCTATGTAATATTGCATGCTAGAGTGAGCCCCCCTTCTCAAACTTCTGTAATCTCTATACTTTTGGGTTGGATTTATTAATTTACTAAATTTGTGAGCACTAGATTGATCGAGAGGAATCTGTATGTGCAAATACACAGAGGATGCTGCTATTGTTTTTGAGCCTATAGAGATGCAGAAGACATCAAAGGGATACATGTGAATCAAAATAAACCAAAAGAAAATTAGATTTATCTGGTATGTCCAGCAAGGTCTACTAGTGTCCTATGTTCTTTTCTGCTGGAAACACAACCCTTGCAGTTTTGTACTAGGACTCTAACATATTTATCTAATGTGCAACTGTAATGTGCTACTCCTCAGTGTATCAGAGCTTCATAACTCACACAAGCCTTGAAGTGATCCCTCCTCGATTGGCTTTGATTTCCCATTTTTGAACTTAACTAATGGAGCCTGAAATGGATATATATTCTCCTAGTACACCAGGTATATAAATTCATATACAGAAAATATATTTTAAAAGTAGATTTATTTTCAGGTATCTTTTGAAGAGATTAATCCAGGCTCTCTCAAGCTGATGCTCTCCATATGACATTTTGGCTGAGAATTCTGAGAGTTGTATTTCCACAACACCTAGGACACATTGCTATACCTACAAGTATTAGCATTGGTGTTTTGGTCCCTCTTATCCTTCTGATGTTGGATAACTGAGTTGTAAAAGATAGTTTCAAATTTCAATTGTTTCACAGTTGTGGAGAATATTGACGCTTTTATGCTTTTGGAAGAAATGTAATGTGAATATGTTATTTTGTATGCTCTTGCAGTGCACATATTTTATTATAGTTTATAGTACCCATAATACCAAGGTTATAAACATTATCTTTAATTTTTTTTCTTCAAATGAGTCTTCCTCAACCTGTTATCTTCCATATATGCCAGATTCAAAATTCACAGAATGGCTCAGCACATTAAAAATAATTGCATTTATTTTCACAAAAGCCATCAATAACAAAACACACAATAACATCAAGACATTATCATTCAAACTAATTCCATCCAAAATTTATCCAGATTTTGTTCTATCGAGCTAGGCTAAACTGATAAGTTTAGGAAATATTACAAAAGAAGGCAATGGCAAAATACTTCCATAGGGGAAGAGAAGTGAGGGAGGATTTAAAAAAAGAAACATTGCCTTTTTCCTTTTTCTGATGAATGATCTCTAGTTTGAAGCCTTTCTACTTAGCTAGAGATAATTGGGGAGTGAACTTGGGAGCTTCCGCCTGCAAAACAGGTGTTCCATGAGAGTTAGCATTTACCTCAAGGGGGCGCAACTATTATAAAACTTGAATTGAACTTGCTGTCTGCAGTTTGGTATATAAGTGCAAAAACATGTAAGTTGTTTATTTTAAACACTAGAAAAGTTCCCAACATTTTTCATTTGATTCAAAATGGTTTGACCAATAATTAATGGGAACTATTTTATGTTTACATTGCACGTGTATACATTTCCATATTGCACTATTGTCAAGAAAACTATATTAACGTAGCATATCCCTGAAGTCACCAACAGTTAGCTTAGACTGAAAGAGACTTGACTTTTTCTTTACCTTCATACTTTACAATTCAAAGACATAATAAAGTATTTCTTTCAGAAAAAAAGAAATGTAACCCACCAAAAAAAAATCAAATGACATGTACATCATTTCATTTTCCAAAACATTTGAAATATGACAAGAACAATTGCTGTTATTATACCAGACAACTTGAAATATCATCCTTTCAGAGCTATTTCCCTACCTAAACAGAAAAATAGAATGACCATGGGTGGATTGCTATTATTTTGGTTTTAAAATTAGAGAAGAAAACATCATTTTAATAAAAAAGAAAGATGCATAGGGAGACAAATACTGTATAGATGCTTTTTATTTAACAAAGGATGCTTTCGATGACAATGTTTATGGCTGCCATTCTTTAAGAATATTCTAGTTTTCACTTATTTTTCCTCAGCTTAAATAAAGGGACATCTAGCTGTCCATGTTGTAATTCCAGTTTCTCCATATAAATCGGCATATTCTTCATGGTTTCTCCTTGTGTTTTATGCATAGTGAGAACAATTTCCATGTTGTACTATTGTCAAGAAAACTACATTAATGTATACTTGAAGTCGCTAGCAGCTGAGTTCAAACTGAAGGAGACTTCACTTTACCTGTACATGTATCTTTTACAATTCAAATACATACTTGTTTTTTTAAAGAGAAATGCAATATTTCAAAAGAAAAATAATCAATTGAAATGTGTGGAAATTTTATTTTTTAAAACATTTTTAAATGTAACAAAAGCAGTTGCTTTTATTACATAGACACCAGATCTGTCAGGCTGTTCTATTCATTTATTTAAGTTTCAGCATTCTTTGGCCTTTTGCCTCAGTTTTCCAATCTGTGACACAAGGACTAGAATATTTTTCCATCTGTATTCAGTGCAGGAATAGAATATCTACAAATATTAAGCCTCTGGAATAGCTTTAATACAAATACATATACACATAGAGGGACATACATGCAGAGAGAGAGACATATACACGCTGAGAATAATGTATATAAAATATAGTAAGGGACAGATTTTTCATCATCATGACTACCCATATGTCTTTGTTTCCATTTTATGCTTCTCAAGCATCCAGGTTTACAAGCAATTAGGCTGTGTGAGATTCATAATGGCTAGATTTTGTAGCTCATTTTAAAAACAGGAGTATTTTACACAGTTCCCTTACACAATATTTTCTAAAGCCTCTCACTTGCTCCTTTAGCTCTTCCATCTTTGCCCTGTGGAATCTCCCTCCACCCTCCTTTCTCAACAGCCCCCACCCCACCCCAATAGGTAAGGAACTGAAAAGAACCCAGAGGGCATTTCCCCACCCCAGAAAGGGCTTGGAAGTATTGTTAAATACAACAGAGAAAGGAGAGAGGAAGACAGAGAGAGAGAACCTGAGCACAAAAGAGAGGAATGAAAGGGTAAGTAAAGTCAAACAAAAAGAAGCCAGGCTGAAACAAAAGACATAGAACAATATCCCTGAGGCAAGAGGCTCCCAAACAATAGGGACAGTGACAGCCACACAAAGGCAGCAGTGTTTGCAAGTAGACGTTATCTCACACAGCCACTGGCAGCCTCGGCCCCCAGGCTTCTCTTTTCAGGGGGTGCTCTTTGTACAGTGCTGAACAAGATTCTTTGCATGGTTGCAGATGGAAAAATGGAAGGAGAAAAATTCCAGGTTGATTGATCGTTTCCCTCCCCTTTCTCTGAGATCATCTTCATCCTGGAAGCAGGTAGATCTCTTTCACAAGGAGGTGTAAGAAAGAGAGCAATTTTCCTTTCTTTGTCACAGTTTTTTTTTCTATAGGTGGCTCTTGTGTTTTGACAATTTCAAAGCATAACCAAGTACAGAGGCTTGGTAGCAGGCTTCATTCCCCATACACTTATTATCTCATGTGAGTCTCACCTGCTCGGATATGATGTCTCAGCAGAAACAAGCTACCTGTGCATGGCTATTGGTTTCCTGTAGTATTTTTGGCAACTATGATAGAGAAGGCCCTGCTATGATAGGGACTCATTAGGTACTAAATACACAGAACATTTCCTAGCAGACTGATGGGAGACTAGCTGGATCAGGCCTGGAAATTACAGACTAGGTTTTCTCAGTGTTAGGAACTTTAAGGTATATGATCTTCAACTCCCAGCATTCCCCAGCCAGCAATTCTGGGTGCTGACATCCACATACCTTAAAATTGCCAAGTTTGAGAAATGTTATTATAGACAATGTCATAGTAATGTGCTGGGGTTGTTCAGTTACCTTAGCTATGTTGACATATTTTTCCTTGCATTGCTTTGCTCATCAGCACACCAAGTAAAGATGCTGGCCACAGTGATATACTTAAAACTCCAACTTTTTTTAATGTGCAGCGCACATATATTTTGCGCTGTTGTAGCTGCTATCTTGAGGGTTTTTTTTTTAATCATATGCAGTACACACTCCTGGAACCATAAAAAAAAAGCTTTGAGAGATGTAGAATGTTGAATCCTACTCTACTGCTCTATTTTAGAGGGAAAACCAGCAACCCTCTGTGGTTAAATCCTTCAAGTTGCTAGGGCATACATCATAAAAATGTGTCCAGAAAAAGAACATGGATTTCGATAAAGCAAATGTAGCAGAGATAATAGTGAGACTGAATGAAAGCTGGGCAGTTATTATTAATGATCCCCGAAGAGCCCAAAATTATATATATATATATACACAGAGAAATCAGCCTAAATATTTGCAGGGAATATGTCATCCATTATGAGTCCCTTACTTGACCATTAAATATTTATTTATTACAGTTGTTTATATGCTTCATCAATTGCAAAACTGAATTATTTACAATTTAATAAAAATCAAATATACAACAAAACAGTGAGATGAAATAAACAAGCTGGTAGAGGGCATCCTAGGTTATCATTTTTTAAATGTCTCCTAAATGAAATGTTTTCATCTACTAAATGGAAGGCCAATAATAAGGGGTCCAGGTTGGTGGGAACCATAGGATTTTCCTTCTTTTGTTAGAATAATGAAAACAGTATTGTGACATTGTACTCCAATCTCCACCTCTTTTGGGGCTTTTGTTATGAGACTGCTTTTGTTCACTTCTGCCCCACCATGCCATTCAGCTAGGTGTATCTGTAGGCAAAGTCCTTCAAAGCATTAGGGTCCTCCAATTTGGTCCTCCTCCTTTCTTGAGGGCTTGGGACCTGGAGGAGCCCCTCTTTTGATGATTTCACAGGGCGGGAAGAAAAGACTACTGCAGCCCCATGAAGAGCTTTATAGATAATTCATCTCAGTGCCAGAAATCCACAAAGAAATTGTGTTCTGCCAAGCATCAAAATCAAACCTAATTCTTGCATTAGATGGCAGTAAGCCAGAAATAGACCAGGGGGAAAAAAACCCAGTCTCACTGGGCAACGAGTTAACTAATCAAATCATAATGGGAAGTAAGCAGGAAGTAATCCCGGAGCTAGTGTTAAGTGTCAAAGTAAAATTAAGATATTGTTAGGTAGGATCACAAGGCACACAATGAATCCTGTGTTCTTTTTTTCAAATTGATGTGCTAGGAACTGTAGCCAGGTTAGAAGCAAGTCAAGAAAGCAAAAAACCAAGACCAGGAAAAATTACATTAAAAATGTAATGACTCTGGGTTGTACTCAGTGGTTGTGTTCACATTTGTTGTTTCCTGAGCTTGCTTTACATTTTTACAGTAATTAATTAAAACATTTAATGGGTTCACACAAGCTAAGCCACAAGAAAAATTAACCAAGTTTGGTGCATTATATGAATGCATATGTTAAGTTTTAATTGGTTTGCTTGGTTTAGTCAGAGCAGCAGAAAAGACTTTGTGACTCTCCAGATGTTGCTGAATCACAATTCCCAGCATCTTTTATTATTGGTCATATTGGCCAGGGATGTTGGAAATTAATCCAGTAATACCTTGTGTTATGTATGCAGGTTTAAAGTCATTAGTTTAGTTTGAACTGTTCTTGTAAAATGTAAGAAATGATTGGTTTAAAAAGTGCGGGAAAACCCTGCACTCTGATTGGCTGGCAACTGCGGCTGCTGGCTACCGTGTTTCCCCGAAAATAAGACACTGTCTTATATTTTTTTTGGCTCCCAAAAACACACTAGCTCTTATTTTCGGGGTAGGTCTTATATATTTATGGTGCCAAATAGTGGGTGTGAGTGTGTAGGGGGCGGTGTTTGTGGGTGCACGGTTGCTCCCTGAAAAGTCTTCCTGGAACTGGAGATTTACACTAGGTCTTATTTTTGGGGTAGGTCTTATATTAGGGCAGGTTTAGAAAATAGTGCTAGGTCTTACTTTTGGGGTAGGTCTTATTTTCGGGGAAACACAGTATAAGTAGCAGCTGCAGCCCAGCCAAAGTGGGTTCATTCTGAGCTGTAGTCACTAATAAACAAAGAGCTTGAAGCACTCCGCATCTGTCTCTTCATGCAAACTTAACACTGCCGACAAAGGTGGGATCTCCCTGAAGAAGAAGGCAACGCGGAACAGAAGAAGAGAGATGGCTGCGCTGAACACCCCCAGCCCGTCGATCTGACGCAGAAGACTGGGAGGCGTATGCAGATCGTTTCAAATGTATCTGAAAGGAAGCGATCTTGCTGACATTTCGGAAGGAAGAGGCGCGGTCTTTCTCACGCCGGCGGTCCGGCATTTTCAAGATGGCGAAGGCATTGGCGGGAGCTGCAGGCGTGAAGGTAATGGAATGGCCTGACTTAGAAAAGTTGTTAAGAGCCCATTACGCCCACAAGTATCGTGCCTCATTAAGAGAACGAGTTTTACCGTCAGGATCAAGGGAAAGCGAAAGACGTAAAGCGACCGTGGCAAGTTTAAGAGACATTGGGGGTGCATGCGAATTTAATAATTTAGAAGAGGCCATGCGAATCGATTGTTCTGGGCCTTAAAGACAAGGTGCTTCAGAGCAAGTTATTACTAAGACCTAAGATCCGCTGAAGGAAGCAATAGAAGAGGCCTCTTCAGCAGAAGCTACCAAGTCCTCAGCAGCAGCCATGAAGAAAATTAACAAGGCCACAAGCCATCCTGATGTGGAAAAGTCCACAATAACTCATTGTGAGCAAATAGATTCTGAGTCAGACTGTAGTGAGGTGGAGGAAGGAATTTATAGACTCAGAATGGAGCGGAAAAAGAAAGACCTGGGAAGAAAGAGGCAAGATTTCTACTGCAGATGTTGCCACCCCCGCACTGAATGCAAGTTCCTAGATACCATCTGCTTCCGTTGCGAAAAAAGAGGACACCTAGCAAGAGTCTGCAAATCATCCAGAACTCCACCCAACAGAAGGAAGTTTCCTGACAAAGAATTCAAGCCCAACAACCTCAGTGAGAAAATGGGGCGCAGCACAGAAGCAAAGGGGAAGAATGAAACTCATCAGATAGTAACTATTGGTCATTCTTTTTCTATCAATAACAGAAAAATGCATGTCAAGGTACTAATTGAAGGAAGGCCTTGCCAAATGGAAGTGGACTCAGGCTCATATTTATCTATGGTGTCATGGGACACTATTCTCAGACTACTCCCAAACATTCAGAAGAAGCATTTCAAGAAGCAAGCACTGACTCTTAAAGACTACCAAGGGAACAAGATTCCAGTAGTTGGAAGAAGAGAATTCAATGTTAAGTTCAAAGGCCACACCAATTGCTTGCCCCTGACCATCGTGGACAAGGATCGCCCGAGCTTGCTGGGACTTGAGTGGTTCAATCCACTAGGCATCGAAGTGACTGGCATCAATCACATGAGCAACACTGAATGGGAGGAGGCCTTGAAGTCTGAGTTTCCAGAGGTCTTCAGTGAAGGATTGGGCAAGTATATGGGGACCCCTATCACTTTCTATCTAGATCCCAAGGTGCCACCAATTCGCTTAAGCCCAAAGGGTCCCATTTGCCTTAAAGGAAAAATTGATGCAACAATTAGATAAACTAATAGCTCAAGGAGTTTTAGAGCCACTGACCACTCAGGTGGGAGACACCCATAGTCACACCAGGGA